>CM063497.1:61638693-61651193 GCA_032207245.1 Pardosa pseudoannulata
GTCATGACTAAGATAATGTATAGGGAGAGGATGTTCATCCCCCACCCCTTGGTTTAGTTACATTTTTATGGCTTGTATCAGATGTAATGCTTGCTTTTTTATTTGTTGCATTCTAGTATACGAAGACGAAAGCAAAGTATTGGGAACCTACAAAAACATTGATATAACCTACAAAAATATGGATGAATATCAAGGTGGTACCCGAATTAAATTATGATTTCACTAGTCTTAAATTTTTAATATATTCATGTTGCACACATACATACATACATACATGCATACATATATACATACATATATATATATATATATAGATATATATATATATATATATATATATATATATATATATATATATATATATATATATATATATATATATATATATATATATATATACATATATATATATATGTATATATATATATATATATATATATATATATATATATATATATATATATATATATATATATATATATATATATATATATATATATATATATATATATATATATATATATATATATATATATATATATATATATATATATATATATATATATATATATATATCCCTCCTAGTGGAACACATCGAAGAAAAAAATATCCAAAAAATACGCTAAAGGTTTACTGTGTCAGTGGCCAAAGCGTTCTAGGATTTTTTACTTCACTCTTAGTCGACTAGAATGGAATACGGGAAACCCACCCTCTTTGTTGCCCCTTTACTTCCGGGTATAAATAGATATATAAATAGATATTATTGATTGTTAATTTTTAATAAACATAAAGCTCTCCAACTCTCGAAGATCATCCCATAAGAAATAATGGTTCCTAAAAGTACAAATAAAAATATTGAGAGACTTATTCATATTTTTTTAACATCCAAGATATTTAAGTGGTGTAATTAGAGATACATCTGTTACCGCAAACGAGACACTTCGAAATAGAGATTTGCAAAGCCATGAAAAGCTATCAGCTTCTCTGTGCCTCAGGGAGTAGGGGTGCATCCCTCAATAAATGTTAGTCAAAGAGGGGTGCAGTTCCAAAAAATCGACCTGACCCTCCTACCGCAAAATTGCATGGGGGTAAGCACTGGTAGAAATGTACATTACATTCATTTTCGGAGCGTTTTTGGAGGTCGAAAATTGTACGTGACACCGGCTTTGAAGACATCATCGGTTTGGCGGAATTGTACGTGCGAACCGCTTAGAGGGTTAAATATCAGTAAGTGAAGTTAAATGGCCGATATTTCTGAGTTTCGTTTGTTGTATATAAACTGGCAGTGTTATGTAACTTTAAATTCGGTGATTGAGGAGAAAATGAGGACGTATCCACCTATAATACTAACTGTAAATTTAACATTAATGGCAGTTCATTTAGAAAACTAATCTTGTAGAGATATACGCTGTTATTAGATTTTTGTGGGAGTGGCATATATAAATGTATTTTACATTTTATTTATCTAACCCACATATGATCAGTCTTAAAGGAGTCGATTGCGGATAATCAATGCTTATTTACTTTAAAAGTAATAGAAACACAGTGTTAAGTTTTAAAAAAAATGATTAAAATGCTTTAATCGTCCTTTTATTAAACTCAGTTTTTATCTATTACATTTGTGATACTGTCGGCGTAATATATTATTACTTAACTTCAACTTAATTCTAACTTATTCTTCGAATTACTCCAATTATTTCACTTAACTGGGCGCTTTGACATGAACGCAACTGGAACGCAACTGTACGCAATGGACGCTTTGCGTCCACTCAGGGCCTAAAGGACGGGCCGACTGGTCCCAGGCCCTGGGCCCCCTAAAATTTGGTACTTAATTATTAAATTTTAAATAATTTAACTAACAAAATTTGAAAATGTTTTTTGTTAATTCTTCAGGTAATATTTCATGAAACCTTATTCAGAAATTAAATAAAAACAGTTGAAATATTGATAGTTTTATCTCAAATACACTCCAGTTTAGTTATTTACATCACTCCTGCCAATTTTGTTTTTGCTCGTTACTTACTCCATGGTTCTGAGTAGATAAGTTCTGAGTAGAAAGAAATAGTAATTAAAAGAGCATAATAATGGAATAACAGTTTATGGCATTCAACATTTATAATATGAATCATTAAGAAAATAATTTAAAAAGCGATAATTTTACTTGGGAATTTATATATATATATATAGATATATATATATATACATATATAAATATACATGTATATACATATATATACATATATATATATATTCATATATATACATATACATATATATACATATATATATATATATATATATATATATATATATATATATAGATATATATATATATACATATATAAATATACATGTATATACATATATATACATATATATATATATTCATATATATACATATACATATATATATAAATATATATATATATATATATATATATATATATACATAGATATATATATATATAATATACATATATACATGATATATACATATATATATTATATATATATATATACATATATATATATATATATATATATATATATATACATATATATATATATATATATTATATACATATATATATATATATATATATATATATATATATATATATATATATATATATATATATATATATATATATATATATATATATATATATATATATATATATATATATATATACATATATATATATATATATATATATATATATATATATATATATATATATATATATATATATATATATATATATATATATATATATATATATATATATATATATATATATATTATATATACATATATATACATATATATATATATATATATACATATATATATATAATATATATATATATATAGATATTTTATATAATATATATTATATACATATATATATATATATATATAGTTATATATATATATATATATATATAAAATATATATATATATATATATATATATATATATATATATATATATATATATATACATATATATATATATATATATATATATATATATATATATATATATATATATATATATATATATATATATATATATATATATATATATATATATATATATATATATATATATATATATATATATATATATATATATATATATATATATATATATATATATATATACATATAAATATATATATATATATATATATATATATATATATATATATATATATATATATATATATATATATATATATATATATATATATATATATATATATATATATATATATATATATATATATATATATATATATATATATATATATATATATATATATATATATATATATATATATATATATATATATATATATATATATATATATATATATATATATATATATATATATATATATATATATATATATATATATATATATATATATATATATATATATATATATATATATTTAATATATATATATATATATAATTTAATGCTAATTATATAAAGAAAATATAATTTATATTATATTTTCTTATATAATATAAATTAGTCATAAATTAAAAATTTCAGCCTGTTATAAGGAAATATTAGCACTTTTTATTTTATTTCTGAAACTTAGATAGAATTGTTATTTGCTTAAGAATTTTATTATTTTTTTCTCTTATAAGTTTTGTCTTAAAATCTACGAATAGCTATTATTTGTTAATCTTACCTATGCTATTTTATTTTATTTTTTATATAAAAGCTTAATTGCAAATGTTACAGTTTACAACCTTGAGGATATACAGATATTTGTAATTGGACTCTATTACAAAGGTATGTAAACATAAAAGAATTAATAAAAACTTTCCTCTAAATATATACCTTCATATCCTCTTTTATAAAATAATTTTCTTTTGCCTTGAAAGAAGGGCAAGGGAGGGGTGTGAACTTTCCCTTGATATTGCCCTGAGTCCAGAATATTATATTTTAGAGCAAAATGATTAAACAGATACTAAATTTGATTTACTGTTGCCATAAGAATTATTTGTGCTTTAATAGCTTCAGTTATTTGTTCATATCTGTGGGTATCCCTTATTATGCTGTTTCCCTTAGTTGAAACTTATTATCTCTACGAAATTCTGTAAGCATTTTAATGGAATTTCCCATATGGAGATTCCTGCTATGGCTCGACGATTCTTAAAGAAATATCCGCAAGGATCACATCCTATATAAAACCATGCTCAGATGGGATTCACACGGTGCAGTTCAATAAAAAAACGAGTTCTAGACACAGGCATTTATTTAAGATGATATAAAGAATGACGTAGAGCTCTGAATATCAAACTGAACTAAAGTTACAGAAATCTAAAATACTCAAAGTACATACAAGTTGACTAAACAAACATCAGCACCTTCGATGCAACCGAAATTGGTTCTAATGGCACACTGACTCTCATATAGGCAGACAACATATACAGATACTTGCATATTTACACAGATGATGTGTTGCCACAATAAAACTACAATAATTATAAAACTTTACAAATGTTAGTACAGATGAATGAATTCATGTTACAATATGTGAAAATACATTACAATATTTATATTATATACAAGACATTATTTACAAAGTCTGAACTTTTTGTCAGTAGCCTTAATCAGAAATGATGCTTATGATGTCAATCTTCAGCAAATTGCGTGATCATCACACCCATTAACAAAGATTTGTTGAAATACCTGTGCCATCTTGCAAAAGGAAGTGATGGTAAGTATTCGGATAATCGTTTGAAATTGCAAAATAATTAAAACACTTTTGTAAAGAATAACTTCTTCATCTCGCTTAGGATGTCAAACGAACTATGTCTGAACTCACTGAACTTTCAAACAGTCAGCGAAGTGTAAACTACATTGTGAATGTTTCCTGGATTTGATTGGTATTGTGTAAAAAGTCGTAGCTCCAGTAAAGGATGAAGCAATGTGAAGTTATAAATTTGTGATTAATTAAAGTGTATTTAAATTCAATGATGGAGTGATATGTTGAAGTTAAGTGTGTTTTGCTCTTCAGCATTTAAATAAGAATTGTTAGTTCATGACACTTTCTAATATGGTAAACATAACTTTAAAAAAATAAATACATTTTTCATTTACTTCAAATGATGGCTTGTGAATAAAAAGAAATTATTTAGGCTTATAAAATATACTTATAATATAAAACATTAATTTAAATAATTAGTATATTATTGTATTTCCATGTGAAAAAATATTACAGCTAAAATTAATCAATTGATTGACATTTATTCCCCATATTTTTATCTTTTATCACTGTTAAACCTAAGGAAGACTGTTTTATTTAACTGACTACATTCTGAAAACTTTATGGTACTTTCATAATTCAATAGAGCGGAAATATGATTTTCTATTTTTCTATGTCTGGTGTTTCTGTTATTATGCAGTTGCCATTATTTTTCATATATATATATATATATATATGCTTTTTTTCGGTCATTTATAAAGATTACAGAACCCCCTTCACATATATTTCTTTTATTTGACAATCTCGGACCTCTTTTCATACAAAATTCTTTCGTGTACACTTATTCTTTTTTTTTATCGAATTCCACATTGCACGGTGTGCTCTGTTGTCTCTCCAAAACAACTGCCGTAAATCTGCAAAGACTTTCCCACAATTCCTTCTTTTGTACCCGATCGTAATAATTCTCGACTCAGTGACGTCTGCGGGCAGAAACGTGACCCTCTGCCGGAGTCAATCAACGGTATTTCGAAGTGAATGTTGGCAATATTATGCCACAATTCCTCGTTCGCCGTCTGCAGGCCTGTTCTTTGTCTGGGAAGTTGTTGTCTGCAGATTTACAGGCGGGCTACGCCGTGACTCAAATCGGGGCCCCTTAACAGATCTTTGAGCATTGCTCCTTCATCTGGCCCCTATGTAATTAGAGAATCACTTGCAGGGTGCCTGTTTTCGCTCCACCCCCCACACCCCTTATCCATTCCGAACTGGGTCAGAAGGCAGTTACCGGAGGTCGGTATTGATTGAGAAACGTGTGACATGATGCAGAGGCCATGTTAACAGAAAAATTTAGAATTTATGAGTCGGGGAAATGGAGTATTTCAAAGTAGAAGAAATGCCTCGAAGTTCCTTTCGGTAAAAGAAGGAATTCTTGACTATGATTTAAAAAACATATTAAATATTTCTCGAGTTAGTAATGGAAATCTCTTGAATCCTTTATTTTCTTACTTACTAATGTTTTATTATATCTTCTCAGAAGGTTTGAAATTCTTGACTATGATTTAAAAAATAATTATTAAATATTTCTCGAGTTGGTAATGGAAATCTCTTGAATCATTTGCTTTCTTACTTACTAATATTTCATAATATGTTTTCAGAAGGTTTGGAATTCTTGACTATGATTTAAAAATAATTATTAAATATTTCTCGAGTTAGTAATGGAAATCTCTTGAATCCTTTGTTTTCTTACTTACTAATATTTCATAATATGTTTTCAGAAGGTTTGGAATTGTTGGCTATGATTTAAAAATAATTATTAAATATTTCTCGAGGTAGTAATGAAAATCCCTTCATTCCTTTGTTTTCTTTCTTACTAATATTTCATAATAAGTTTTCTGAAGGTTTGGAATTCTTGACTATGATTTTAAAATAATTATTAAATATTTCTCGAGTTATAATGGAAATCTCGTGAAGCCTTTGTTTTCTTACTTACTAATGTTTCATAATATGTTTTCAGAAGGTTTGGAATTCTTTACTAGGACTTAAAAATAATTATTAAATATTTTTCAAGTTAGTAATGGAAATCTCTTGAATCCTTTGTTTTCTTCCTTACTAAAGATTTATAACATGTTTTCAGAAGGTTTGGAATTATTGATTATAATTTAAAAATAATTATTAAATATTTCTCGAGTTAGTAATAGATATCTCTCAAATCATTTGTTTTCTTACTTACTAATGTTTCATAATATGTTTTCAGAAGGTTTGGAATTATTGACTATGATTTAAAAATAATTATTAAATATTTCTCGAGTTATTAATGGAAATCTCTAGAATTCTTTGTTTTCTTACTTACTAATGCTTCATAATAAGTTTTCAGAAGGTTTGGAATTCTTGACTATGATTTAAAAATAATTATTAAATATTTCTCGAGTTAGTAATGGAAATCTCTTGAATCCTTTGTTTTCTTACTTACTAATGTTTCATAATATGTTTTCAGAAGGTTTGGAATTCTTGACTATGATTTAAAAATAATTATTAAATATTTCTCGAGTTAGTAATGGAAATCTCTTGAATCCTTTGTTTTCTTACTTACTAATGTTTCATAATATGTTTTCAGAAGGTTTGGAATTCTTGACTATGATTTAAAAATAATTATTAAATATTTCTTGAGTTAATGCTGGAAATTCCTTGAACCCTTTGTTTTCTTACTTACTGATGCTACATAATGCGTTTTTAGGAGATCTGTATATATATAAATATGGATATGCTCGTGAAATGGACTAAAAATGTATTTCACTAAGTTATTAAAGCCTGAATATGAAATAAAAACTAACTTTTGGTGTACCATATTAACTTTAAATAAAAGTGATCTTTTAAGACATAACTTCAAAATTTTATTAAAAGTTTTAGGTTTTCTGAACAGCAAAATGTCTATTTTTGAGGATAATAACTTTACAGAGGAAAGCAATTTTACAGTTACAATTAATTTACTCAATATACATGAATGAAGCACATTTTGTTCATTATTGGTGAGTTCATATACGGGACAAATTAATCTTTTAAATTCATAATACGTTTTTAGGACATTATGGATATCCTCTTGAAATGGACTAAAAATGTATTTCACTAAGTGATTAAAGCCTGAATATGAAATAAAAACTAATTTTTGGTGTTCCATATTAACTTTAAATAAAAGTGATCTTTTAAGACATAACTACAAAATTTTATTAAAAGTTTAGGTTTTCTAAGCAGCAAAATGTCTATTTTTGAGGATAATAACTTTACTGAAATAATAACTTTACTACTTTAAGGAAAGCAATTTTACAATTACAATTAAATTACTAAATATTCATGAATTAAGCACATTTTGTTCATTAATGGTGAGTTCATATACGAGACAAATTAAACTTTTCACTTCATAGTGCATTTTTAGGAGATTATGGATATGATCGTGAAATGGACTAAAAATGTATTTCACTAAGTGATTAACCCTCTGACTGCTCATCCCGCGATTTCCACGGGCAATTCAAATTTTACAAAATTTGCTCATCCCGCGATTTTCGCGGGCATGTGTTTTTCTACCTTTATTAAAGACCACATCCCGTCTTTTCACCTTTTAACCAATGGCATAAATTATATACAGTATTAGACGTTTAATTTTGTAATAAATAGAATTGTAGACGAGAACTATATTTATATTAAATAATAAAGTTATGGATATTTGTTATAAATAGAAATTAACTGTAATTCAATTGAAAATTATTAAAAAATAAATTTTGTTAGTGATAACATCTGAAATAAGTTTTTCTGACAGTTTAGTTTCTCATGATAAAAATCAATATAAAAAATATTTTCTAGAAACAAATGCGTATTTCAATTTTCCAATATATATATATATATATATATATATATATATATATATATATATATATATATATGTGTATATATATATATATATATATATATATATATATATATATATATATATATATATATATATATATATATATATATATATATATATATATATATATATATATATATATATATATATATATATATATATATATATATATATATATATATATATTATATATATATATATAATATATATATATATATATATATATATATATATATATATATATATATATATATATTATATATATATATATATATATATATATATATATATATATATATATATATATATATATATATATATATATATGTATATATATATATATATATATATGTATATATATGTATATATATATATATATGTATATATATATATATATAATATATATATATATATATATATATATGTATATATATATATGTATATATATATATGTATATATATATATATAAATATATATATATATATATATATATATATATATTTATATATATATATATATATATATATATATATATATATATATATATATATATATATATATATATATATATATATATATATATATATATATATATATATATATATATATATATATAAATATGCAACAAAAAAATAAGCAATTTTTGAAGAGATATCGGTTTACAAATTAAGCAGTCAGAGGGTTAAAACCTGAATATGTAATAAAAACTAATTTTTGGTGTTACATATTACCATTTAGTAAAAGTGATCTTTTAAGACATAACTTCAAAATTTTATTAAAAGTTTAAATTTCCTGAGCAGCCTACTTTTGAGGATAATTACTTTACAGAGGAAAGTAATTTAACAATTACTTTTAAATTACAAAACACACATAGAGGCACATTTTATTCATTTACAGTGAGATCACATAAGAGACAAATCAAACTTTCCGAAACTTTTTTTCTTATTAAAGAACTAAAATCTACATCACTGAAGTTTATTTTGTTACTAGAAAATTTCTTCTTAATTGGTGGAAAGAAAGCAATATTTTGTGTCATTATATTGCAGAGTTACAGCAGCTTTGTATTACTTTAAATTTGTTACATATTTTAGATTTCATCTATGCAGAATTAGTTCTTTATATTTTTTCTCCTTCTGTTATTCTGAAAAGTATCTCTTAATTCACTGCTAGAACCCTTGTATTAGTAATTTAAAGGAATATATGGTAACCTTAAATGTATTTTTATTGATATAACAGTTTAAAAATTCCTGTATGATTATAAAAATTATTTAACTTTATGAGCTCACATCAAAAAAATTAATTTTTTTTGTTTACATGTAATAAAACAAGAACCATGTTTTTGTATATTGAAAAAAAAAAGATTAATGTATTTTGTAACTATTTTTAGTAATAATATTTATCATTTTAAAAATAATATTAAGAAAAATTTCATCTTTAAATGCTATTTGATACTATTTAGGTTACTAAATTTGTATTACTTTGAATTCATTGAAATTAAAATTAAGAGATATTTTAACGGAACCCTGCATTTGGCATCTCTTAAAATTAATAAATTTGTATCAAAAACGCATTATATATCTGTGAAATATTTTTAAATAGAATTTATTTTTAACATCTACTATTTGTTGTCTTTATGAATCATTTATAATTCATAGTTTGAAAACAGAATATTTTATTAATACAAAATTTATATAACTCCGCTCTAATTTAGAAACAACTTCACTTTATGTTTAACTAGAACTTTCATTGTAAATTTATTTACAATAAATAAATAACTTATTTTATTGTAAATGCATTTATTTTTGAATGATTTTTATTTTGGTGGGGGAGGATGTTATAGAGATAAGATCTTTAGATTTTATTTTCATACCCCCTCCTCTGAAAAAAAAATCATTTATAAATAAATGCATTTTCATTTAAAATACATCTTTAATAACATTTTTTAATTATAAACTTTTATTTATTACTTTCTATTAGATTGTTAAATTTATTATTAGGTGATGGAAACTCAGGTTACTAAATTTCAGTTCAGATAGTGACAGATTCATGTAAAAAAATTACCCTTTTTAGTAGTAAGTTTACAGTGATCCCTCGTTTTTCGCGGTTAATGGGGACCAGAATCTTCCTCGAAAGCTGAAAAACCTCGAAGTAGGATATGCTCTTAGGAATTTTCGTGTATGCGGGTACACGATTGTTTTAAATATGTAAACAGTATTTATACTTTACACATTTAAGGCAAAAATTACAACAGTATACATATTTACTTAAAAGTGTCAGTGCTAATTAATAATGTTAATTAGAAAACCTTATAGATTACTAAACATGAATCAACATTGCTTTCTGAGAGAGGCGAAGAGTCTTGTGTTGTTGGTGGAGGAGAGGTTCTCACTTGACTCGTAGAAGGTTTAGGCTACCTCGGAGACTCTTTTGCTGGAGACGCTGACGGTAGAGCCAGGGGGCTTTACCTTGGAGAGAAACATGGTGATGGGTAGTTGTTGTCTTTGTTTTTACTTTTCCTTCGAAATTGCCTTGTACAAAGATATAACCCCTTCAACGCGATTGATGAACTCGACAGATCAAACCATATCGTCGTCAATGTCTTGAGCAAATTCTTACCATGTTGCACAATTGTTGCAGATTCCCCAGGGTAAGGTCACGCTTTTCAGTTTGATCTTAGTCTTCCTCTTCATTTTCTTCCTCACTTGCAGACTTTGTCATCTCAAGAGCCCGTGGTATGTACTCTAAATCAATTCATCTCAACTCTTGTTTGATATGCAGGTATTTTTCTGTCTTGCGCATCAACATGAAATAACGCTCTTTTCCGCCATATGGCTGCCGACATGGTTGTGTTTTTCATTTTTATTGTTTGATGAATATTTTCGAAAAATCCGCGAAGCACTGAAGGTGCAAAACATGAAGTGTCGAGGACACACTGTATTAGCCTTTCTAGTAGTAAGTTTACATGTATTGAATTGATAATAATGCACTTTAGTGTTGCGATGTTATGCATATAATATTGTGAATAAAAGAAATTTATGTCATATTATTTTAGTAAGTTTCTCAAACTTGTATCCTTAAAAATGTTAACTTATAATAAACACAAGAGAAAGTTATTAAATTTTTGCTTTTTTCATATTATTTATATATATATATATATATATATATATATATATATATTTATATATATATATATATATATATATATATATATATTTATATATATATATATATATATATATATATATATATATATATATATATATATATATATATATATATTCCGTAGTTTAAAGTTAAATTAGCATTTTAATATAAGCAGTGTATAATTTAATTATTGCTTAGCTTACTAAAGAATTTATTCTGGTTGGTCTGTCAGTACAAAACATATAGGAAATGAAAAACTCTGACCAAACGTCGAAAAGGATTTTTTGTTCAGAAAAAAAAATCAAAAATAAGAATAAGAATAACGCTAATAACATGAAGTGGCGAGGACACACTGTATTAGCCTTTCTAGTAATAAGTTTAGATGCATTGAATTGATAATAATGTACTTTAGTGTTGCGATGTCATGAATATAATATTGTGAAATAAGAAATATATATTGCATTACTTTAGTTAGATTCTCAAACATGTATCCTTAAAAATGATAAATTATAATAAACACAATAAAAATAATTTAATTTTGGCTTTTTTTATATTATTTATTTATTTATACTCCATAGTTTAAAGTTAAATTAGCATTTTAATATAAGCAGTGCATAATTTAAATATTGTTTAGTTTGCTAAAGAAATTATTCTAGTTGGTCTGTCAGTACAAAACATATAGGAAATGAAAAATTCTGACCAAACGTCGAAAAGGATTTTTTGT
>CM063497.1:61656193-61661193 GCA_032207245.1 Pardosa pseudoannulata
TCCCTAATTAAAATCTCTTAAATTACTCTATATTTTAAATCCTGACATATATATATATATATATATATATATATATATATATATATATGTGTGTGTGTGTGTGTGTGTGTGTGTGTGTGTGCGTGTGTGTGCGTGTGTGTTATGGCCAAAGCCCGAAGTTTGGACAGTTCTCGAATTTGGAGGCTGGTGCTTGTGGCCACTGTCCGAATACTAGAAATGAATAGCTTATATGCGACTGCGGCTATCCCCTTTCCGAAGTGCCCGGAATTCTCTGGCCAACGTTCAATGTGCTGAAGCAAGACTGGAGATAATGTACGCATCCGCATACCAAATGCTGACAGAAGTCGCGGTGATCCACGCGTCCTTTCAGTTGTCACGATCATCGAAGGCGCTTTCAACAAGCTAAGAACATAAAATTGTGTTTTCAAACAACAGTACTCCATAAGTGACTTTTCTGTTTTCCAAGAGAAACTACTTACATTGGAATCCGTGGGCACAGATTAGAAATCATTACGAAACGTTGCCTGTTCACAATCGCTGACCGGCGGCCAAGGCTACACTCGATGCAGTTGCACTACCAAGTGCTCATCAAATGGCTGCAGATGTAAAAATAACAAACTGATGTGCAATTCGAAATGTCATAAAAAATTATCTCCTTGTGAAAAGTGATGATACTAATAATTTTCTGTAATGTACTAATTTAGTAGATAATGTGATTATCTTTTTGTTTGTTTTCACCAAGGTAGAGGAAATTTTCAAAAGAGACCAGAAGATATCTGGTACTGTGAGATCCTTATTTACTAAAACTTCTTCTTTCAGACTACAGCCCACCTAGAGCCGCCGTACCTCCTTGGCCTTTGTTCGGAAAAATAATCCTAGGAGTCTAAGAGAGGCGGATTCGTCCGAAAACTCCTCTGTGGTAGCTGTAATGTAATTATCCTTATCATTACAGTACACAAACACCTAAAATTTGCTCGTGACCCCTTTCTTCTGACTTTTGCCGATAGCTCCATGCCAGTTCCCGAATTGGCTGGCCAAACCCCGAAATCAAAGAAAGATCGGACATTGCCCGATCATTATGAGGCGTTATTAGTTATTAGAATTCGGGAACCGGCAGTAACACACACACACACACACACACACACACACACACACACACACATATATATATATATATATATATATATATATATATATATATATATATATATATGCGAGTATCATGTGAGTATGTTTTAATTTTTTATGTTAAAATTTTCTAAACTTTAAATAGACAGAAAATGTTTTACTTGTATTCAACATATATTTTCTGATATAAAAAATATTCAAAATTTACCATGTGAGTAAGTTTTAAATTTTTATGTTAAAATTTCTTAAACTTTAAATAGAAAAAAAATTTGTTACTTTTATTCAATATAAAGATATATTTTCTAATTAAAAAAATATTCAAAATTTAGCATGCGAGTAAATTTTATATTTTTATATTAAAATTTCCTAAATTTTACATACATAAAAATATTTTACTTGCATTCAATATAAAGATATATTTTCTAATTAAAAATATTCAAAATTTACGATGCGAGTAAGATTTAATTTTTTATGTTAATATTTCTTAAATTTTAAATGTAAAAAATATTTTACTTGTTTTCAATATAAAGATATACTTTCTAATGTACAAAAATATTGAAAATTTACCATGCGAGTAACTTTTAATTTTTATATTAAAATATCCTAAACTTGAAATAGAAGCAAATATTTCACTTGCTTTTAATTTAAAGATATATTTTCTATGAACAAAAATATTCAAAATTTACAAAATTTAAAGTAAGTTTTAATTTTTTATGATAAAATTTCCTAAACTTTAAATAGAAAAAATATTTTACTTGTATTCAACATAAAGATATATTTTCTAATATACAAAAATATTCAAAATTTAGCATGCGAGTAAATTTTATTATTTTATATTAAAATGTTCTAAACTTTAAACCGAAAGAAGTATTTTGCTTGTATTCAACATAAAAATATATTTTCTAATGTACAAAAATTCAAAATTTACTATTCAAGTAAGTTTTAATTTTTTTTTGTTAAAACTTCCTAAATTTTACATGGGAAAATATAGTTTACTTCTATTTAATATAAAGATATATTTACTAAGTAAAAATATTCAAAATTATTCAAAATATATATATTCAAAAAATATTCAAGTTTTAATTTTTTATGTTAAAATTTCTTGAACTTTAAACATAAAAAATATTTTACTTGTATTCATTATAACTGTATATTTTCTATTATGCAGAAATATTCAAAACATACCATGCGAGTAATTTTTATGTTAAAATATCCTAAACTTTAAATATAAAAAATATTTTACTTGTATTCAACATAAAGATATATTTTCTGATATACAAAAATATTCAAAATTAACCATGAGAGTAATTTTTAATTTCTTATGTTAATATTTCCTAATCTTTAAAGAGAAACAAATATTTTACTTGTATTTAACACAAAGATATATTTTCTAATATACAAAAATATTTAAAACTTACAATGCGAATAATTTTTAATTTTTATGTTAAAATATCCTACAGTGTAAATGTAAAGAGAACATTTTACTTGTATTCAACATAAAGATATATTTTCTAACATACAAAAATATTCAAAATTATATTTTCTATAATATTTTACAAAGTAATTTATCTCATGATTTTAACCTAGCGTTTTATCACAAAATTCGAAAAACTCAGAATTTGTTGTTTTATGATAAAATGAAAAATGTTGTTATAAGGAAAATTTAATTTTTTCTTCTTTAGTCTCCTTTAGATAACACTATAATACACATAAATCGGAAATTTAGAATACATTTTAAATATATAATTTTGATGTTCGAATTGATAAAGTGAAAGTCATTTTTTCCTTTGAAGGTATAAATGCAAAAAGAAATATAATCTAGAATGATTACAGTGTTTCAACGTGAAGCCATTAGCATAAAATACCAATTTCAGAACATAAAATAGAATTTTTCTATTCTTTATAAGACACATGTTGCATGCACAAAGGAATTATTTAATTTACGTCAAAGAAATGCTTAACATCTATTCATATCTCTATAATCTTTTGACCAGACAGGAAAATGGCTTTGAAGCTCCGATAGCTCATTAAGATAATTTACTGTTTATTTCAGTTTTTACATCAATAAATGCGATGATAATGTTAATATTTCCTAATCTTTGAATACAAACAAATATTTTACTTGTATTTAACACAAAAATATATTTTCTGATATACAAAAGTATTCAAAATTTACCATGCGAGTAAGTTTTAATTTTTATGATACAATTTCTTAAACATTAAATAGAAAAATATTTTACTTGCATTCAACATAAAGATATATTTTCTGATATACAAGAGTATTCAGAATTTACCATACGAGTAAGTTTTAATTTTTTATGATAGAATTTCCTAAACTTTAAATAGAAAAATATTTTACTTGTATACAAGCTAAAGATATATTTTCTGATATAAAAAAGTATTCAAAATTTACCATGCGAGTAATTTTTAATTTCTTATGTTAATATTTCCTAATATTTAAATACAACAAATATTTTACTTGTATTTTACATAAAGATATATTTTCTAATATACAAAAATATTCAAAATTTACCATGCGAGTAAATTTTAATTTTTATTTTAAAATATCCTAAACTTTAAATGTAAAAAGAATATTTTACTTGTATTCAATATAAAGATATATATTCTAATGAACAAAAATATTCAAAATTTACAGTAAGTGTAAGTTTAATTTTTTATATTAAATTTTCCTAAACTTTAAATATAAAAAATATTTTACTTGTATTCAGTATAAAATATATTTTGTAACATACAAAAATATTCAAAATTAACCATGCGAAAAATTTTTAATTTCTTATGTTAATATTTCCTAATCTTTGAATAGAACAATTATTTTACTTGTATTTAATATAAAGATATATTTTCTAATATACAAAAATATTTAAAACTTACAATGCGAATAATTTTTAATTTTTATGTTAAAATATCCTAAACTGTAAATGTAAAGTGAACATTTTACTTGTATTCAACATAAATATATATTTTCTAATGTACAAAAATATTCAAAATAATATTTTTATAATATTTTACAAAATATTTTTATGGCGTGATTTTAACCTAGAGTGTTATCAAAAATTTCGAAAAACTCTTTTCTACTCAGAATTTGTTGTTTTATGATGAACTGAAAAATGTTGTTATAACGAAAATTAAATTTTTTCTTCTTTAGTCTCCTTTAGTTAACAATAAAATACACATAAATCGGAAATTTAGAATACATTTTAAATATATAATTTTGATGTTCGAACTGATAAAGTGAAAGTCATTTTTCCCTTTGAAGGTATAAATGCAAAAAGAAATATAATCTAGAATGATTACAGTGTTTCAACGTGAAGCCATTAGCATAAAATACCAATTTCAGAACATAAAATGCAATTTCTCTATTCTTTATAAAACACATGTTGCATGCACAAAGGAATTATTTAGAAATATTAATGTCAACATATTCATAGAATCTATATTTTATTGACCATAAAAAAAAGAGATCAAAGCTGTTTTAGAAATTTACTGTTCTATCCGTTTGCTGTGTTTCCGGTAATATCAAAGGAAAAAATAATTTGATTTAAAATGATTTCAACTGTAATTATGACTTTTCTTCCATTACCAGACTTATTATGAGTGAATGCAAAGATTTTTGCCTCTTGAAACATATAATAACTTTTAAAAAGGCTACTATCTTAGTCCAAAGAATGCAAGTAAAAATATAAATAATGAATGACAATTTCAAATAAATAATCCCTCTGTGTGCGTGTTTATATATATATATATATATATATTTATATATTCCGGTAATATATATAAATATATATATATATATGATTTTATATATGTATATATATTTGTATATATATATATATATATCTTAATATATATAT
>CM063497.1:61663693-61691193 GCA_032207245.1 Pardosa pseudoannulata
TTCTTTTGTTTAAATGATAAGCATAACAGTTTCTAAAAATGTAACAACAGAACTCAAAAATAATAAAATCCAGCGACAAAAAATATATGTAAATCTGAATATTTCTTAAAGAACAAACAGTAACCTTATTGCTCGTGAATAAAACATGCAAAAAAACACAGCCATTTTGACTTTATAAATTAAACAAACATCTACTTCGACAAAAGAAAATAAATTCTGGAAACAAAGCAGAAGGGCTGTTTTAAGCAAAGATTGTAAAGAAAAGATTACAATCCGAATAAAACGTATTCTTTTAAATCGAAAAATTGTTTACACAGCAAAATCAGGACAAAAGAAACGTTGTAATGTTTTATCAGAAAAAGAATGCAAGTTGAAACATTTTGTGAAAGATATTTCAAAAGAGAAAAATTATCCGAATTTTTTTTTATAAATTAATATTATATGATTTTGATGATGTATAATTAAGATAGTATTTTATATTTTTTAAAGGTAAAAAACTGATGTTATTTCACTTTATTATGTAAATTAAGGGAACATTATTATATACGTTAAGGTAAGTTAAAAGTGACAGTTAAGATTCAATCTTTTAAGTACAAGATCAATTTTCATCGATTCATCATGAAATAAAATGCCGTAAAATTTTAGATTGGAAATTATTCTTAATAACAATTCTATCAATAACAATTCTATCTATAAAATATATATCTAATTTTTATTATTACTTATATTTTTATTATTATTTATCTTTTTAATTTAATTTAACCCATATTGGACCGCTGTCCTATAAATAGGACAGCAAATAAAATTCCATTTAATAATAAAGTTATGAATATTTTCTCAGTGAATTTTATTTTAAATCCTTTAAAATAGACAGACTTTAGCATAATAACAAAAAAAACCTGAGAAATCCAATTATATTTTATTGTAAAATTTATTTTCAGCAAGCCCTTAAAAATTGTCATTTTTTAATCTTTAATTTTATATTCATTATTATTATTATTTTCAAACATTGTGGATGTTAATTGTAGTTTATAAACAGAGTTAATAATGTATGAACATTTTTTTTCCAAAATATATTTTACACGTGTATTTTGTAAGTATAAAATAGGTGTCCTAAAATTAGGACAATAATATTATTTTTACGAATATATATTGCATTCATAGCGCACATTTTTCTTATCTTCAATGAAAACCAGTTTAAGCATGTTCACACATGGACACAACAAAAATATATGTCTATTCTATTCAGAAAAACTGGAGATTTCAATAAAAACTTACTCTCTTACTCTCACACTTGGTTGAAATTTGTTTAGTGTTTAGTGCTTCATGCAGCTCTATTTCTTTTCTTTCTTTTTTTTTTTTTTTTTTTTTTTTTTTTCTAAAATTTTGTATTTTACTATGCATTTTGCTTCTGTAAAATGTAAAAGTTTTGTAACAGCTCAAGACGCTCTAATATATAATTCTTAAAGTAATAATTGATGATTCTAAATTTTTATTGTTCCTCCTAATCCAGACTGTAAGTGAAGACAAAGAGATAGATGATTCAGCCGCAAAATTTGCAAAACCATATATGATAAAAATTCAAGCTACCGCTGGTATTGAAATTTTATATATAACTATAAAGAATGTCATCTTCGACCGAAAACAGTTAAAACGCAACCAAAATTTGAACTATTAAGTGATTCAATTTCAGCAAGATTATAATTATAAGCTTATGCAAAAAACTCTACTTGAACTCTTCCACATGATGGTTGAGGGCATAATATCTCGTAATGCAACAGAAACAAATCGGCTTATTAAAAAAACACTATATTACATTACAGAAACAGAACTCACGCAATTCTAGGTGTCATTTTCATTAGCAGTACTATTAGTACCAAGCGAAAAAATGTATAAAATGCTCCAGACACTATATATTAAGTAACGCTATGTCCAGAAAACGGTATAATGACACCAAGCGCTTCATTCATTTTAACAATAATTTTTCAATTGATCCACTTGATCGCTATTATGAAATTCGATCTCATTCTGACAAAATCAACATAACATTGAAGCAATTCGGTATATTTTCTGAAAATCTCACCATGGATGAAAGAATGAAAAGATAATTTGGAGGGCACATTTGCAAGATGTTCATTAAAAATAAACCTATAAAATTTGGATATAAATTATGGATGTTAGCATCGTACAATGAATATCCTTTTTTTATTATTCCTTATCAAAGATGACAGTCCAAGAACTACAAGAGAAAACCAACAACAGTGTGCTTAAAATGTAATACTGGACTTTTCAGTTACTATTTCCCCAAATTTCACCTATGAATCAGTCAAGTGAAATGAAAGTGATATTTGTTAAATTTTAGTAGCGTATTGGACCGTTGTCCTATTTATAGGACAGCTAATTACTTAAATATAAAAAATATTTTTTTTAATTTTGGTTTTATATGCTTAGTTACACCATATTAATGATACGGATGAAGTTTTATTAATTTACAGAAATATTTAGTTAGTGTGGTACAATATGGGTTAAAGGAACATTATTAAATAAGTTAAGGTAAGTTAAATGTAGCATTCAATGTTTAAATTGTTCAATACAAGTCTTTTTATCAATTCATCATGAAATAAAATGCTGTAGAGCTTTTAGTGTGAAAATTATTCTTAATAACAATATATATCTATGAAATATTTATCTAATTTTTATAATTGTTTATATTTATATTTATATTCATATATATACATACATATATATATATATATATATATATATATATATATATATATATATAAATATATATATATATACATACATATATACATAATTTAAGCATATATTTTATTATATACATACATATATATATACATATATATACATATACATATTTATAATATATATATATATATATATATATATATACATATATATATATATATATATTATATATATATTTATATTATTTATATATATATACATATATATATATATATATATATATATATATATATATATATATATATATATTTATATATATTTTATATATTATACATATATATATATATATATATATATATATATATATATATATATATATATATATATATATATATATATATTTATATATATATATATATATATATATATATATATATATATATATATATATATATATATAATATTATATATATATATATATATATATATATATATATATAAATATATATATATATATATATATATATATATATATACACACACCTAAATAAATAGTCTCATCTTTAAATTTATTCTTTAAAAATTTTACCAATATCATATTATTATATAATTACTACGTTATTATTAAAAACATAACTCTCTATAATTTTCTCATTTTATACAGTTGTTTTAAAATTTTATAATCACATACACATTAAAACGTATTAATATATATGTATATATATCCTTGAATTCAGATGCATGTCTTTAATTCTTCAAATATTAATAGTAACAGACATTAAAATTTTTATAATGAAGTCAATTTTAATTGCAACTATATGTGATACGTACAACAGTTTCATAGATTTAAAAAACATACTCGTTATTTTTTAAAAGTTGATATTTTTCTGTAAAAAGAATATATAAAAGTGAGTCTAAAAGTGCATACATATATGTATATTTTCCTATAGTAATCTTAAACGTGAAAACCATATTTTCAAAGAAAAGTTGGATACATTATTTTTTAAATTTAGAAGTGAGATTATCAGATGGAAACTATGTATACATCTGAAAATCTCCTTCAATTCTTTTTTTGCTTCGGAAAAATCTTGATAAAAATAGAAGCTATAACTCTATACTTTTATACGAAAATTATTCATACTAAATTTATATTCAGTTTTTTCAAATCTACGGAATAAGGAAAAGAGTGAAAATTTGAATTCTTTCCAACTCTTCATAACTGCTTCAAATACAGTTTTCGAGGTGTATTTTAACGGAATAGAATGCATGATAAAGTATGATAGATATGCTGGTTAGAGGTTGTATAGTTTACTTTTTAAAAAGCACGTAACATATAATAAAATATTGATTTACCTGACTTTGGGTATAATTTCAACTTTTAAACCTGGATGTATTTAAATGGTTGTAAAAAACAATATGTTCTGTAGTAAAATTTTACTTACATTTTTTATAAACTGTAGTTTGTTCTTTCACTACTTAGGAATAACATGATAAAAAAAATGCATGAAACGTAACAGCTTGTAAATTTTAATAGCTAATTTAACTTATATTGGGAGAGTAAACTAAACTCCTTGGCACAACAGCCACTAGGGTACCAGTTTCTACGGTGCCAGTCTCCGTTTAAGTGACCAAGGGTGATAAGCATATGTTCCGGTTAGGTGGTAAGTCTTACCGGGAACCCCCAGTGTTCAGTTCCCATTCATGCTTGGTCCTCAGTTCATCTACCCACTGAAGGAATGAAAAGCTGAGTCAACCTTGAGCAGCTTCGGGATCGAACCTCGGACCTGTGTAATGGGAGAGTGAAGCGCTACCCCAACGCCACTGGGCTTCCTATATATAATAATAGCCTAAGTTATATGTGCGTCTGTCCTCGAATTTATGAAGCGGTTGGGTCTGAAATGGGTATGGGTATCCATACTACTTGATACTTGATGAGTTAGGGTAAACAAAATTCAAATCAAGTCTTTAAAACATTCGAAATCCACCCCATTCCCCCTTTTCGAAGGTTTAATGCCATAATATTAAGTCCTATTTCCCCCAGTGAAGAGCAGGTGATTAAATTTATCACATAATAAATAGAAAAAAAATAACATTTTTTTCTAGTATTATGACGTCATTCCTTTAACCATCTCATTTATTCACTTCTTATTTCATATTATTTAAATATCGTCTGCATTATTTTCATACGTTTCATCACTGAGCTTGCATATATTACGTAAATAATTCTCTTTTATATTTGGATTAAATAATAGATTATGTACATATGTGCTAATTTTAATTTTTGTCATTGATTATATTTCGTTGAAATGAAAATTTTATCACCGGTATTAACAATAAATTCTTTTCATAAAAGTCTAGGAGTCAATTTCCCGGACTAATAAATATCTAGAGTTAAAGTTATACATCTTTGAAAATTAAGAAGTTTGTTCGATTGTTTTTCAAGCATAACCATTCGGTTTGATTAAATGAATTCAATTTGATTCTAAACTGCATTCACGGTATAGGGAGACATTATATGAGTATGAAGATAAACAAATTATTGAGAGTGTGGCAGATAATTCTCAGCCAAAAAACAAACCTGACTCATAGGGTGCTTTGCAATTCTCGAAAATTAAAATTTTACTAATCCCGTCATATGGCGGGCTATATGCTAGCTCATTAATGATCATCTAGTTTAATATGTAGTATCGTCATTGGTGCAAGAACATTCGATTGTTCTGGGAATCGGCAGTATGACCTTCCAAATTTCGAAAATGGAATGCGTTTTTGTTTAGAACAGGGATGTTTGAAAGTGGGGAAGTGTACACTCCTCCCGAGAATTGTGCTTGAGAGAAGTAATAACTAAGCACTAACGCCACTGTGCTTCATACTGTGAGAGTAATAATTTAAAAATTTGATTGGAAAAGTTATTTTCTACAAATATTACGGCTGTTTTTATAAAGCATTATGTATAATTTGTATAAGAAACTAGATGAAATGTTACATTTGGAATGAATATCCTATATAAATTTTTATATAGGTTTTAAATATTGTGTTATTACATCCGTAAGTTTTTTAAGTGTGTGTGTAAAATTAAATTTGTTTCTTAGAATTCATATATTTTGCCTCTTAGAGTTAGGATTAAGTATAAAAAATTGCCTGAACAAATTTTTTCGACTGTAACTTATCTTTATTTTAGCATATTGAAAATAAGTCCTTTATATATGTTCTGTTTAGTCTATAGTCCATGTAAAATATATTGGCGCTTCAAGGTCACACTTTCTCCTTTCCCCAGTCATCGGTTACTATGGTAGCGACCAAGAAGCATGTGCATTCACATTTATTTTCAGCACTTCAGTTGAGGATTTGACTCCAATACGTTCTTGCTTTTCTTTCTTCTCGTAGATATTTATTTTGCTCTTTTCGGATATTACCCTATCATTTTTTTATCTTTTAATTCATTGTTTTATTTAAATTTTGCTTCATATTTATTTAAATTTTTTACTTCATAAAATATTTCCTGTAATGGCTAGTTTTGATGTTAGAAAACAGTCCAAAATACTGATATTTAACGTATACAGGTACTTGAAATGTCTTGTTGAATCCAATCCAGTTGCTACAGTTTTGGAATTGTTTTCGCAAACTCAACAAGCAACTGATGATGCCCGTGGTATTTCTAAAAGAATTTGTGCCGATCCAGAACTGCGACAATATTAAAAAAAAAATTTTTCACATAAAAGGCGCGTAACAGAATTAGATGATTTCGACAAAAGTGTCACCTTTTCTGCCTTTAAAATGCCGTTTAACTAACAAACAGGAAATATTTTTTATTTAGTTTTTAAAACTTTTTTTAAATAAATTTAACTACAGTTTTTTTTAACAAATTACTAATTATAAGCAAAGTTAAAATTTTCAGTTGTGCATAAAAACTATTTACATAAAGAAAAGTTTAACAATATGTATAAAAAGTTTATAATAAATCATAGATGTTCTTGTAAAAATACAAAAATTTATCTTAATTTAGAATTCTTACTAAAGCATTAGGAATCTGTACCTTCTAAAGAAATTTTCACTTTCTAAAAATGTGTCAACAGACCATAAATCTTTAAATACATAATAAAATTATACAAAATATTGTTACTGGATTAAGACCTCTGTCAATTCTTGTAAAATCATAAAATAATTAATACAGTGCAGTTTTGGAATAGAAAGTTTACCTCGCCACACGATGCATGACACCCCTTAACACAGTGGGAAAAAAGAGTAAAGTCTTTCCCCCACTGTCGTTACCATAGTTACAGTTGGTCATCGGGGAAAAATCAGTGACCTTGAAGTGCCTATTGAGTTTACACCGAGTATAGTTGCGTTGGGGTACCAATTTGTGTTCCCATGCCACAGGTTTGATCCCCTGGATGGACAAAGTTCACTCAGCCGTTCATCCTTTCAGTGGGTAGACAAATTTAGGATCATGCGTGCTTGGGAACTAAACACTAGTTTCGGCATAAGGTTGATCACCTAATCAGAGCATACGCATCGCAGCATAGGGCCCTTGGTCTCTGAAACGGAGGTTGGCCCCCTACCGGCCGTTTCGCCTAGAAATTAGTAGTTTCCCTTATTGTGATCAGTATCTGCACATATCAACATACATTGTTAGGCAAAAATTAAACAGGAATTAATGGGTACACAACACTTTAAAAATAGAGGAATATTCTGCTTTAATGAGTAAAGGTTTGATTTTCTCTCAAATGCAGAAACAAAAATACAATAGTTACAGAAAATTATGCTATCTAATGCTTCTAAAATCCGATTGGTGTCCTTAAAACAACTTTAATTTATTTAAAAAATATGAAATTCGACATTAATAATCAGAAACGCACCTGGAATAATTTATTAATTATTGATGTTCCCAATTGGGACAATGGACTGTTGCCTCTATACTTGACGAAATAATTTCCTCTATGGAGAGCATTTCATGAAAGCGGTAGGAAATGAAGGGGAATTCCCTAAACTAAATTAGCACACTATAAAAATAGCTATTAGCAATTTTAAATTTTAGTTACATAAATAGCATAGTATTAATGCACATTCACGCTTTTAGTACCATTGGTACAGTTTCACGGAAGATTACTTATATTTTGATAGCTATATGAAAGTCTTAAAAATTTACACTACCTGAAGTTAAACGTTCAGCTGCAATGAAAGTGAGGAACCATTATGATTTATTATACAGCGTTCAATAAGTATCTTCATGCTTAGGAATCAATAAGTATCAATATACTGCACTGTCTTCTTTTTCAAAACAATCACAATATCACCATGAAGTAGGATGCAATATTTTTCTAAACACCATTCTGCACAAACGTTATTAAATTCCCAAGACAATAAGTCGTATTGCATGAAAAAGGTGTTTTTTTGGCCTATTACTTAAGATTACTTATAAATCTAGGGTGTTCCTATTATTGTTAATCCCAGAGGCGTTCGGGTAGAACTTCAAGCGCTAACGACATAGGTCCGAGCTTTGATCCCTTGGCTGGACAAAGTTCACTCAGCCTTTCATCCTTTCAGTGGGTAGACAAACTGAGGACCAAGCATGCTTGAGGACGAAACACTGGGGATTCCTTCAATATCGACCACCTAACCGGAACATATGCTTCGAACCCCATGGCCCTTGGTCTCGGAAACGGAGGTTGGCACAGTAGGCCTCCTACGAGCTGTTATATATATTCTGCTAATGAATAAAAAAGAGAAAAAAGACAGAGCTAAAATATTTCCCTATAGCAGGTCCTATTTTCTTTTTATAAATATAAACCATCTAGATATAAACTAGTTTGTAAAAAAGTGTTTAACAAAACTCAGTTTAAACGATTTTTTTAACAATATATTTATTACATTCAATATTTTCCAACGTAAGCAAGCATTTTTTCGATTTTTGTTACAACATTTTTATTCAAGTCTTACATTTCTTTTGTTACAACTCTAGCTAAGAACTTCACTCCTTTGTTTGAAAAATTGTCATTTATTATATTAGAGTCTCGTTCCTTTTATGAATTCAAAACGTGTTTTTTGTGATTTTTTTAAATAGCAGTAAGGCATTCATTTTCTCAGAAAAAATTTTTATGCTTTTTTTTGCTTCTCTAGTACACTCTCATATTTTTATAATTTCAATAATCTGATACTAAAAAAATAACAGATTTTTATCAAATGAAGTTGAGCAGTGAAATCTCAAACGAATCAACGCAACTTTTATATCTAAAAAAAATAGCTTTTTTAAATTATTATATCTGATAAAATAAACTACACTTTTGTGCAAAACGTAAGCAACAGGTGGTTTTTTTCCATAACTACATCAGAAATCATCGGCAAATAACAGATTTTTATCAAATGAAGTTGAGCAGTGAAATTTAAAACGAATGGATGCCACTTATCTTAAAAAAATAGAGTTTTAAAATTATTATATGTGATAAAATAAACTACACTGGTGTGCAAAACGTGGGTGCAAAAGGTACAAAAGGTGGATTTTTCCATAACTACATGAGAAATCATCGGCAAATAACAGATTTTTATCAAATGAAGTTGAACAGTGAAATTTAAAACGAATGGATGATTTTTTTATATCTTAAATAGCTTTATAAAGTTATTATATCTGATAAAGTAAACTACACTGGTGTGCAAAATGTAAGCGACAGGTGGTTTTTTTCCATAACTACATCAGAAATCATCGGCAAATAACAGATTTTTATCAAATGAAGTTGAGCAGTGAAATTTAAAACGAATGGATGCCACTTTTATATATTAAATAGCGTGTTAAAATTATTATATCTGATAAAATAAACTACACTGGTGTGCAAAACGTGGATGCAAAAGGTGGATTTTTCCATACCTACATGAGAAATCATCGGCAAATAAGAGATTTTTATCTAATGAAGTTGAGCAATAAAATTTAAAACGAATGGATGCCACTTTTATATCTTAAAAAATAGCTTTTTAAAATTATTATATCTGATAAAATAAACTACACTGGTGTGCAAAACGTGGATGCAAAAGGTGGATTTTTCCATAACTACATGAGAAATCATCGGCAAATAACAGATTTTTATCAAATGAAGTTGAGCAGTGAAATTTAAAACGAATGGATGCCACTTTTATATCTTAAAATTAACTGTTTAAAACTATTATATCTGATAAAATAAACTACACTGGTGTTCAAAACGTAAGCAACAGGTGGTGTTTTCCATAACTACATGAGAAATCATCGGCAAATAACAGATTTTTATCAAATGAAGTTGAGCAGTGAAATTTAAAACGAATGGATGACACTTATCTTAAAAAAAATAGCTTTTTAAAATTATTATATCTGATAAAATAAACTACACTGGTGTGCAAAACGTAAGCAACAGGTAGTTTTTTTGCCATAACAAGAGAAATTATCGGCAAATAACAGATTTTTATCAAATGAAGTTGAGCAGTGAAATTTAAAAAGAATGGATGCCACTTTTATATCTTAAAATCATAGCTTTTTAAAATTATTATATCTGATAAAATAAACTATACTGGTGTGCAAAACATTAGCAACAGGTGTTTTTATTTCCATAACTGCATGAGAAATCATCGGCAAATAACAGATTTTTATCAAATCAAGTTGAGCAGTGAAATTTAAAAAGAATGGATGTCACTTATCTTAAAAAAAAATAGCTTTTTAAAATTATTATACCTTATAAAATAAACTACACTGGTGTGCAAAATGTAAGCAACAAGTGGTTTTTTTCCATAACTACATGAGAAATCATCGGCAAATAACAGATTTTTATCAAATGAAGTTGAACAGTGAAATTTAAAATGAAAGCATGCCACTTTTATATCTTAAACAAATAGAGTTTTAAATTATTATATCTGATAAAATAAACTACACTGGTGTGCAAAACGTAAGCAACAGGTGGATTTTTCCATACCTACATGAGAAATCATCGGCAAATAGCATATTTTTATCAAATGAATTTCAGTAGTGAATTTTAAAACGAATGGATGCCACTTTTATATCTTAAAAAATAGCTTTTTAAAATTATTATGTATGATAAAATAAACTACACTTTTGTGAAAAACGTAAGCAACAGATGGTTTTTTTTTCCATAACTACATGAGAAATCATGGGCAAATAACAGATTTTTATCAAATGAATTTGAGAAGTGAAAATTAAAATGAATGGATGCCACTTTTATATCTTAAAATCATAGCTTTTTAAAATTATTATATCTGATAAAATAAATTACACTGGTGTGCAAAACTTAAGCAACAGGTGGTTTTTTTTTCCATACCTACATGAGAAATCATCGGCAAATAAGAGATTTTTATCTAATGAAGTTGAGCAATAAAATTTAAAACGAATGGATGCCACTTTTATATCTTAAAAAATAGCTTTTTAAAATTATTATGTATGATAAAATAAACTACACTGGTGTGCAAAACGTAAGCAACAGGTGGTGTTTTCATAATTACATGAGGAATCATCGGCAAATAATAGATTTTTATCAAATGAAGTTGAACAGTGAAATTTAAAACGAATGGATGCCACTTTTATATATTAAATAGCGTGTTAAAATTATTATATCTGATAAAATAAACTACACTGGTGTGCAAAACGTAAGCAACAGGTGATTTGTTTTTCCATAACTACATGAGAAATCATCGGCAAATAACAGATTTTTATCAAATCAAGGTGAGCAGTGAAATTTAAAAAGAATGGATGCCACTTTTATATCTTAAAATCATAGCTTTTTAAAATTATTATATCTGATAAAATAAACTATACTGGTGTGCAAAACATTAGCAACAGGTGTTTTTATTTCCATAACTGCATGAGAAATCATCGGCAAATAACAGATTTTTATCAAATCAAGTTGAGCAGTGAAATTTAAAAAGAATGGATGTCACTTATCTTAAAAAAAAATAGCTTTTTAAAATTATTATATCTGATAAAATAAATTACACTGGTGTGCAAAACGTGGGTGCAAAAGGTACAAAAGGTGGATTTTTTCATAATTACATGAGAAATCATCGGCAAATAACAGATTTTTATCAAATGAAGTTGAACAGTGAAATTTAAAACGAATGGATGATTTTTTTATATCTTAAATAGCTTTATAAAGTTATTATATCTGATAAAGTAAACTACACTGGTGTGCAAAATGTAAGCGACAGGTGGTTTTTTTCCATAACTACATCAGAAATCATCGGCAAATAACAGATTTTTATCAAATGAAGTTGAGCAGTGAAATTTAAAACGAATGGATGCCACTTTTATATCTTAAAAAAATAGCTTTTTAAAATTATTATATCTGATAAAATAAACTACACTGGTGTACAAAACGTAAGAAACAGGTGGGTTTTTTTCCATAACTACATGAGAAATCATCGGCAAATAACAGACTTTTATCAAATGAAGTTGAGCAGTGAAATTTAAAACGAATGGATGCCTCTTTTAAATCTTAAAAAAATAGCTTTTTAAAATTATTATATCTGATAAAATAAACTACAGTGGTGTGCAAAGCATAAGCAACAGGTGGTTTATTTCCATAACTACATGAGAAATCATCGGCAAATAACAGATTTTTATCAAATGAATTTGAGAAGTGAAATTTAAAACGAATGGATGCCACTTTTATATCTTAAAAATATAGTTTATTAAAACTATTATATCTGATAAAATAAACTACACTGGTGTGCAAAACGTAAGCAACAGGTGGTTGTTTTTCCATAACTACATGAGAAATCATCGGCAAATAACAGATTTTTATCAAATCAAGGTGAGCAGTGAAATTTAAAAAGAATGGATGCCACTTTTATATCTTAAAAAATAGCTTTTTAAAATTATTATGTATGATAAAATAAACTACACTGGTGTTCAAAATGTAAGGAACAGGTGGTGTTTTCCATAACTACATGAGAAATCATCGGCAAATAACAGATTTTTATCAAATGAAGCTGAGCAGTGAAATTTAAAACGAATGGATGACACTTATCTTAAAAAAAAAATAGCTTTTTAAAATTATTATATCTGATAAAATAAACTACACTGGTGTGCAAAATGTAAGCAACAGGTGGTTTTTTTATAAGTACACGAGAAATCATCTGAGAGACATGAATTCAAAAATGAGGGAGAGTATTATGTACGTAAAGTATGACGAAAGCATCGGTGCTAAAAAAGAAATACAATGCATACATTATGGAATCAAACAAAAACAAGCTTTATTGAATGCACAGTATCGTGACTGATGTTGTTTATCGAAGAAGAAGTACAACAAGCAGATGTTCCTTAACCTTTTACAGTCCATTGTTCCCAAAAGGGAACATAATATTAACCCCTTCCCTGTTTTTCCCGTACGTCGTACGGGTGCAGCTTTTCGGTCCTTTACTGATTCGCCTGTACGGCGTGCGGAAAATCTGATTTCTATTTTGCTTGCACTGTTTCGGCCGTATTTTTTCCACTTTTAGTAACAATTTTTTTGTATAGTAATTTTTTCTTCCAGTAAATGATAGTTTGCAGTATATTGTATTTTCTGCTCTGATTGGTTCAAAAGAGCAGGTTTTTTTGCATGTTTTATATCAGAAGACATATTGTTATCTTTCAGTGTATAGCTTTCTGGTTATATTTCTGGTTATATAACATCTAACTGCCTGATAATTTTATTGATGTAAGAGTTAAATAATATATTTTTACTTTTAAATAATGGCTAATTCAGAGCGTATGGAGCTAATTTCTTGCGATTCGAACTGTGACTCGGACTCAGAAACTGAATTATCTGTAAATGATAGTAGCGAATGTTTACTAGATGAACTGGATAGTAGTGACTCTGTTAGTAGTACAGATGGAATCAGTCAAGCAAGACAATGTTTTTAAATTAATTGTGATAATCCTTCGGATCCGCCTCCTAGATTTGCTTTCACTGGAATTCCAAAAATTAACTTCGATATCGATGAGACTAAAGGTAAATTTCAGTTTTGTGATGCTTTCATAGAAAGAAAAAAGTTGTAATAAATGCTGAAAAATGTTAGAAATTTTAATTTTAATAACTTGTTTTTACTTAAAAATATAAAATAAACAAAAAAAGTGCAATAAAAATTTGACATTTTTTTGACCGAATTCTGGAAAAAAATGAAACTGTTAAAGGGTTAATAAAATTATTTAAAATTAAATTTCATCAATATTGATACAAAAAAATTAGCAAATGTAGTAAAAGGACTACTCGAGTTTTTAAAATGGAAGCTATATTTCTATTATTAATAGAAAAATGTATAAAAAATCATAAAAATGACACTTTACATCATTTTCTATGGAGCACATATTAAAAATTCACATAAATGTAAAAAATTATCTAATGCTTCTGAAATCCGATTGGTATCCTTAAAACAACTTTAATTTATTTTAAAAATATGAAATTCGACATTAACCCCTTCCGGTAAAATGACGAGTCTAGTTCGTCATTAGTTTTTAATTCCATACCGCACAATAACGAGCTACACTCGTCATGCGATTAAAGTTACTGTTATATATGATAATTAATTTAGTTTAAAATTTCTAGTGTACTGAATTTGGCAACACTTTTATCATTTGTGAAAATCACAAGTCACTATTGCATATTGTTTACTTAGAATTTCTTGGTACAAGTCATTGCCAAATTAATGAGTCAGAATAAAAGAAAACCTACTAAGAAATGCCGTGTGTGCTACAAGAATCAAACTAAAAGTGAGACTACTTGGCGGTGTAAACAATTAAGAATTCCTTTGCAGTTTGTTTTGAAAAGTACCACTAGCTTGAAGACTATTATCTGTATACCTTATGAATGTTTTGCTTTGATATTTTCTTAATTTTACTGTTTCTGATATTATTTAACACTATGTAAAAAGTGGATTTTAATTAAGAATATGTAAGAATTGTAAAATGAAGCAAGTTTTTTTAAATAAAAATTAAATGGTTATTTCATGCACAGTTTTTCATTATTAAATCATACCGGAAGGGGTTAATAATCAGAAATGTACCTGGAATAATTTATTAATTATTGATGTTACCAATTGGGAACAATGGACTTTTTGCCGCTGTAATCGACGAAATAATTTCCTCTACGGAGAGCATTTCTTGAAAGGGATAGGAAATGAAGGGGAATTCCCCAATTTTATTAAAGGACATTTCAATTCTATAAGAAGTCTAGTGCATTCGCTTCTCAGATATTATTTTGAAAGGTGTAAAATGTATTTTGTGTGTGAACTACAAGTTACAACCGCTCTTCTAAGAATTGAACCAAGGAAAGTTACGCCTCAACCTGGACCCTAAGTTTACCGCCCTATATCACAGAGAAAAAGAGATGGCCATTTTCTTGTACAAACAACATAAGGTAGATGCGCACAGTGCACATTAAATGCAAGATTAGCTTGCAATGAGTGCAAGAAAAAAATTGCATCTCCATTGATTTCCAATATATCATGGAATAAAGGTAAAAACTCATGTTTTTGATATTTGTTTAAGAAAATGTTGTTTTCATTTAAATTTATAATTTTTAAACTTTACTGATATCTGTCCTTACATTTAAAAATAAATTTTAAATTCATTCTAATTATTTTCTTATTATTTAATATTTAATATATACATCAATCTACTCAATTTGAGAATCAAGTGTATAGTCAGAAGTGGCCAATGTTCCCGATTGGGAACATCATGAAAATCGTAAAAAAAAATTCCACAATTAAATGACTAACATACCTTAACTGAATCATTAGAAGGCAAGATAGGCAAAAATATAATTTAAAATATATCTGGATCTGAATTAAGCCTGTAGAAGGTTAATATGGGATAAGCCCTCCTGTAACTACAATGGTTACTTCGCACCGTCTTCGCATACTCAGAACCAGCTGGTCCAGCATTTCTTGAGGTAGGAGTTCCCATTCCTCAATCAGAATCTGTTTGAGTTATTGGGAGTTGTCTGGAGGATGTAAACATGTTTATATATCATTCTACTCAATTTGAGAATCGAGTGTATAGTCAGAATTGGCCAATGTTCCCAATTGGGAACATCATAGAAATCGTAAAAAAAAATTTCCACAATTAAATTACTAACATACTTTAACTGAATAATTAGAAGGCAAGATAGGCAAAAATATAATTTAAAATATATCTGGACCTGAATTCGGCCTGTAAAAGGTTAATAAGGGATAAGCACTCCTGTAACTACAATGGTTACTTCGCACTGTCTCCGCATACTCAGAACCAGATGGTCCGACATTACTTGAGGTAGGATTGCCCATTCCTCAATCAGCATCTGTTTGAGTTATTGGGAGTTGTCTGGAGGATGTAAATATGTTTCAATGCGTTTCCCCAAAGCATCCCACACCTGTTCGATGTGATTTAAATCAGGGGAGTACGCTAGCTAATTCATTCGATTGATATCTTCACTTTCCAGTAGCTCCTCAACGCTATACAGCTTCATCGCAATTCTCCTACATTTATAATTTCAAATTTTAATAAAATCACTGCTTATAAAAATATTAGATTGGGGAAAATAAATCCATTATTTTTTTCGGTAGATGGAGGTAGTGCTCGATATCTCGTAAAGTATCAATCAAACAATTTCAAATTTATGCGCGTTGTCAAGGTGACATTTCACACTAAAAACAATTTTACTGTTTTTTGTTTGGTCCATTCAGTTGCGAGTTACAGGGAGTTAAAAATGGAAGTCAACAAAGAGAAAATTCGGTACATTTTAGTTTTTCTTTGATAAAGGCAAAAATGCAAGCTAAGCGGCTGAAATTGTGAATTGTGTTTATGGTTCCGATACTGTAACAGCTAATTAAGAGGAATTTTCGTTTAGCCGATTCCGTTCAGGCATATCTAATGTTAAAGATGCACCTCGTACATTCAGGCCCATCGTCGAAAATGATGATAAAATCACAGAAATAATCGAAGCTGACCGGCATGTTAGTAGTCGTAGCATCACCCAGGAGCTAAAGATAGACCACAAAACAGTTTAAAACCATTTGCGTAAAGCTGGATTCCAAAAGAAGCTCGATGTTTGTGCGCCGCACCAATTAACACCAAAAAACATGATGGATTGAATTTCCGTCTGAGAAGCCTTAGCCAAACGGAATGAAATCGACCCATTTCTTAACGCATGGTGAATGGGAATGAGAAATGGGTCAAATACAACAATATTGTGCGAAAACGATCTTGGCCAAAGCTCGGTGAAGGAACTCAAACGGTGGCCAAACCAGGACTAACGGCCAGGAAGGTTTTATTGTGTATTTAGTGGAACTGGAAAGAAATCATTTATTTTGAGTTGCTTCCGTGTGGCCAAACACTAAAATCAGATCTCTACTGTCAACAACTGGACCGTTTGAAGCTTGCGATTGACCAGAGACAGCCAGAATTGACCAGCAGAAGAGGTGTCGTATTCCATCAGGACAACACCAGGCCATACACGTCTGTAGTGACTCGCCAGAAACTCAGCTTGGTTGGGAAATTTTAAGGCTTCCACCATATAGTCTGAACCTGGCACAAAGCGATTATCCCCTTTTTCTCCCATTTCAAAACTTCTGGAGTGATAAGAAATTGGGATCAAGAGAAGATTGTGAAAATCGATTACTAGAGTTTTTTTCCAATAAGAACCAAGACTTCTGTGAGAGAGACATTATGAAGCTACCTTTAAAATAACAACAAATTATAAAAAAAAAGGTTTATATTTGACCGAAATGGGATAATCCGAAACATGTTAAATAAAGTCATTAATTTCAAGCAAAAATAATCGATTTCTTTTTCCCCAACCTAATATTTATCTATAACTGAATTAAAAAGAATTACATTTTTTACATTAGTTGTGAATTATATCAATTAAATGCAGCTGATAATATTTTGCTTAAAAATATTATTCATTATACTTCGTAAAATATGTAAATGTGAATAATATGAAAAATGGTTTATGGCACTATAGATTTTAGGTATGAGTGCATGTGTATTTCTAAATTACGGAATGAAATCAAACCAGATATATTCAAAAGTCATTTAAAAATGTAATATATCTAAAGAACTAGATGGATTGGGAGATAATTATTTATATATGGATCATAGTATCAGTATCTTTGAAGAAAAAACATAATTCTATATTGTGCCTAAAGATATAAGTCTATGAACTCTGATTTGCAGTCCCATGACATCCCAAATGTGTCCTATCGGATTGAGATCCGGTGATTTGGGCCTCCAGGACATTAACTGGAATTCAGTATCATGTTCTTGAAACCACTCCAACACAATATTAGCTCTGCGACACGGGGCGTTGTAATGTTTTAAAATTCCATTACCAGCTGGCAAAACAGAAGACATGTAAGGGTGCAACTGGTCCACAATGATATTCAGATACCCTGTAGCATGCATGGTCTTCTCTACCACAACCACGGGTCAAAGAGAAGCCCAAGAGAAAGTCCCCGAAAGTAAAATACTTCCACCACAGGCCTGTATATGACCTACTGTACATTGAGGGAGCAACTGTTCGCCTGGTAGACCGCGTATCCTGACATGACCATTGACGTGATGAATGGCAAACTGTGATTCATCTGACCTCGCAACTTTCTCCCACTGATCCATGGACCAGTCGCGATGTTCCAGGGCCTGCCGTATGCGCAGTTGGTGATGATGCTTGGTTAGCAAATGCACACGAGTGGGACGTTTGCTGCGTAACCCCAAACTTCTTTGGTTTTACCATTTATACCATTTGTACAATACCATACTAAAAAAATTACGTATTACTAAATTTTTATTCTAAAAATAAAGTCATAAGATTTGTGAAACGTTTATTAAGTCTACATGTTTCAATATCCGGAAATTAATTTTTTTTATCTGTAAAAAAAACCTTTCTAAGAATTAAAAAACTAAAAATTAATCTTCACTCATTCTTAGCTTCACTCTATGCATTAAGTAATCTAGAGCTATCAAAATTGACCTTAACTTCTTTGGTGTTACCGTTTATACCATTTATACAATACCATACTAAAAAAATTACGTATTACTAAATTTTTATTCTAAAAATAAAGTCATAAGATATCTGCGAAACATTTCTTAGATCTAGAAGTTTCAATATCCGGAAATTAATTTTTTATGGGTAAAAAAAACCTTTCTAAGAATTAAAAAACTAAAGATTAATCTTCACTCATTCTTAGCTTCACTCTATGCATTAAATAATCTAGAGGTGTCAAAATTGACCTTAACTTCTTTGGTGTTACCATTTATACCATTTATACCATACCATACTAAAAACAATTACGTATTACTAAATTTTTATTCTAAAAATAATGTCATAAGATATCTGTGTAATATTTGTTAGATCTACATGTTTCAATATCCGGAAATTAAATTTTATGGGTAAAAAAAACCTTTCTAAGAATTAAAAAACTAAAGATTAATCTTCACTCATTCTTAGCTTCACTCTATGCATTAAATAATCTAGAGGTGTCAAAATTGACCTTAACTTCTTTGGTGTTACCGTTTATACCATTTATACAATACCATACTAAAAAAATTACGTATTACTAAATTTTTATTCTAAAAATAAAGTCATAAGATATCTGTGAAACATTTGTTAAATCTACATGTTTCAATATCCGGAAATTAAATTTTTTTATCTGTAAAAAAAACCTTTCTAAGAACTAAAAAAACTAAAGATTAATCTTCACTCATTCTTAGCTTCACTCTATGCATTAAATAATCTAGAGGTGTCAAAATTGACCTTAACTTCTTTGGTGTTACCGTTTATACCATTTATACAATACCATACTAAAAAATTTGCGTATTACTAAATTTTTATTCTAAAAATAAAGCCATAAGATATCTGTGTAATATTTGTTAGATCTACATGTTTCAATATCCGGAAATTAAATTTTATGGGTAAAAAAAAAACTTTCTAAGAATTAAAAAACTAAAAATTAATCTTCACTCATTCTTAGCTTCACTCTATGCATTAAATAATCTAGAGGTGTCGAAATTGACCTTAACTTCTTTGGTTTTACCATTTATACCATTTATACAATACCATACTAAAAAAATTACGTATTACTAAATTTTTATTCTAAAAATAAAGTCATAAGATATCTGTGTAATATTTGTTAGATCTACATGTTTCAATATCCGGAAATTAAATTTTATGGGTAAAAAAAACCTTTCTAAGAATTAAAAAACTAAAGATTAATCTTCACTCATTCTTAGCTTCACTCTATGCATTAAATAATCTAGAGGTGTCAAAATTGACCTTAACTTCTTTGGTGTTACCATTTATACCATTTGTACAATACCATACTAAAAAAATTACGTATTACTAAATTTTTATTCTAAAAATAAAGTCATAAGATATCTGTAAAACATTTATTAAATCTACATGTTTCAATATCCGGAAATTAAATTTTTTTATCTGTAAAAAAAACCTTTCTAAGAACTAAAAAAACTAAAGATTAATCTTCACTCATTCTTAGCTTCACTCTATGCATTAAATAATCTAGAGGTGTCAAAATTGACCTTAACGTCTTTGGTGTTACCGTTTATACCATTTATACAATACCATACTAAAAAAATTACGTATTACTAAATTTTTATTCTAAAAATAATGTCATAAGATATCTGTGAAACATTTGTTACATCTACATGTTTCAATATCCGGAAATTAATTTTTTATGGGTAAAAAAAACCTTTCTAAGAATTAAAAAACTAAAGATTAATCTTCCCTCATTCTTAGCTTCACTCTATGCATTAAATAATCTAGAGGTGTCAAAATTGACCTTAATTTCTTTGGTGTTACCGTTTATATCATTTATACAATACCATACTAAAAATTTGCGTATTACTAAATTTTTATTATAAAAATAAAGTCATAAGATATCTGTGTAATATTTGTTAGATCTACATGCTTCAATATCCGGAAATTAAATTTTTATGGGTAAAAAAAACCTTTCTAAGAACAAAAAACTAAAGATTAATCTTCACTCATTCTTAGCTTCACTCTATGCATTAAATAATCTAGAGGTGTCAAAATTGACCTTAACTTCTTTGGTGTTACCGTTTATACCATTTATACAATACCATACTAAAAAAAAGTATTACTAAATTTTTATTCTAAAAATAAAGTCATAAGATATCTGCGAAACATTTCTTAGATCTAGAAGTTTCAATATCCGGATGTTAAATTTTTATGCTTAAAATAACCTCTCTAAGAACTAAAAAACTAAAAACATTAAATAAAACCTATCTAGAAAGGTTAAAACTATAATTAATAAAAAGTATTATTTAATACAATCGCAGGTATTTAAAAAAATATTATTTATAGCTGAATTAGGAAATACCTTTGTTCTAGATTTTTACACGTTTAATGAATTTTATGAACTTAAATTTAGCTAATAAAATTTCGTTAAAAAATGTAATCCATTTTTCTTTAAACAATACATATTTTTCACGTGATTTTACTAGGTAAACACTGTCTCTATCTGAATAAATACAATATTTTCTTTGCATTGAATTTCTTTTGTTAGAAACGTAGCTTAGAATCTTTCTGCACTAGTTCAAGAAATGTCATTTCTTTTTCAGCGTAGATACTTCTTTAATTTATGAAGTCAAAATGTTTTTTGCATGTTTTATTCAGAAGAAATAAGATTTTGCTTTTCTTTGAGATATTTTTCCGTTTATAGGATACATATTTATTCTGAATTTATTTCTTTAGGAATCAAATCCCCTATGATATTTTTAGAATTTTTATACAATCTATGTATGAAACTAGTATTTTATTAAAAAATTATTTACTTTTAATTTATAAAAATAAATTTTTTAAATCTTTAAAGTACAAAGTTTTTAATGTATTATTTAGTGAAATAAATTTGTTAGGTTCTTTCATATTCAAATGAAATTTTGGGGAGATGATACTAAACATTGTTAAGGCAACAGTGGACTTTTAGAGCAAATTATTTTTCTTTGAAATGAATTTCCTTGAAGATTAACTATGTTATTAGTATTATTAATGTATAAATATTTTAGTAATTAGAAGGCAAAATATTAATTAGTTTTGGAGTTATTATTTATTAATTGTTTCATAATTAGCTTAATTGAAAATGCTCCACGCGCATTAATTTTGAATAAAATATTATAAAAAAATTAAGTATACCTTATAGACTTTACAAAAAAATGTAGTTATTTCAATACACATTCATAGAAAATATAAAGAGAAAAAAAATAATACCTATATTTTGCAGGTTAATTAAAGTGGATAACTAACATATTATATGCTTCAAAACATACCCGTTTCAACTAGACTTTATTTTATAAACTGTAACGTAAATAATACTGGAATTTCAAAGACAATGATCTATTTTCAATGTGCTTGGAGTACTTTAAACATTTGTAATACATGAAAATTTTACTTCTGAGTAAACAGCATTTGAAGTTATTGTTATACCCATATGTAATGATAAACTTATTATACCCATAAGTAATAATGAAATGATGGGAATAAAAAATTTTTTTTGATACGTATTCCTAATGATATATTATTTCACTATTCACTAAAATCAGAAATTTGAATTTTCGGTCGATTTTAGCCAATTTGAAAGTCTACCATCGCCTTAAAAATCACACTATTTAGGATGAGAAAATACAATACTCTCAAAAACAATAAGAAAAATACAATAGACTCCGCTTAATATTATCAATTGCTTATTCTTATCGAAATCACTTGGTCCCAGTTTTCTCTATTCATTTGTATGTTAAAATTATCGCTTTATGTGATCGTTACATCGGTTAATGGGATCACTTTACGAACCTTATTTTAACTTATAAAAGTATATTCACAATATATTCAGAAGGAACCCATTATTTTGCTTCCCTTCACTGTTGTTTGAATATCCTAGAATTCTCTTCTTCAACCTATGGAAACGGGAGAGGACAAAGGAATTATCAATCGCTTATTCTTATCGAAATCACTTGGTCCCAATTTTCTCTATTCATTTGTATGTTAAAATTATCGCTTTATGTGATCGTTACATCGGTTAATGGGATCACTATTCGAACCTTATTTTAACTTATAAAAGTATATTCACAATATATTCAGAAGGAACCCATTCTTTTGCTTCCCTTCACTGTTGTTTGAATATCCTAGAATTCTCTTCTTCAACCTATGGAAACGGGAGAGGACAAAGGAATTATCAATCGCTTATTCTTATCGAAATCACTTGGTCCCAATTTTCTCTATTCATTTGTATGTTAAAATTATCGCTTTATGTGATCGTTACATCGGTTAATGATCACTTTTCGAACCTTATTTTAACTTATAAAGTATATTCACAATATATTCAGAAGGAACCCATTCTTTTGCTTCCCTTCACTGTTGTTTGAATATCCTAGAATTCTCTTCTTCAACCTATAGAAACGGGAGAGGACAAAGGAATTATCAATCGCTTATTCTTATCGAAATCACTTGGTCCCAGTTCTCTATTCATTTGTATGTTAAAATTATCGCTTTATGTGATCGTTACATCGGTTAATGGGATCATTTTTCGAACCTTATTTTAACTTATAAAAGTATATTCACAATATATTCAGAAGGAACCCATTCTTTTGCTTCCCTTCACTGTTGTTTGAATATCCTAGAATTCTCTTCTTCAACCTATAGAAACGGGAGAGGACAAAGGAATTATCAATCGCTTATTCTTATCGAAATCACTTGGTCCCAGTTCTCTATTCATTTGTATGTTAAAATTATCGCTTTATGTGATCGTTACATCGGTTAATGGGATCATTTTTCGAACCTTATTTTAACTTATAAAAGTATATTCACAATATATTCAGAAGGAATCCATTATTTTGCTTCCCTTCACTGTTGTTTGAATATCCTAGAATTCTCTTCTTCAACCTATGGAAACGGTAGAGGACAAAGGAATTATCAATCGCTTATTGTTATCGAAATAACTTAGTCCCAGTTTTCTCTATTCATTTCTATGTTAAAATTATCGCTTTATGTGATCGTTACATCGGTTAATGGGATCAGTTTTCGAACCTCATTTTAACTGGCAAAAGTATATTCACAATATATTCAGAAGAACCCATCTTTTCTTTTCCTTCGCTGTTGTTGAATATCTTAGAATTCTCTTCTTCAACCTATGGAAACGGTAGAGGACAAAGGAATTATCAATCGCTTATTGTTATCGAAATAACTTAGTCCCAGTTTTCTCTATTCATTTCTATGTTAAAATTATCGCTTTATGTGATCGTTACATCGGTTAATGGGATCATTTTTCGAAATTTATTTTAACTGATAAAAGTATATTCACAATATATTCAGAAGGAAACCATTCTTTTTTTTCCTTCACTGTTGTTTGAATATCCTAGAATTCTCTTCTTCAACGTATGGAAATGGGGAATGACACGTTCCTGGAATTTTTCAGAAATACTCACACCCTCCTAGTGATCAATGGTTGTCAGATAAGCAGAAAGCAACACATTCTCTACTCATTTATATGTTAAAATTATCGCTTTATGTGATCGATACATCGGTTAATGCTATCAGTTTTCGAACTGGCAAAGGAATATTCACAATGTATTCAGGAACCCATTTTTCCCTTCGTTCTTATTTGAATTTCAGAGAATTCTAACCTCTTCCGCCTAGGGAAATGGGGAATGAACAAAGGAGTAGGTTATCACACGTTCCTGGAATTTTTCAGAAATATGCACACCCGGCTGATATTCAATGGTCCTTAGATAAGCAGAAGACAACACATTATTATCGGAAACGAGAAGGAGAGTATTCACATTTTATTCTTCGTTTGCTTACATGCATATTGTCGATATGGAAGACAGAAATCGAAATGATTTACCATTAAAACAAAAGATCGAAATTTTAAATTGTTATTACTGGTTGATTTATGAATGAACTTCTTAGAAAATTTGTAGACAGTCAACAATTGATCAAATTTTTTAATTATGTATACAATTCTTATGTTTTAAAGGATAATGTACACTACATAAATATAAGGTGTTTTTTTTTCATTTTGTTTTGAAATTTCATTGGCCCGCTCGTGTCTCGAACTTCCAGCCCCCTCACCTTTGCCAATTGAGCTACCACGGATAGTGTAATTTTAAGGAATTGAAATTCGACTGTTTTAGGTCAGAATATATTTGAATATTCCCTAAGACACAGACCTTCACAGACAAATTTGACTTTTTTATGTCAGAATATATTTGAATATTCCCTAAGACACAGACCTTCACAGACAAATTTGACTTTTTTATGTCAGAATTGAATATTCCCTAAGATACAGACCTTCACAAAAAAATTTGACTTTTTTAGGTCAGAATATATTTGAATATTCCCTAAGACACATACCTTCACAGAAAAATTTGACTGTTTTAAGTCAGAATATATTAGAATATTCCCTAAGACACAGACCTTCACAGACAAATTTGACTTTTTTAGGTCAGAATATATTTGAATATTCCGTAAGACATATACCTTCACAGACAGATTTTTTTGTAGGGGAGAATATATTTGAATATTCCCTAAGACACAGACCTTTACAGACAAATTTGACTTTTTTAGGTCAGAATATATTTGAATATTCCCTAAGACACAGACCTTCACAGACAAATTTGACTTTTTTAGGTCAGAATATATTTGAATATTCCCTAAGACACAGACCTTCACAGACAAATTTGACTTTTTTAGGTCAGAATATATTTGAATATTCCCTAAGACATATACATTCATAGACAAATTTGCCTTTTTATGTCAGAATATATTTGAATATTAAATAAGGCACAGACTTTCACAGACAAATTTGACTTTTTTAGGTCAGAATATATTTGAATATTCCCTTACACAGACAAAGTACAAAAATCTGCCCCTCCCTTCAAAAATATCATGGTAATAAAAAGTAGTTTTTCCATTCTGGCATAAATTTAATATTATAAATTGCTAATGCATTCTAAAACATTTATTATTCTAACTACTAGAATTAAGTCATTTTTTTAAACAGTTATACAAGCCATTTTAAGTCTGTTATTTAAAAAAAATATTTCTCGATAAAAATTTTAACTTCTTCAAAATATTAGCACACTTTTTTTTGTTTTACGTACAAAAAAGATTTTTATTTAGATTAAACGTAAATAATTGTTCTCAATCACAACTGAAGTTTAACGATATATTTTTTGTCCTTGAATTAAGGGGTGGAATCATTGTTTTGATTTAAATAGATAATTGTTGTTATGAGTTTAAAATTCTTTTGCTACATTTTACCGTAAAACAGTTTGTAATTATGCAAAGAATTTTTTTCAGGAAAACATTTTTTGAATTATGCAGTGAACAAAAGCCATTATTAGCTCACTATTTCATTCAGTAGCTAAAAGTTTTTTTATTCTCAAGTAGATCATAGAGTTCTAAAACATTTAATTTCTTCTTCTCAAAAAATTACCTGCAGCGTAATAAAGATTTACATTTTTTAGAACAGTTCTTATATCACAGGTTTAAATTTTTTTGTGTCTATTTTTGCACAATAATGAATTTGTATGAAGAGAAGTAGGAAATTTTTAATATAACCAATAAACAAAAAGTGTTTTTCTTCTCAAAATGTATATCATAACGTTCTAAACCAACTAAACTCTGCTCCTTAAAAATTTACCTGCAAATTAATAGAGATTTACATTTTTTTTACTACTTGTATGACAGGCTTAAATTTTTTTATTTCGTCTCTTCTTGCACAGTAATGAAATTTTATGAAGAAAAGTTGGGAATTTTCAATATAACAGACAAACAAAAAGTTTTTTCTTCTCAAAATCTAGATCATAACGTTTTAAACCAACTAAATTCTGCTCCTTAAAAATTTACCTGAAAAGTGATAGAGATTTACATTTTTTTTCTACTTGTATCACAGGTTTAAGTTTTTTTACTGCGTCTCTTTTCGCACAATAATGAAATTTTATGAAGAAAAGTTGGGGATTTTCAATATAACAGACAAACAAAAAGTTTTTTCTTCTCAAAATGTATATCATAGCGTTCTAAACCAACTAAATTCTGCCCCTTAAAAATTTACCTGCAAAGTAATAAAGATTTACATTTTTTTTACTACTTGTATGACAGGCTTAAATTTTTTTATTTCGTCTCTTTTCGCACAATAATGAAATTTTATGAAGAAAAGTTGGGGATTTTCAATATAACAGACAAACAAAAAGTTTTTTCTTCTCAAAATGTATATCATAACATTCTAAACTAAATAAATTCTGCTCCTTAAAAAATTACCTGCAAAGTAATAGAGATTTACATTTTTTTTCTACTTGTATCACAGTTTATGTTTTTTTTACTGCATCTCTTTTTGCACAGTAATGAAATTTTATGAAGAAAAGTTGGGAATTTTCAATATAACAAACAGATAATGAAAAAGTTTTTTTCTCCTCAAAATGTATATCATAACATTCTAAACCAACTAAATTCTGCTCCTTAAAAATTTACCTGCAAAGTAATAGAGATTTACATTTTTTTTACTACTTGTATGACAGGCTTAAATTTTTTTATTTCGTCTCTTCTTGCACAGTAATGAAATTTTATGAAGAAAAGTTGGGAATTTTCAATATAACAAACAGATAATGAAAAAGTTTTTTTCTCCTCAAAATGTATATCATAACTTTCTAAACCAACTAAATTCTGCTCCTTAAAAATTTACCTGAAAAGTAATAGAGATTTACATTTTTTTTTCTACTTGTATCACAGTTTATGTTTTTTTTACTGCATCTCTTTTTGCACAGCAATGAAATTTTA
>CM063497.1:61696193-61753693 GCA_032207245.1 Pardosa pseudoannulata
GCATTTACTGGCAATCGATATCTATTTTGCTCACCTAAAATTTCCATGATTGCTCATTCCTATGGGAAGTGGCAAGGACTCAGTCGGCAAAGGAAGCGATCTAGTAACTCGAGGTTTGCTAGTTCGGATCTCGAGTCTGCTAATGATACACTGTGTATATTAATGGCGACTGGGCTACGTAAAATAGGTAAATATTCAGAATGTCTTTTGAGTTACTAAACGAATCTCTATAGGTGGCTCACCATTCTTTCCCTTGGTACTTTACTCTAAATTACGAGTATTCACTTAAAACAAAATGTTGTTTTTCACGCTAGAGGTGCTCCTTCAAACGTAATGCACCTCTTTTAGCTTTAATGTAGTAGAATATATCTCAAGTGTTTGACTTGTCAAAAAAAATTATTGTCAAAAGAATTTATTCTTATTTTGATGTAGTCTCCGCTCTATGGCCAATCATTCACCTATTCCTGATACTGAACTTGGACGATAGTTTGCGAATTAAGGCTCCTCCACACTATGGTCCACTGCAAGCCATTACGACCATCTGGAGGTGATATGGCTTATCATGGTCGATTGTTCCAGACGATAAAATAGCCTTGGTGGTCGATGGCTTCGGAGGCGGCTTTCTCCAAAGATCAAAGGCAACCCGATGCCCAACTAAAGTGCGCAGTAGACTTTATGGAGGAATCCATGCGTTCGGTTCCTTATGTAGCCCAGTGTGTGGATCCAACCATTGAACTATCGTTCAGGGTCACCGTCAGGAAGTGGTGAACAATTGGCCATAGTGTGGAGGCTGCATAACATCCACACACTGGACCACGAAATGAGCCGAGTTCGTTGATTCATCCATAGGGTCTACTGAGCACTTTAGTTGCGCATCTAACTGGCTTTGATCTTGGGAAAAAAACAGCTTCCGAAGACATCCTCTGCCAAAATCAGCGCATACAAAAACACTAATATACAGCAATCGCTAATTCACTACAGCGTATCGAGGCAAAGCAAGATATCTTTTAACTCTGAAGTATGCTAATAGGAGTCTGAGGGCGAAATGAACCGTATCTATAAGCAAATAAACATTTCGAGATATTTCTGAACTTTAAAGATACTAGCCACATCAAACATGTTGCCAAAACCATCGCCAAGTTCCCAAATTTTCAGCTAAAAATATAGTTGCTATAAGCCTCGACAAAAAGCCAAATTAGTAATATTTACAAAATTCAAAACGTTATACAAAACTAATATAGTGGAAAATTACCGCTAGCAGTACAGTATCTATAAGCAAACAAATATTTCAAGATATTTCTGGAACTTGAAAGTTCTAGCCAAATCAAACATGTTGCCAAAATCATCGCCAAGTTTCAAATTTTGTGCTACAAATATAGTTGCTAAAGGCTTAGCCAAAAAACCTGATTATTAATATTTACAAAATTCAAAACTTTAAACAAAATTAATAAATGGAAAATTTTCGCTAGTAGCATAGTATTTATAAGCAAACAAACATTTCCAGATATTTCTGGACTTTGAAGGTTCTAGTCACATCAAACATGTTGCCAAAATTATTGCCAGGTTTCCAAATTTTGTGCTTCAAATATAGCTGCTAAAAGCCTCGCCAAAAACCAAATTAGTAATATTTACAAAATTTAAAGCGTTATACAAAATAAATATAGTGGAAAATTACCGCTAGTAGTACTGTATCTATAACCAAACAAACATTTCGAGATATGTCTAGACTTTGAAGGTTCTAGTCTCATAAAACATGTTACCAAAATCATCGCCAAGTTTCCAAATTTTGTTCTAAAAACATAGTTGCTAAAAGCCTCGCCAAGAAGCGAAATTAGTAATATTTACAAAATTCAAAATGTTAAACAAAATTAATATAGTGGAAAATTAGTGCTAGTAGCACAGTATCTACAAGCAAACAAACATTTCGAGATATTTCTGAGCTTTGAAGATTCTAACCGCGTCAAACATGTTGTCAAAATCATCGCCGTTTCCAAATTTTGTGCTAAAAATATAGTTGCTAAAAACCTCGCTAAAAAGCCAAATTAGTAATATTCACAAAATTCAAAATCTTATACAAAATTAATATAGTGGAAAATTAGCGCTTACTCGGTTTGAATTCTTATCTATGCAAATATATGTTTAAATATGTAATTTAATTAAATATTTATACAAAATGACTACATAAAATGTTTCCTTTTCTAAAATTAATATCTTAAAATCTATGTCTCTTAGATCGTGTACCTTTGTCTATCAAAATATTTATTTTGTGACCAATAAAGATATTTGTGAAATAGTTTCCTTTAAGTAGGCTTTTAAAAGATCAATGCATGATCAAGTATTCTTAACACCGATAAAACTTTTTACGTCAGCTTTTATCTTCCATTTTCATCATTTTACGAAAGGCAATAAATGGGATAATACTTGCATGTTGCTGAAGATGGGAAACCTATATATCGTATAAATGGTTGAGAACAAAACAGCTATTGTAGTAGTAGTTTTAAAAATATTCTACGATGGCTCTTAAACTGCCTCTTAATCTTCAATAGTCGATGTGTGATGTTAAATAAGATAGCAGTTTCGTTTTGGCAGATTTCGGATATTGTAATATTACATAGAATATCCCGCATATAAATAAATTTTCTATAAGTTTCTATTTGAAATGGAATTTATCCATTTTACCTAAGTATCTCTAATTATATTTATAAATATTTATGGCTATTCCATATTTTGGATCGCCTACATTAAGAAAATTAAGTTAGAAAATTTTGCATGGAAATTTTAATTTTTAGATTTTACTTTTGTCCTTATTTAAAATGATAAAACAATTAGAAGACTTTTTCTCAGATGATTATACAAAAAACATTATCCTGAAATAGCTTTTTAAAAAGTTATTTTCTGATATTCTTGTTTCTTTATTATTCACGTGAGTATATCTGATTCTGAATAGTTTCTTTAATGTGCTTAAGTATAATTTAAAATATATCAACGTACATTTTATCCAAAAACGCTCCGAAAAATAAACATAATTTTATCTTATAGATTTAGGTAACATCTATATAACATACTTGACTGGCATTTCAATATATTATATTTATATATATATATATTATAATATATTATTTATAATATTATATAATATATACATCTATTTTTAATATATTTTTATTTATAATATTCTATTTTATATTTAATTGTATATTATATTATATATATTTTTTACTAAAATATTATTAATATATTTATATATGTTTATTATTATTATTTTAATTATATATAATTATATAATATATCTTTTAATTTATATTATAATTTTTATTTTTATTTTATCTTTATTTTTATTTATTATTATTAAAATATATAATTTATTTTATTATAATAAAATATTATTAAATTTTTTTTTATATATTATTATTTATTTATGTTTATTATATTATTATTTTTTATTTATAATTATTATATTATATATATTATTTCTATTATTTATATAATTCTTATATTTCTTATTTTATATAATAATTTATATTGACTATATACATTTATTTTGTATATTATTTATGATTTTATAGTATTGAATATATTCTTTATATTATTTATCATTTTTCAATATATTATATAATATTATATATATATATATTATATATATATATATATATATATATATATATATATATATATATATATATATATATATATATATATATATATATATATATATATATATATATATATATATATATATATATATATATATATATATATATATATATATATATATATATATATATATATATATATATATATATATATATATATATATATATATATATATATATATATATATATATATTATAATATATATATATATATATATATATATATATATATATATATATATATATATAATATCATTTTCCGAAGGATAAATAAAAAGTTAATTTTAAATCGAAATTGATTTTTTTAATCAACCTTCCCGTTCTGCGGTTCCGCATCGACTGATGTAAAAACTAGTTTTTATTTGTCTAAATATTTCCTGAATCTATGTAGTAGACAAGAACATTCGGCTTCGTTTTTCTGTATATACCGGTATTATGTATATACCCCTACCACCTGAGGCAGAAAGACGCTGATAGCTTTTCATGGCTTTGTAAATCTCTATTTCGAAGTATTTCTTTTGCGGTAACAGATGTATCTCTAATTGCAACATTTAAATATCGTGGAAAACTTTCGCAAAAAATATAAATAATTCTCTTAAAGAATATTTTTATTTGTACTTTTAGAATCCATTATTTCTTATGGGATGATCTTAGAGACTTGACGAACTCTATGTGTATTAAAAATTAACAATCTATAATATCTATATATATATATATATATATATATATATATATATATATATATATATATATATATATATATATATATATATATATAACCGGAAGTAAAGGAACAATAACGAGGGTGGGCTTTCTCTATTCCATTCTAGTCGACAAAGGGTGAAGGAAAAAATCATAGAACGCTTTAGCCTCTGACACAGTAAATCTTAAGGGTATTTTTGGTGATTTTTTTCCTCAATGCGATCCAATAGGAGGGCTAAGAATACATATCGTTGTAATGTACATAAATGCTAACACCAGTGTTAGTTGTCAAAATGGAAACACAGTAAAAATATAATATCAACAGTCGAATTCGGCGGAGGTGGAAGTATGGTCTGGGTGTGTTTCTCCTGGTATAGACTAGGACAATTTGTCCCCATTCATGGTAAGCTCAATTCCGATGCCTACTGCACTATTTTGGATGACAATGTGCTTCCTACGTTGTGGCAGTTTTACGGGTTGGACCCCTGTTATTTTCAGGACGACAATGCCAGTTGTCATGTTTCGAGGTTAACCAAGGCTTGGTATGGTGCCAATGCAATTCATCGAATGGACTGGCCTGCCCAGAGCCCATACCTGAACCCTATCTAGAACCTCTGTGACGAGTTGGATCGCCGAATTTAGGGGTGCACTCCCCGTGAAAAAACGGTGAAAGAACTTGTATGTCTACTCCAAGCCGAGTGGAAGACTATGCCACTAGCTGTAATACAAAGACGTGTCTGAATGGTAGAGTGCTGCTCTTCGGAACCGGAGTTCACGGGTTCGAGTCCCGCTGATGGCATGGATGTTTGTAGCCGTTCGGAATCGGCTTTAAACTGTAGGTCCCGGTCTCATTAGCCCTCGTGTGCAAAACAGTAGACCGTAGCGCTCCAAACCAAACCAAACCAAAGACTTGTGGAAAGTACGCCCCGGAGGCTTCACGCTGTAATTGCTTCCCGTGGAGGCTCTACCAACTATTGATTTTGAATAAAGTTAGTTTTTCTTAAATACTAACGTATTTAAGAAAGACGTTTTTAGTAAATATTAAAACCAGTGTTCGTTCTGAAAGGGGAAACACAGTAAAAATATAATACCTTCTATTTGAACTAAAATATTTATTATGTACATTAATTATTTACAGGCATTATTTTTGGATTAATATGTATATCATTTATTACTCGACGTTTATCACTATACAACAATTCATTACAATTTGCTTTTTGTTTTATGCGTTATTTCTTTATCAAAAGATTCTGAGATCTAAGGTAATGATTATGAATAATTATCAACAGGGGATTATGAATGATTATGAATAATTACCTCCAGTAATTACAGGGAAGCAGGCTGGGGCTGTCAACCGGCTGTATGTCGGTGAGGGCGCTCGGGCGTACAGGACGTCAGTGCGGGTGTCCCGCCACGGGATTTCGATGTCCAGCCACTCTTGAATTCCGACTTCTACTCCTTCTTCCCACTATCTTTCACAACTCTTCACCTCGGTTTAACGCCCCTTCTTTTTTTCTTTGTCAATCACTTGTTGGTGAAATTTTCAAATACCTGCACCCCCTTCGGGAGTGCAGATGGGCTCATTAAAATGGCCCCTTTGGTGAAAATCCACATTTATGCTTAGCCCCTGCCCCCCATAACTCAAGGCTACATCGCTGTCTGGGTTTGACTGTTACACTTGTGCCACTCCTTTATCTATAACTCCTCCGCAGGGGTCCCAACTAACACTCGAAGTCAACAGCTGCACCAAAATTCTTCTTGGAAATTTATTCCACAGCTGTGTATGCATGTACTGACCATCGTAGTAAATTACATCGGTACAAATATAAACGTTAAATTTTTATAATTTATTGATATATTTTTGCCATTATTTATATAAAAGTATATTGTATAGTCCAAAAGCTAAAAAACATTTCGAACCTATCAAAATGTTAGTATTATTTGGGGTTACGTGATCGTAATTAAATTTAAGCTATAAAGAACATTCTGTAGCTGTAACTTATATGTGAACTCTAGAAATTTCTAGATTAGAAATTCAAATTATGGGCTCAAAGAGTCCAAAGAAATACACACACACACACACACACACACACACACACACACAATATATATATAATATATATATATATATATAAATATATATATATATATATATTATATATATATAATATAATATGTTGTAAACAACATAATATTATATATTATAAAAAATAAATATAAAATATAATTCACTATAAATATATAAATATATACAATATAATACTATTATTTTTAATATATTTATATATAAATACTATAAAAATATATAAAAATAAAAATATTAAATAAATATTTATTATAAAGAATAAAATATATATATAAAAATATAAATACTATATAAAATTTAGAGCAACAAAAAGTTGAACAGAAAGAAATAAAAAGGTTGTGGCCAAGGAAAAAACATATTTAAAAAATTTAATTTACCATTATCAACTTATTGAAGTTTTAACTGTTATATTACTTTTACTTATGATACAATAATGACAATGTTGAAAATGTGAAGAATAAAGTAAACTCATTTCCATAAGCAAGGAAATGTGAGAGAATTGCGTATAAAAAAGGATGATCGATGGAGTAGCTATCATATGAAAATTTAAAAACGAAAATGTTAGGCAATGCATGCAAAAAAAAAATTAAAAACAAATCACAATACTCCAATAAAAATGTCTTAATTTTGTAAAAGAACCAAATATCAAAATTAAAACAATTTAAATAGGAACCAGAAATCAGTAATAATCAATTCAATCTAACAAAAATAAATTACAATCCTCAAAATTGAATCTTAAACAAAATTAAAAAAAAAATCTTTAATTAAAATTTTTTTACCTAAAAATTAAAAAACCATTAAATTCCTATTTTTTAGAAAATTACATTTATTTAAAAATTAATATCTTATTAAAATTGTAAAATTTAGAAATAAATTAAAACACAATAATAAATATTAATTAAATTTTTAAAAATTATAATTTTTTTAATTATTTATCCTCCATTATAAACAAAAATAAATCAAAATAAAAAATTTATAAACATTTTTCTATCTAGAGAATGTTCCATTCTGAGTTATTTTCAATAATACCAAAAAGTTAAAAAAATTGTAATTAAACAATCAATTTTTTTAATTAAATTAAAAAATTAAAAAATTAATCAAAACCCTAATTAAAACCACTTATCCAATAAACTGTCCATAAACTATAGACACCATGATCAGCCATCTATGACAGATAGACGATGGCAGTTGCTACTTCTTCACCAATAAATAATCTGATAATATTTTACCCTTTCTTCCTCTAAACACCTAACAATCTAGTTTTTTCAAATCGAGATATCGTTTCTCTTACACCACGTGGAAGCTTTAATTACCTGCGAAACTTCTTTCGACAAATTCAGGATGAGCTGCAACAGCATTTCTATGATTTTCGTAAAACAATTTCAGGATTAATACCTGTTCTGGCCAACTAATATCCATCGTAATGACTGCCATTCACTCCATCTCCTTTTTCTAAACTGAACACAAACTGAATACATTTGCTTATACCAATCAGATGGTTTCTTCTTCACTTTTGTCAATCCCTCCTTCACAATCGTCACACCAGTTCTTCACAATCGTTAATTTTACAATATCAAAATGCAAAGTATAATAATAACAGTTTGTCATAATAGATGAAAATGTCAAAACAAAATTTTTAGTTTCCTTTTGTGTTATCTACAATTATTTATTGAATGTCATTTCAAGTAATTTGTCTGTGAAAATACTGCTAGAGGAATATGTTATTTTTTTACTGAATCTGAGAAAAACCGAACTTTCGAATAACCTGTCTACAAATTTCCCTCTCAATCCGAAAATTTGCTTTTACCAATCAAATGGTTTTTTCTTCACTTTTGCCAATCACTCTTTCACAATCGTCACTTTAGTACTTCACAGTTGTCAATTTTACAACATCATAATGCAAAGTATAATAATAACAGTTTGTCATAATAGATGAAAATGTCAAAACAAAATTTTTAGTTTCCTTTTGTGTTATCTACAAAATATTTATTGAATGTCTTTTGAAGCAATTTGTCTGTAAAAACACTGTTAGTGGAATAAGTCATTTTTTTTTTACTGAGTCTGAGAAAAACCTTTCGAATAACTTGTCTACAAATTTCTCTCTCAATCCGAACATTTACTTATACAAATCATATGGGTTTTTCTTCACTTTTGCCAATCACTCTTTCACAATCGTCACTTCAGTTCTTCATAGTTGTCAATTTTAGAACACCATAATGCAAAGTATAATAATAACAGTTTGACATAATAAATAAAACATCAAAAGCAAAATTTTTAGATCTCTTTTGTGTTATCTACAATTATTTATTGAATGTTTTTTCAGGCATTTTGTCTGTAAAACACCATTACCAGACTAAGTTTAAATTTTTTTCAGAATGTGAGAAAATTTTTTCGAATAGCCTGTTTACAAATTTTTCTCTAAATCTGAACATTTGCTTATACCAATCAGATGTTTTTCTTCACTTTTGTCAATCACTCCTTCACAATCGTACCATTAGTTCTGCATAATTGTCAATTTTACGATATCATAAACCAAAGTATAATAAAGGCAGTTTGTCATAATTAAAGAAAAGGGCAAAAGGATATTTTTAGATTCCTTTTGTGTAGTCTACAGTTGTTTATTACATGTCTTTTGAAACATTTTTTCTGTAAAACACCACTAGTGGAATAAATTTAATTTTTTTTTCTGAATCTGAGAAAAACCTTTCGAATAGCTTATCTACAAATTTTCGTCTCAATCCAAATATTAGTTAAGCTACAAAGGTCTCTGAATAGGCCTTGTAACGATCAACTGGTAATTTTGAAGATTAACATCCAAGTCTCCTTTTAAACGATCGATAAAGTATTCTTGACTCCGATAAAAAGCTTTATGCCCTCTTTTATCTTTTGTTTTCATCATTTTATAAAAGGCCATAAATGCAAGAACACTTGTTTGTTGCTCAAAATTAAAAAGGCATATATTGGTGTAATCGTCATGAAGAAAATAGCTGTTGAAGTAGTAAATTTACAAATATTCCTTAACGGCTTCCAAAATTCTTCCTGATCTTTGATAAATCCAGAATAATATAAAATAAGAGCTGTTACGGAATTAGGATAATTGATTGAAACTGTATGTAAACCATCGATATATCATGATTGTATAATCTATATGTGACAAAATTTTACGAGTGTGACTCAGTTCAGAATACCTATAAAAATCTTCGGACATACGGTTTTCAACAACAAATGAAAAAAAATCAAGCCATACATATTTGTAAGAGTTGAATTAATTGAATTGTTCTAATTGTTTTATCAATAAATTAAATTTGGATTCTGTTTCTATGAATATTTTGAGCCTTAACTTTAAGAATGGTTTCCATGCTTTCACCTCACTTTTCTTTTTTTTCATGGATAGATAAAGTATACTTCAATTTTTTCATGTAATTGATTCTTACTTCTGACCTTCCTTCGAAATCTTCAGAAACCTAAAAAAAGTCACACATATATATATATATATATATATATATATATAATCTGCCAGTTGCAAATGGAGATATTTGTACAAAATCAGTAGCAGCAATTAAATATTCCCGCTTATTATAAGGTATTCCTGTTATGTTGGGATTTGTGTTAACACAACTTTCCTTATAAAATAATATAGAAGCTTTTACGGGATTAAGATAATTGACTGAAACTGTGTGTAAACCATCGATAAACCATAATTGTATAATTTATGACTTAATCTTAAAGGTTTTATATTCAATTATACATATACATAAGTGCTCAAGCACATGCACACACACACACACGCAGACACACACACACACACACACACACACACACACACACACACACATATATATATATATATATATATATATATATATATATGCATGTGTGTGTCCTTTAATCAATAGCACGAAGGTGGTCTCCAGTCAAATAAAAATTACTCTCATTTAAAGAAAATGTATGTATATATATATATATATATATATATATAAGGTCTGAAAAGGGGGTATTTGGAAATTAAGTGAGTTATACACGATTTTAAAAGGGAACTCTTATATAATAATAAAATAAATGAAAAAGACTCATACTTGCGTAACCTTTTGGAGTAATGCTGCCAAGTGCAGAGATATTTTTAATGACTAATCAAGTTGACTAATCAATCAAAAAGAATCAGTGGTCATGGATCTGTCAACACATTCCACGCTTATCTCCGTGACGAACAAATGCAAATTGAGCAATCGATGCCTGAAACAGAAACTCCCTGTTAAATTAAGACATATTTTTACTATGAAGGACAAATTATTCCATTCGCCTTACTACTAGATCACGATATATATATATATATATATATATATATATATATATATATATATATATATATATATATATATAATTGCATAAACAATTAATTGTAGATTTATTTTACAACTATATTATCTTCGCAAGAGCTTAAAACAGTGTATTGTTTCCAATAAAATGTAAAACATAAGCAACTATAAATAAAATATAAATAATGTAAACGAAATTTCCAATATAGTTACATCATCATATGCTTCATATTTCTGTTTTATTATGTCAGTGTACAGTACTCTCTTTTCAGTTGATTAAGTGACCTTAAAAATTGAAATTATTCTTTTATAAATAAAATGTAAAACATAAGCAGCTATAAATAAAATGTAAATAATATAAACAATATTTCTAATACAGTTACATCATCAGATGCTTCATTTACTCAACTTTCATTTGTCAATGTATACTACTCTGTTTTTAGTACATTAAATATTTGTAAAAATCGTTCTCATATAAATAAAATGTAAAACATAAGGAGCTATAAACAAAATGTTAATAATGTAAATAATATTTCTAACACAGTTACACCAGAAAATAATTCGTTTTGTGCTGTATAATATCAGTGTACACTACTTGCTTTTTAATGGATTAAATGATCTTAAAAATTGAAGTTGTTCTTATATAAAAATATATAAAACACAGGTAGATATAAATATAATTTAAATAATATAAACAATATTTATAATATGGTTTCATTTTGGGTTTTACAATTCCAAGGTACTCTACTCGCTTTTAAGCAGACGGTCAACAATTGTTATCAGAAAAATAAAATGTAAAACCTAAGCAGCTATATTAAAAAAATTAATTTTATTGTATAATCAATAAAAGTTATATTCATTTTACATTGTTATTGTTATTCTTGTTAGGAGTTCCTCTCAAAATTTCTTTTCTTAAGAAATCTGAAATTTTAAAAGCCAAAATTCAGCTACGTGATTTACAATGTCTCTAAATTTTGTTGTTAAACATCACCGAATAAGAAATTAAGAGTTACTGGTTATGAATGTGAGTTTATTTAATGACTAATTTTGACATTTATATTACTATCAAAAATAGATTAACTTTCGGGTGTATATGTTTTTAAGAATTTAAAATCACGTTTCCTTAGTAAATGCATTATAATAATGAAGAAATTTATTTCTTTTTTTGTCTACATTACATAAGCAGAAATAATATAAATGCAGCATTATTATTTTTGCCATATAAATTTGATTACTGTGACGTAATTAGCTATGATCTCAATTTTTAGTCATGATTATTATATGTTTTTCGACATCACCTGATCACGGCTATGACATGACTTTCTGTCATACCATATATTATTGTTTCGGTCATATAGAGTTTATTCCAATGCCGTAATTAGCTATTCGCTAAATTTTTAGTCATAATTATTAAGTTTTTCGACATCACTTGATTATGGCTTTGCCTGGACTTTCTGTTATGCCATATATTATAATCTCAGTCATATAGAATTTATTACTATAAAGTAATTTTATATAAGCTCAATTTTTAGTCATGATTATTATAAGTTTTTTTACATCACCTGATCACAGTTTTGCCTTGACTTTCTTTCATGCCATAGATTATTATTTCGGTTAAGTAGAGTTAATTATTATGATGGAATTAGTTATGATGTAAATTTTTAGTCATAGTTATTATTTTAATTTTTTCGACATCACTTGATCACGGCTTTGTCTTGACTTTCTGTTATGCCATATATTATTATTTCAGTCATATAGAGTTTATTACTATAACGTAATTAGTATTAGTAATTTAGTACTTATTAGAGCTTATTAATATAAAGTAATTAGCTATGAACTCGATATTTAGTCATGATTATTATTTTAAGTTTTTCGACATCACCGGATCCGGCTTTACCTTGACTTTCTGTTATGCTATATATTATTATTTTGGTCATTTAGAGTTTATTATCATGACCTAATTAGTTATGATCTCAGTTTTTAGTCATGATTATTATTTTAAGTTTTTCGACATCACCTGATCTCGGCTTTGCCTTGACTTTCTGTTATGCCATATATTATTATTTTGGTCATGCAGAGTTTATTATTATGACGCAATTGGCAATAAGCTCAATTTTTAGTCACGGTTATTATAAGGTTTTCGATATCACCTGATCAAGCGTTTAACTTGACTTGCTGTCATGCCATATATTATTATTTTGGTCATATGGAGTTTATTACAATGACGTAATTAGCTACAAGTTCAACTTTTAATCATGATTATTATTTTAAGTTTTTCGACATCACCTGATCACAGCTTTTCCTTGACTTTCTGTTATGCCATATGTTTTTATTTCTGTCATACAGAGTTTATTACTATAACGCAATTAGTATTAGTAGTTTAGTACTTATTAGAATTAATATGACATGATACCTATCATCTTAATATTTAGTCATGATTATTAATTTAAGTTTTTCGACATCACCTGATAACTGCTTTACTTTTACTTTCTGTCATGCCATATATTATTATTTAGATTATGTAGAGTTTATTACTATGACGTAATTTGTTATGATGCCAATTTTTAGTCATGATTATTATAAATTTTTCGACATCATCTGATCACAGTTTTGCCTTGACTTTCTGTCATGCCATATATTATTATTTTTGTCATGTAGAATTTATTATTATGACGTAATTTTTTATAAGCTCAATTTTTAGTCATGATTATTATAAGTTTTTTTACATCACCTGATCATGCGTTTAACTTGGACTTTCTGTCATGCCATATATTATTATTTTGATCATTTAGAATTTATTACTATGACGTAATTAGCTATGAGCTCAATATTTAATCATGTTTATTATTTTAAGTTTTTCGACATCACCTGATCACACCTTTGCCTTGAATTTCTGCCATGCCATATGTTACTATTTCTGTCATATAGAGTTTATTACTATAAAGTAATAAGTATTAGTAGTTTAGTACTTACTAGAGTTTATTAATATGACATGATACCTATCATCTTAATATTTAGTCATGATTATTAATTTAAGTTTTTCGACATCACCTGATAACTGCTTTACTTTTACTTTCTGTCATGCCATATATTATTATTTAGATTATGTAGAGTTTATTACTATGACGTAATTTGTTATGATGCCAATTTTTAGTCGTATTTATTTTTTTTAATTTTTCGACATCATCTGATCACGGCTTTGCCTTGACTTTCTGTCATACCATACTTTGTTATTTCGGTCATATAGAGTCTATTACTATGACTTAATTAGCTGTGAGCTCAATTTTTAATCATGATTATTCTTTTAAGTATTTCGACATCACCTGACACGGCTTTGCATTCACTTTCTGTCAGGCTATATATTATTATTTCTGTCCCAAACTTCATAGAGTGTATTACTACTGCCTAATTAGCTATAATCTTAGTTTTTAGTCATGATTATTATTTTACTTTTTCGATATCCCTTGATCACGGCGTTGTCTTAACTTTCTGTGATGCTATATATTATTATTTCGGTCATAGAGAATTTATTAATAGGACGTAATTACCTTTGAACTCAGTTTTTAGTCACGATTATTCTCTTTTGACATGATTTGATCACGCCTTTGCCTTAACTTTCTGTCACGCCATATATTATTATTTTGGTCATATAGAATTTATTACTATGATTAATTAGTTATAAGACCAATTTTCAGTCATGGGTATTATTTAACGGTTTTTCTATTTCAAGTAATCACGGTTTTCTTTAAACTTCCTGTCATTCCATATATTAAACAAATCCTGACTGTACGAAAGAAACAAACAGCTATTTGATCCTTTTTACTGATAGCAAGGAAGGAAAACTGAAATAATAAAGCAAGAATTGAAGCTGCCACCATAAAATCTTCAGAGCAGTAAATATTTGATCGGATGCAATTTCCCCTAGAAATGAGAATACGTCACAGAGCCTCGTATTCTTTGCTCCATGGTTATAAAATTTAAAATAACGACTATTTGCATCCAAAGGGTTTCTACCTGTTTAAACATTGCTTGTCTTTTGTTTACTCGACCAAGATTAAGTTACGATTGATGTTTCACGTATGTTTGTTCTTTTAAGAGTATTTTACGAATGCACAAAGGCAATGTGCACTATGCAGATAACAGGATCTCAAAGAATAAACCATGCATGGAAAAAAGCGTCATATTATTATATATAAAGAAAATATTTTTTATCGGGACATAGTATATCACCAGCTAAATATAACATTCTAGTTTGTATTCAATATACTGATTTATTTTACCTATATTAAAATTGAAATTTTACTAAGCAAGTTAAAAAGGTTTGTTTATCTTTAATTTTTTTTACATATAACAATATTTTTTAAATTTAATTACATGCACCAAAAGAAAAGGTAGGTACTGTACTATTTGCAAAATAATTTCTGAATTATGTAAAATAGATATTTGACTCTGAAAAATATGTCGCTTTCTAAAGTAAAATAAAATTTAATTTCTACTAGGAATTCTTTTTACCGTTTTCTGTAATTTGGCCTGATTTCAAGTTAATTCAACAGTCTAGCTGCTTCTAGCTACAGTCCAGCTTCTCCTTTCAAAGTTGCCCAAGCAAGTAAAAGCAATAGGGGCTACAATTTATTTTTGTATATATATATATATATTTTATATATATATATATATATATATATATATATATATATTTATATATATATATATATATATATTTATATATATATATATATATAAATATATATATATATATATATATATATATATATATATATATATATAATAAATATATATATATTTATATATATATATATATATATATATATATATATATATCTATATATATATATATATATATATAATATATATATATATATATATATATATATATATATATATATATATATATATATATATATATATATATTTATATATATATATATATATATATATATATATATATATATATATATATATATATATATATATATATATATATATATATATATATACATATATATATATATATATATATATATATATTTATATATATATATATATATATATATATATATATATATATATATATATATATATATATATATATATATATATATATATATATATACATATATATATATATATATATATATATTATATATATATATATATATATATATATATATACATATATATATATATATATATATATATATATATATATATATATATATATATATATATATATATGTATATATATATATGTATATATATACATATATATATATATATATATATATATATATATATATATATATATATATATATATATATATATATATATATATATATATATATATATATATATATATATATATACATATATATATATACATATATATATATATATAAATACATATATATATATATATATATATATATATATATATATATATATATATATATATATATATATATATATATATATATATATATATATATATATATATATATATATATATATATACATATATATATATATATATATATATATATATATATATATATATATATATATATATATATATATATATATATATATATATATATACATATATATATATATATATATATATATATATATATATATATATATATATATATATATATATATATATATATATATATATATATATATATATATATAAGTTAATTCAACAGTCTAGCTGCTTCTAGCTACAGTCTAGCTTCTCCTTTCCCAGTTGCCCAAGCAAGTAAAAGCAATAGGGGCTACAATTTATTTGTGATCCGAGGTATTAATATATATATATATATATATATATATATATATATATATATATATATATATATATATATATATATATATATGTCAGGATTTAAATTGTAGATTAATTTTAAAAGATTTTAATTAGGGATTCTTTATTGAGAGTGACAAGGCTTGAGGTGTTCACCACATAAATATGGCTTACGCGCAGTGATCTGGGCAGAGAGAACAGTGTGCACACTCCACAGACAGAACTATGGCTACCCGAGGCAGCTAAGCCTGCCTTTGTTAAAAGTTAGGCGCCAATGTGCGACGCCATTGAAGATGATTGATGAGTAGTGTGCTCTGAGATTTGAATAAATCTATGAAAATATACTCAGGACTGTAGTGTCATATAGTGGGAGCTTGATACGTATATATATATATATATATATATATATATATATATATATATATATATATATATATATATATATATATATATATATATATATATATATGTATATATGTATATGTATATATATATATATATATATATATATATATATATATATATATATATATATACGAAGAAATAAAAAGATATAAAAAGTAAACATTCTGAAGAAAAGAAAAATATGCGATTATGAAAAGCAAATAAAATGTAAAACGAAGACGAGCAAACATATAAAATATCACCATTATCCAGAAAAGAAAATCTAAGAATATATAAATCGAATAAAATGCTATTTTGTTTATGGTAGAAAATTAAACTTCTTCTAATTTATTTGTTAAAAAAAGAAAAAGAAAAATCTACGATTACACACTGCAAATAAAATTATGTTTTTGTTTTTAAAGGAAATCAGACTTCTTCCAATTAATTCGTTAAAAATGAAGACGAATAAAATGGTAAACGAAGACGAATAAACATATAAATTGTCAAAATTCTGAAGAAAAAAAAATCTACGATTATAAAAAGCAAATAAAATGCAATTTTGTTTCTTTTCAGAAATCAAACGTCTTCCAACTAATTAAAGACGAACAAAGATATAAAATGTCAACATTCTGGGGAAAAGAAAAATCTACGAATATATAAAGCAAATGCTATTTTGTTTCTTGTCAGAAATAAAACTTCTTTCAATTAATTTGTTAAAACTAAAGACGAATAAAATGGTAAACGAAGACAACACAAACATAAAAAAACAACAGTCTGAGGAAAAAAAATCTACGATTATACAATGCAAATAAATTGCTGTTTTTTTTCTTAACGCAAATCAGAGTTCTTCCAACTCATTTGTTAAAATTAAGACAAAAAATGGCAAACCAAGACTAAACAAAATATAAAAGTCAACAGTTTGAAGAAATTAGCAATCTTCGATTATAAAAAAAAAGAAAATGCAATTTTGTTTCTTCCCAGATATCAAACGTCTTCCAACTAATTAAAGACGAACAAACATGTAAAATATCAACATTTTTTATAAAAGAAAAATTTACGAATATATAAAGCAAATGCGAATTTGTTTCTTGCCGGAAATAAAATTTCTTTCAATTAATTTGATAAAACAGAAGACGAATAAAATGGTAAACGAAGACAAAACAAACATAAAATGTCAACATTCTCAGGAAAAGAAAAATCTGCGATTATACAATGCAAATAAATTTCTGTTTTATTCTTAACACAAATCTGAGTGCTTCCAAATCATTTGTTAAAATTAAGACAAAAAATGGCAAACCAAGACTAAAAACAGATATAAAAATCATCATTCTGAAGAAAGGAACAATTTTCGATTATAAAAAAGAAAGAAAATGGAATTTTGCTTCTTTCCAGATATCAAATATCTTCCAACTAATTAAAGACGAACAAACATATAAAATAAAAACATTCTTTTTAAAAGAAAAATCTAGGAATATATAAAGCAAATGCGATTTTGTTTCTTTCCGGAAATAAAACATCTTTCAATTAATTTTAATTTGTTAAAACTGAAGACGAATAAAATGGTAAACGAAGACAAAACAAACATAAAAAAGTCAACAGTCTGAGGAAAAGAAAAATCTACAATTATACAATGCAAATAAATTGCTGTTCTTTTCTTAACGCAAATCAGAGTGCTTCCAACTTATTTGTTAAGATTAAGACAAAAAATGGCAAACCAAGACTAAAAAAATGTATAAAAATCAACATTCTGAAGAAATTAACAATCTTCGATTATAAAAAAGAAAGAAAATGCAATTTTGTTTCTTTCCAGATATCAAACGTCTTCCAACTAATTAAAGACGAACAAACATATAAAATGTCAACATTCTGAAGAAAGGAACAATCTTCGATTATAAAAAAGAAAGAAAATGCAATTTTGTTTCTTTCCAGATATCAAACGTCTTCCAACTAATTAAAGACGAACAAACATATAAAATGTCAACATTCTGAAGAAAGGAACAATCTTCGATTATAAAAAACAAAGAAAATGCAATTTTGTTTCTTTCCAGATATCAAACGTCTTCCAACTAATTAAAGACGAACAAACATATAAAATGTCAACATTCTGAAGAATGGAACAATCTTCGATTATAAAAAAGAAAGAAAATGCAATTTTGTTTCTTTCCAGATATCAAATATCTTCCAAATAATTAAATACTAACAAACTTATAAAATATCAACATTCTTTTTAAAAGAAAAATCTACGAATATAAAAAGCAAATGCGATTTTGTTCCTTGCGGAAATAAAGCTCCTTTCAATTAATTTGTTAAAACTAAAGACGAATAAAATGGTAAACGAAGACAAAACAAACATAAAAAAGTCAACATTCTTAAGAAAAGAAAAACCTGTAATTATACAATGCAAATAAATTGCTGTTTTTTTTTAAACACAAATCAGACTTCTTCCAACTGATTTATTAAAATTAAGACAAAAAATGAAAAACCAAGACTAAAAAAAGATATAAAAATCAACATTCTGACAAAAGGAACAATCTTCGATTATAAAAAAGAAAGAAAATGCAATTTTGTTTCTTTCCAGATATCAAACGTCTTCCAAATAATTAAACATATAAACAAATAAAATACAAACATATAAACATATAAAATATATAAAATGTCAACATTCTAGGGAAAAGAAAAATTTACGAATATATAAAGCAAATGTGATTTTGTTTCTTGCCCCAAATAAATATTCTTCCTATTAATAAGAATAAAATGGTAAAAGAAGGCAAAACAAACATAAAAAAGTCAAGAGTCTGAGGAAAAGAAATCTACGATTATAAAAAGCATATAAAATTTGATTTTTCCTTAAAAGAAAACAATTTTTTCCAATTAATTTGTTAAAATAAAGAGGAATAAAATGGTGAACGAGTATCTAACAAATATATGAAAAATCAACATTCTGAAGAAATTCTACTACTAAACAAAGCAAATGCGTTTTTTTTCGCATTTCGAATTTATGCCCTCTTCCAGACGTCCACCCCTGCAGCGCGAACCATGTAGTAACTGATCCCCACTGTTATGGACAAGTTTTTCACTGATATAGGTTGAAAGGTTTTTACAGTCTGTGTCATGTTCGTGTATTCTCGGTAAATTTGTTTTTCAAACTCGCCTGAAACTTTGAATTATATCTGGAATGTAAAGAATTTGGTTAACAGTAGAAAAAATATCTTTTCATCTGTATAAAGATGTGTATTTGTAGAATGCTATGCTCATTTCATTCTTTACTATTAGAAGATGGGTAATTATGCTGTATACATTAATGAATATGATACTTTTAAATTAGAAAATTGCATAAGGGTAAAGGATGTCACATTTGGAATAGCTGCAAATAATGGCGCCAGCCAAACAGCTAAGTATGGCAATATATCCATCATTCACAAAAAGAACAAAAAATTCGTATGTGTATATAAATATCAGTTCATTTTCTAGATAGTTTTCAAAGATATATTCGATTAAAATATCTTTTCAATACAGAGTATAGAAATTATAACCTAGGACAGAAGGACTTTTGATACAGTAAAGCTTGCAGTACCAAATATGTGTATATATAGTATATGTATGTTTGGGTGTGTGCATTATGTACACACACACACACACACACATACATATATATATATATATATATATATATATATATATATATATATTATATATATATATATATATATATATATATATATATATATATATATATATATATATGTGTGTGTGTATATGTATATATATACATATATATATATATGTATATATATATATACATATATATATATATATATATATATATATATATATATATATATATATATAATATATATATATATACATATATATATATATATATATATATATATATATATATACATACATATATATATATATATATATATATATATATATATATATATATATATATATATATATATATGTATATATATATGTAGATATATGTATGTATGTATGCATATACATATTCTAATTTACTCATATCTTCAGCATATTCTAGAAACAAACATATGTACTACATAATCAGATCAAGAAAGAAGTCCTGCAATTTATGTAGAACTTAGCAATGCATATAAGATAGCACTATGTTCATTTGATTTGATATCAGCTCTCAAGCCGACATAATCTATAAGTTTACAGAGTACTACATAAAAACTTTTTACTAACCAATAGACTTAATGGGTGAGAAGAATCATGAAATGATGTTTACAGTTTTATTGGAAAGTCTTAGAAACTTTAAAGCTGCTTACTTTAGAGATTGAAAACAGTATTTGCACTGGTGAATATCTTTGATGGTTTATATTGGAGCTACAGATTCTGAACTAATATTATTTTATGTACTTTGTGCTTTGCTTAACGGTGTTTAAATGGGTATTCTCAATAATTTCAGAATTCAACATGCAATTGTTTCTTATATACCGGAAAAACATGTATAGGATAATACATGGTAAAATGATATTACTGTATCATCATTTTCAATTTGAAACATGTAGATAGAAATAATTTGTTACCTGTAACACATGTGTTTGTGTGGTTACCAAGAATATATCTGGTATTTTCGAATTGTATCGCTTTATTTTATCCCCATTCCTTATCTATACATTATCCTGTTAATTCATAAAACTCTACTCAAAATAACATTGATATGGTGCGCTGTAAATTTCTTTCTATTTTTCAGTGGTAGTGTCAAAAAAGAAAACTATTAAATATATACAAATAAATACATATAAAATTAAAATACAGATTAATTTCAAGGATCTAAAGGTGATGGTTTATAACTGAATGTAATTATAAAACATATATTAGAAACAGGTTTAGCTTAAAAGTTTTAATTATCTAACTGGTACATAGTAAGAAAAACAATTCACATTTGAACTGGAGCATATATTTTGTTTTAAGCAAGTCATGAAGTTCTATTAAAGAATCAAATTTAAATATTTAGAAAGAAAAAACATCAAACGTGACTTCTGCCGAACGATGGCCGATTGGTTAGGGCGCTGATTATCGGTACCTGAGTTCGTGGGTTCGAATCCCACTATGGCATGGATGTTCGTAGCCGTTCGGAATCGGCTTTAAACAGTAGGTCCTGGTCTCATTAGCCCTAGTGTGCAAAACAGTAGACCGTAGTGCTCCAAACCAAACCAAATCAAACATGACTTCTAATCACAGCTATTCCAATGAACTTTACACATATATAAAATAGAAAATCTTAAATATATATTAGTGTTCAGGTTCACAAGAATCAAGAATACAAGAATAGATAAACTTGAGTATATATTTTGTTTTTATCACGTAAGGAAGCTATTTTAAGGATTAAGTTTGAAATCCTAGAAGGAGAAAAGCATCAAAAAAATTTTCTAATCATAGATATTTTGATAAAATTTACAAGTGCAAAAATGAAAAAACTGGAACATATATTAATGCTCACAAAAATCAAGAATACAAGAATAGATAAACTTGAGTACATATTTCAAACAAGAATCAAACAAGAATCCTAGTTATAGCCGTTCAGATGAAATTTACACATACATAAAATGGAAGAACTTGAACGCATATAAATATTCACAAGAATCAAGATGTAGGAATAGAAGAATTAAACACATATTTTGTTTTAAACATATAAGGAAGCTATTTTAAAGAACTAATTTAAAATTCGAGAACGAGAAAAACAACCAACATAAATTCTAATAATGGCTATTCGAATGAAATTTACAAATACATAAAATGGAAGAAATTGAACATATATTAATATTCACAAGAATCAAGAATAAAATAATAGAAGAATTTCAACGCTTATTAATATGCACAAGAATCAAGAATACAAGAATACAAGAAATTGAAAACAAATTAATATTTACAAAAACCAAGAATACAAAAATAGAAGAACTTGAACACACATTTTTTTAAGAACGTAAGGAAGCTATTTTAAGGATCAAGTTTAAAAGCTTAGAATTAGAAAAAACCCATCAAACATGAATTATAGTCATAGGTATCCTGATGAAATTTACACATAGATGAAAAAGAAGATCTTGAACATATATTAAAGTTCACGTTTACAAGAATAAAGAACAAGTACAGAAAAACTTGAACACATATTTTGTCTTAAACATACAAGGAATCTACTTTAAGGATCAAGTTTAAAAACCTAGAAAGAGAAAAACATCAATTAAGAATTCTAATTATAGATAATCTGATGAAAACTACATATGCATAAAATGGAAAAACTTGAACACACAGAGTTCACAATAATCAAGCATACAAGAATATATAAACTTGAATACATACTTTATTTTAAGCACGTAAGAAAGCTATTTCAAGAAACAAATTTAAAATCCTAGAATGAGACAAGAAACATTAAACATGATTTCTAATAATAGCTTTTCTGATGAAATTTACATATATGTAAAATAGAAGAACTTTAATATATATTAGTGTTCAGGTCACAAGAATCAAGAACACAAGAATAGAAGAAAAGAACAACTTAAATACATATTGTGTTCTAAGCACATAAGGAAGATATTTTAAGGATCAATTTTAAAATACTAGGAGGAGAAAAACATCAAACAAGAATTCTAATCATAGCTATTCTCATAAAATTTACAAGTACATAAAATGGAAAAGCTTGAACGAATATTAATCCTCACAAGAATCAAGAATACATAAATAGATAAACTTGAGTACATATTTTGTTTTAAGCACGTAAGGAAGCTTTTTTAAGGATCAAGTTTAAAAATCTAGAAGAAGAAAAACATCAAACAAAAATTCTAATCATAGCTATTCTGATAAAATTTACAAGTACATAAAATAAAAAAAAATTGAACACATATTAATGCTCACAAGAATTAAGAATACAAGAATAGATATACTTGAGTACATACTATGTTTTAAGCACGCAAGGAAGTGATTTCAAGGATCTAGGTAGAAACCTAGAAGAACATCAAACAAGAATTCTAATTGTAGCTATTCTGATAAAATTTACAAATACATAAAATGGATAAACTTGAACACATATTAATGCTTACAAGAATCAAGAATACAAGAATAGATATATTCCAGAACATATTTTGTTTTAAGCACATAAGGGAGCTATTTTAAGGATCAAGTTTGAAAACCAAGAAGGAGAAAAACATCAATCAAAAACACTAATCATAGCTATTCTGATAAAATTTACAAGTACATAAAATGGAAAAGCTTGGACAAATATTAATCCTCACAAGAATCAAGAATACAAGAATAGATATACTTGAGTACATACTTTGTTTTGAGTACTTAAGGAAGATATTTTAAGGATCATGTTAGAAACCTAGAAGAACATCAAACAAGAATTCTAATTATAGCTATTCTCATAAAATTTACAAATACATAAAATGGAAAAACTTGAACACATATTAATGCTTTCAAGAATCAAGAATACAACAATAGATATATTTGAGTACATATTTTGTTTTAAGCACATAAGGAAGCTATTTTAAGGATCAAGTTTGAAAACTTAGAAGGAAAAAAACATCAAACAAAAATTCTAATCATAGCTATACTGATAAAATTTACAAGTACATAAAATGGAAAAGCTTGAACAGATATTAATCCTCACAAGAATCAAGAATACATAAATAAATAAACTTGAGTATATATTTTCTCTTAAGCACATAAGGAAGTTATTTTAAGGATCAAGTTTGAAAACCTAGAAGGAGAAAAACATCAAAGAAAAATTCTAATCATAGCTATTCTGATAAAATTTACAAGTACATAAAATGGAAAAACTTGAACACATATTAATTCTCACAAGAATTAAGAATACAAGAATAGATATACTTGAGTACATACTTTGTTTTAAGCACATAAGGAAGTGATTTCAAGGATCAAGTTAGAAACCTAGAAGAACATCAAACAAGAATTCTAATTATAGCTATTCTGATAAAATTTACAAATACATAAAATTTGAACAAATATTAATCCTCATAAGAATCAAGAATACATAAGTAGATAAACTTGAGTACATATTTTGTTTTAAGCACATAAGGAAGCTATTTTAAGGATCAAGTTTGAAAACCTAGAAGGAGAAAAACATCAAAAAAAATTCTAATCACAGCTATTCTGATAAAATTTACAAGTACATAAAATGGAAAAGCTTGAACAAATATTAATCCTCACAAGAATCAAGAATACATAAATAGATAAACTTGAGTATATATTTTGTTTTAAGTACATAAGGAATCTGTTTTAAGGATGAATTTTAAACTCCATACAAGAATAGATAAACATGAGTACATATTTTGTTTTAAGCACATAAGAAAGCTATTTTAAGGATCAAGTTTAAAAACCTAGAAATAGAAAAACATCAAACAATAATTCTGATTATAGTTATTCTGATGAAATTTACACATATCTAAAACTGAATAAAATCAGCGAACTACTTTATTGGGGATAAAAGATAAAGATATCATTCGTTGAAGATAAAAAAATTCTACTCTTACAAAAAGAAATATCACCTATCAGATCTCTTGTACCGTACATTATTTTGTTTTATCGAAACTTAAAGAAAGAAAGTCTGAAACATGAGGTTTCAATTTTCCGCAAGAGGCTACCTCAATTGATACCCGAGGATAGATCGGGAACTTTGAAGATGGAAAGTCAGGATAAAAGTTAGAAGAATAGCTTTAAAAATGACTGATATTCATTGGTGACTGTTAGGCCATAAATATTCTAAAGAAACTTTTTTACGCTGAAGTGTTTTTTAACGTTTCAGTTAGTGTCATTTATATGAGACTGGGAGGATATATTGGTTTCTAGAATTATTGTGTTTTATCCTTTTCATAACAACTTTCATTGGATTAGATTGGAAAAAAACTCTATTTGAATCATGCTTTTAAGTTCATGTTTCTGATAAAATGAACATATCGAATGAACGAACCAAAAATGATACAACCACACACATTGATAAATTTTAGGTCATAAACAATGTAATTTTTTATATCAAAAACTTACATGAAGAACTCGAGTAAGTGTCACTAATTTTACACTTTAAATTTTGGTCAGAAAAAACAAATTTTATACTCTCCATCATAGGTTTTCATATTTTATTGTCTTATATCTATTTGCGGCTGATTTTTTTAAAGATACAACCTGGGCAATTTAAATTATTGACTTCGACCAAACTTAAGCATAAAAAAGTGTTTTTTAACGTTTCAGTTAGTGTCACTAATATGACACTGGGAGGATATATCGATTTCTAGAATTATTCAGTTTTGTCCTTTTCATAATAATTTTCATTGGATTGGCAAAAACACTATTTGAGTCATGTTTTTAAGTTTATATTTTTGATAAAATGAACATATGGACTGAAAGAATCAAAGCTGACACAATCACAAACATTGATAAATTTTAGGTAATAACCGTTGTAAGTAATTTTTTTTACTCTCAAGAACTTAAATGAAGAATTCGAGTAAGTGTCACTAATTTTACACTGGAAAAATAACTTTTATATTTTGGTCAGATAAAACAAATTTTATATTCTCCATCATAGATTTTCCTTTTATTGTCTTATATCTATTTACGGCTGAGTTTTTTTAAAGATACAACCTGGGTGATTTAAATTATTCACTTCGACCAAACTTAAGCATAAAAAAGTATTTTTAATGTTTGAGTTAGTGTCACTAATATGATACTGGGAGGATATATTGATTTCTAGAATTATTGAGTTTTATCCTTTTCATAACAATTTTCATTGTATTGAATTGACGAAACACCATTTGAAACAGGATTTTAAGTTCATATTTCTAATAAAATGAACATGTCGATTGAACAAATTATCTTTGCCACAAACAAACACATTGATAAATTTTAGGTCATAACTATTCTAAGTATTTTTTTTAATTTCAAGATCTTAAAGGAAGAACTGAAGTAAGTGTCACTAATTTTACACTAGAAGAATGACTTTTACTTTTTGGTTATAAAAAACAAATTTTGCACTCTCCATTCTAGATTTTCACTTTATTGTTTTATATCTATTTACGGATATTTTAAGATAAAAAAGGTACAACATGGACAGATTAAATTACTCACTCAACAAAAAAAAATTGTAATATTAAATTTATGGTAAAAAACTAGAATTGTAATTACTAAAATTTTATTCGAAATATTTTAAATTCATTTTTTTGTAATTTACCCGAAAGCGGTAGGCTAATTTACATTACTTTACGTGTTAGGTAATATATCCTGTATGCACAGAAAAATGTCGGATTTTCAGCACACACTTTAATATTTGAAGCATTACATTATATAAAAACAAAGAAGATATATATAATTATTATATTTAAATATCTTAAAATACGTTATTTATATACTCGATCTCTCCTCAATGCAGCAATTTAATACTTATGTTTAAGTCTTATATTTATAGAGAAAATAAAAAAAGTGAAAATAAGGCCATTTTAAAAATAAATGAAAATTGAATACACTTATATGCAAACACATTTATCCTGAGATTAAATTTAAGGTATCCGTGTACGTTAAATACGTCATTTTTGCCAAAAATCATAAATTTTTATTTCTCTATTGTAAGATTTCAACTTTTAGGCTTCTAAAACTGTTTTTGTTTTATCTCTACGACATTTTACAGAAACGTTACAGCTGTTTAAACATCAGTGACAATTGGACAAAACTTTTTAAATTTTCATGAAGATTAGTTTAAACATTTTTATAGTATTTTTGATAATTAGTAACTTGGCAATGAGAAAGTTTTGAAGCAAGAAATTGTGGGGAATTTTAAACATGTATTTTAATTTTTTAATAGGTAAAGTTGTTTTCATAAACTTCAAATGCTTTTTTCTCAGAACGCTATTTTTAATAAAATGTTGAAACTTGAAATGTTATTCCTCAAAAAGTTCTTGAACTATTTTGTTGAAAATTATTATGAATGCTTTTGATAGTTTTTACTAGTGAATGACCTTAAAACTTTAAATTTGGATAATTTTTATTGATGTTACACTCATAGTTAAATATAAAGGTAATGAAAATTCGGTAAAAGTTCAATGTGTATGACTTTGAAGGACCAAAGTTTTTTACTAAATGTAAATTAAGCAAAGATTTTAGGTGATTCACTAGTCCGGCGTATAAGAAATGTGTTGCCTCAAAAAATATTGAAATAATTTAATTTATTAAAAAATTAGATCTTTTGAAAGAAACCCGATTTTTTACTAAATTTTCCTCACGTATTAGAAATTTTATAAAAACTTCTGCAAAAATAAATTTTTTTAAGTGCAATTTTCTATGATAATATAAAAAATAAATCTAAAAATATAAAAACATGAACTAGTTTCTAAGTTTAAATAAAAAAGTTCTCCGAACGTATACGGATACCTTAAAAGAAATTATTTCATGAGAAAAATTTAATAATTTTTCAATACATAAAACAAAAAAAAATTATATAACAATTACAATATTTAAATAATTTAACATATGTTATTTAGATACTGGATATCTCCACAATACTGTAATTTAATACTTACATATAAGACTTGTATTCATAGAGAAAGTTACAAAATATGAAAATAAGGCCATTTTTAAAACCCGTGACAATTGAATGCACTTATATGCAAATATATTTATCCCGAGATTAAACTTAAAAGAATTTTTTTCAAGAAATAATTTTGAAAGAAATAATTTTCCAAACACAAAAAGCAAAATAAATTGAAACTTGTCTCAGTTTTCTCCCCCTTCTATACAGAATTAATATTTTATATATGAAATATTTCCATGGATATTGCGTCTCGAATATTGATAAGTAGATAGGGGGTGCAGGGTGCCGAGAATACCCAAGCTGTATATATGTAAATTCTACTGTTTTCATTACAACTTTGTCAGGAAGTAGAATACTTGGTATTGGCAGGGAAAGGCGGGGAAACAAATAAATAACGATACAACTGGAAATTCAATATAAAACAAGAATTTTACAGGCCCAGATGGGAGTTGGTGACGGAAAATAAAACTTTTTTTTATCTATTCTGTTTCTTTTGGTAACTCAAATTACCCAAAAAGCAATCTAATATCAATATATGTTTATTTATTTTCTTCTTTTTTTTTCAAATTAGGTGTGGAGATTTCAGGATTGAAAGAAATGAATTTCTGAATTATGAAAGACTAATATTTTCTTGTATATTTCCTCTGTTAAATCCAGTTTTTGATAGAGTAAATTTAGTTACCTAGTAAAACTTAGTAACTCCTTTTATGATACCTATGATAATAGTAATTGCCCCATTTAACCCCTTGTCTGTGACGCCCGAAATCCGTTGGAGCAATGAATATGAGCCAATTTTGGAATGCCCGAGTTCGGTTCGGGCAAGAGAAACAATGGTATTTCAATTCCATGAAGCCTGAATTGGTTCTTCTAATTCATAATGTTTAATTTGTCACTTTAATAACAGATGTAGATACTTTCCTGTGAAAAATTCGGCCGTTTGAACGGCAGTTGTCGCTGTTAATCAGACACTGTAAACTATTTGTGAAATTCAAAGGAATCTGCGGGACATTAAAATTGAAAAAAGTTGTAGTAGATAATAATATTGTTGATTCAGTTTATTATATTTATCCAAAAAATTATGTCATTTGATTTATATTGCTGGAATTTGAGCAAAAATTACTGTAATCCATTAATCTGTCCAATATGTGTGAAAATAATGAAAAGAGTACTTATTTCATTTAAATTTTTAACAATCTTTTTCTAACATTTTGATGACAATAACGAACAAAACTAAAGAAGAAAAAAATTTCACTTTTTGCCAGTTTTCTCAAGTATATTCCACAAGCAAGAGGTTAATGCAAGCATGAAAAAGAATTTCCATGGTTTAACATTTAATCCCCGAGTCATCTCTGCCGACAACTTCCATTTTAACAATAGAGATACATTTCCTCGAAAGGTTCAGCAGTTTCATTCCATTTGTCGGTATTTTCGAGCCAATTTTTCAATTTTTAGCACGTTTTCTCAAGTATATTCCACAAGCAAGAGGTTAATGCAAGCATGAAAAAGAACTTCCCCGGTTTAACCCTTAATCCCCGAGTCATCTCTGCCGACTACTGCCATTTTCCCAATAGAGATACATTTCTGCGAAAAGTTCAGCAGTTTCATGAAATTTGTCGATAGTTTCGAGCCAAATTTTCAATTTTTAGCATGTTTTCTCAAGTATAATCCATAAGCAAGAGGTTAATGCAAGCATGAAAAAGAACTTCCCCTGTTTAACCCTTAATCCCCGAGTCATCTCTGCCGACTACTGCCATTTTCCCAATAGAGAAACATTTCCGCGAAAAGTTCAGCAGTTTCGTCCCATTTGTTGGTAGTTTCGAGCCAAATTTTCAATTTTTAGCACGTTTTCTCAAGTATATTCCACAAGCAAGAGGTTAATGCAAGCATGAAAAAGAACTTTTCCTGTTTAACCCTTAATCACCGAGTCATCTTTGCGACTACTGCCATTTTCCCAATAGAAATACATTTCCGTGAAAAGTTCAGCAGTTTCGTGCCATTTGTCGTAGTGTCGAACCAAATTTTCAATTTTTAGCATGTTTTCTCAAGTATATTCCATAAGCAAGAGATTAATTCAAGCATGAAATAAAACTTTCCCGGTTTAACACTTAATCTCCGAGTCATATTTGCCAACTACTGCCATCTTCCCAATAGAGGTACATTTCGGCGAAAAGTTCAGCAGTTTCGTGCCATTTGTCGGTAGTTTCCAGCCAAATTTTCAATTTTTAGCACGTTTTCTCAAGTATATTCCACAAGCAAGAGGTTAATGCAAGCATGAAAACGAACTTTTCCGTTTAACCCTTAATCCCGGAGTCATCTCTGCCAACTATTGCCATTTTCCCAATAGAGATACATTTCCGCCGAAAGTTCAGGAGTTCCGTGCCATTTGTCGTAGTTTCGAGCCAAAGTTTCACTTTTTGCCAGTTTTCTCAAGTATATTCCACAAGCAAGAGGTTAACCCACTGAACGGACGCGTCGACGGGGGTTCGACAGCGAATTCCTGTTCGAAAACGGACCTGTCGACCCCTTCTCGTTCGCACTCGTATAACACACTTTTGAGGAAAAAAATATTGCAAAGAGATAATAAATGAAAGAAACTAATTTTGCGTAACGGAACTCCTTTACCTTGCAGGGAAATTAACTTAAAAGTAGCCTGACAACTTTTAAACCGGCAACTCTAGTATGATACGGTAAGTTCCGCCTGGAATTTACGAAAAGGGTGACTGTTTTGAAAGGGAAAAAGGTGGGGAGGGTAGTCGGTGGATGGGTTAATGCAAGTATGAAAAAGAACTTCCCCGTTTTAACCCTTAATCCCCGAGTCATCTCTGCCGACTACTGCCATTTTCCCAATAGAAAAACATTTCCACAAAAAGTTCAGCAGTTTTGTGCCATTTGTCGGTAATTTCGAGCCAAATTTTCAATTTTTAGCACGTTTTCTCAAGTATATTCCACAAGCAAGAGATTAATGCAAGCATGAAAACGAACTTTTTCCGTTTAACCCTTAATCCTCGAGTCATTTCTGCCGATTACTTATGGATGTAATTCTTATGGAGTTAATATAGACTGCTCATAATAAAACAAATATGAAGTTTAAACAACTTTTGGAATTTCCGACATAATTTCGAGCAAGAGAAATGTCATTATTTCAATTCCGTAAAACCCAAAATTGATTCGTCCAAATAACATTTAATTTTTCCTTTTCCGAATAGAGATACTTTTCTGAAGATAGTTCAGCAGTGTGAAACCAAGTTTTTTTCTATTTTAGCACGTTTTCTCAAATATATTCCACAAGCAAAGGGTTAATGCTAGCTTGAAAATGAACTTCTACTGTTTAACCCTTAATTACCGAGACATTTCTGCCGATTTTTTATCGATGCAAATCTCAATTAATATAGACTGATAAGAATAAATTAAATCTGAATTTTAAACAACTTTTGGATTGCCCGATCTGAGTTCGGGCAAGAGAAAAACAGGTATTTCAATTCCGTAAAGCCCAAAATATGAAGTCCTTAATCCCACAGAAATTTCTGCCCATTACTTATTAATGCAAATCTAAGTTAATATAGACTGCTCAGTATAAATTAATAATGAAGTTTAAACGACTTTTCGAAAGCCTGTCATGAGCTTGAGGAAGAGAAAAATCGGTTTTTCAATTCCGTGAAGCCCAAAATATGAAGCTTTTAATTGCCGAGTCATTTCTGCCAATTACGTATCGATGGACTTCTAAGTTATTATAGATTCCTCAGAATAAAATAAATATGAAGTTTAAGCAACTTTTGGAATGCCCGACCTAAGTTCGGGCAGGAGTAAAATCGGTTTTTCAATTCCGTGAAGCCCAAAATATGAAGCTCTTAATTGCCGAGTCATTTCTGCCGATTACGTATCGATGGACTTCTAAGTTATTATAGATTCTTCAGAATTAAATAAATACAAAGTTTAAACAACTTTTGGAATGCCCGACCTAAGTTCGGGCAGGAGAAAAATCGGTTTTTCAATTTCGTGAAGCCCTTAATAGCCGAGTCATTTCTGCCGATTACGTATCGATGGATTTCTAAGTTATTATAGATTCTTCAGAATAAAATAAATATGAAGTTTAAACAACTTTTGGAATGCCCGACCTAAGTTCGGGCATCAGAAAAATCGGTTTTTCAATTTCGTGAAGCCCAAAATATGAAGCCCTTAATTGCCGAGTCATTTCTGCTGATTATTATCGATGCAAATCTAAGTTAATATAGACTGCTAGGAAATAATTAAATATGAATTTTAAGCAACTTTTCGAATACCAGACCTGAGTTCGGGGAAGAGAAATATCGGTATTCCAATTCCATGAAGCCCAAAATATTAAGCCATTAATCCCCGAGTCATTTCTGCTAATTACTTATCGATGCAAATCTAAATACAATAGGAGGAACTAATCACATTAAAAATAATTTTTCAAGTAAATATGGAATAGGTCTGCTAAAGAATTATGAAAATAATAAAACGACTTTTAATAGGCAAGATGTGAAAAATTTGTGATTAATTGTCTAAATGTATTTATTAAATCCTGATTTACATAAAAATTTATTAAAGAGTCTTTATATTAATTTTGTACGAAATATTAGATTTATAATTTTCTTGTGTAAAGAGACATTTACATAAACCAGGGGTGGCCAAAATTTTTGGGATCCGATGTCTACTCAACATTTAAAAAATCGAAGGCGTTCTACCAGTGGCAGAGCTAAATTAGCTTAACTTACATGTTTATATATTTATTTTCGGTAACAAGGAAAAATGGCAAATTATCTAATTTTTCTAAAAAAAACTTAATATTTACAAAATAAAAATTTAATGACGAAAATAATCAAAGTATTCATATATCAAAAATTGACCATCCTATTCACATTTTGTTGAAATTTGGCACTGGTATACTTGCAAAAAGTTTATCATATTGTGGCTGGCACGAGTTTAGTACTTTTGTTGGTTTATGCCATAAATTTACAAAATTAATCTTTTTTGTAGATTTTTAATTTTAGCTTATTTTTCTCTACGGGTAAAAATTAAAATTCCAAAAAATGTAATTATTATGCTGTAAAAAGAATTTCCCTGAAAAATATAATATAACTACTAAAGAATTAAAAGAACAAAAATGCATACTTTAGGCATCTCTTCATTTTAGCTTATTTTTATCTAGAAGTGAATAACAAAATATCAATGAAGGAATTCGTGCTTAATAAAAATAATTTCTCAGAAAAATAGAATAAGAATCTAAAGAATCAGAAAAAAAAATGTATATTTCATGTATCTCTATTAATTTTAGCTTATTTTCTTCCAGAAGTAAATGTCTAAATATCAATTAAAGAATTGATATATTATAAAAAAAATTTCCTAGGAAAATAGAATAAGGCTTACAAATAATTAGAAATAGACAAAAGTATAATTTATGCAGCTCTACTAGATTTAGCTTATTTTTTCAGATGAAAGTGCATAAAAATGAATGAAGGAATTGATGTCTTATAAAATGAATTTCCCAGGAATAAAGAATAAGACTATTAAATTATTAGAAATTTATGTAGTTCTATTAATTTTAGCTTATTTTCTGAATAAGTAAATATTTCAATATCAATTAAAGAATTAATGCATTTTAAAGAGATTTCCTATCAAAATTGAATAGAATAATACTAAATAATTAGAAATAGAAAATGAATACAGCTATATTAATACAGCTATATTAATTTTCGTTCTTTTTTCACTAAAAGTAAATATCTAAATAAGAATAAAGGAATAGATGTACTATAAAATATTTTCCATGAAAATAAAATAGAATAAGTTTACTAAAGAATCAGAAATAGAAAAATGTATAATTCATGTAGCTCTATTAGTTAAAGATTATTTTTCTCCAGGAGTAAAAAAAATATATAAATATAAATGAAAGAATTGATGCGCTATAAAAGAATTTCCCTGAAATAAATAATAAAAACAGACAACTAAATAATTTTTCATACAAAAATGTATAATTTATGCAGCTATACTAGATTTAGCTTATTTTCTCCGTAAGTAAACATCTAAATACCGTTTAAATATAATGAAGCACTTCAAAGACAATGTCCCATGAAAATAGAATTCAATATTACTACTAAAGAATTAGTAACAGATAAATGTACAGTTCATGCAGCTCTATTATTTTTAGAGTATTTTTCTCTACAAACATTTAAATGAATTACATGAGTTAAAGCCCTTTAAAGAGAATTTCTAGGGAAAATATAATACAATAACACTGCTAAAGAATTAAAGCTAGAAAAATATATAATTCATTGAGCTCTATTAATTTTAGCTTACTTTTTCTATAATTAAACATATATCAATATATGAATTAAAGCACTCGAAGATAATTTCACAGGAAAACAAAAAATAAGACTATTAAGGATTTAAAATAGAAAAATGTATAGTTCATCCTGTTCTATTATTCTGAGCTTATTTTTCTTTATAAGTAAGAATTTAATAAAGTAATTAAAGCTCTTTGAAGATAATTTCCCAGATAAATAGAATACGATAAGACTACTATGGAATTAGAAATAGAAAAATGTATAGTTCTTGCAGCTCGATTAATTTTAGTTCATTCTCTCTATAAACATTTAAATGAAGTACATGAGTTAAAGCCCTTTAAAGAGAATTTCTAGGGAAAATATAATACAATAACACTGCTAAAGAATTAAAGCTAGAAAAATATATAATTCATTGAGCTCTATTAATTTTAGCTTACTTTTTCTATAATTAAACATATAAATATCAATATATGAATTAAAGCACTTCAAAGATAATTTCACAGAAAAACAAAATATAAGTCTACTAAGAATTTAGAAATAGAAAAATGTATAGTTCATTCGCTCTATTATTCTGAGTTTATTTTTCTCTATAAGTAAGCATCTAAATTAAGTAATTAAAGATCTTCAAAGATAATTTACCAGATAAATAGAATACGACAAGACCACTACGGAATTAGAAATAGAAAAATGTATAGTTCGTGTAGCTCTATTATTTTTATTTCAATTTCTCTATAAACATCTAAATGCAATACATAAATTAAAGCAAATTAAAGGGAATTTTTAAGGTTCAAAGAATACAATAAGACTGCTAAATAGTTAGAGATGGAAAAAATGTATAGTTCATGAAGCTCTAATAATTTTAGCTTACTTTCTCTATAACTAAACATATAAATATCAATATGTGAATTAAAGCACTTCGAAGATAATTTCACAGGAAGACAAAATATAAGACTACTAAGGATTTAGAAATAGAAAAATGTATAGTTCATTCGTTCTATTATTCTGAGCTTATTTTTCTCTATAAGTAAGCATCTAAAGAATACAATAAGATTATTAAATAAATAGAGATAGAAAAAATGTATAGTTCATGAAGCTCTAATAATTTTAGCTTACTTTCTCTATAATTACACATATATCAATATATGAATTAAAGCATTTTGAAGAGAATTTCCAAGGAAAACAAAATATAACACTACTAAGGATTTAGAAATAGAAAAATGTATAGTTCATGCTGTTCTATTATTCTGAACCGATTTTTCTTTATATGTAAGCATCTAAATAGAGTAATTAAAGCTCTTTAAAGATAATTTACCAGATAAATAGAATACGATAAGAATACTATGGAGTTAGAAATAGAAAAATGTATAGTTCGTGCAGATCTATTATTTTTAGTTCATTCTCTCTATAAACATCTAAATGCAATACATGAATTAAAGCACATTAAAGAGTATTTTTAAGCTTTGAAGAATACAATAAAACTGTTAAATAATTAGAGATAGAAAAAAATGTATAGTTCATGAAGCTCTAATACTTTTGGCTTACATTCTCTATAATTAAGCATATATCAATATATGAATTAAAACATTTTGAAGAGAATTTCCCAGGAACACAAAATTTAACACTACCAAGGATTTAGAAATAGAAAACTGTAGAGTTCATGCTGTTCTGTTATTCTGAACATATTTTTCTCTGTAAGTAAGCAACTAAATAAAGTAATTAAAGCTGTTTAAAGATAATTTACCAGATAAATAGAATAAGATAAGACTACTAAGGAATTAGAAATAGAAAAATGTATAGTTCGTGCAGATCTATTATTTTTAGTTCTTTCACTCTATAAACATCTAAATGCAATACATGAATTAACGCACATTAAAAAGTATTTTTAAGCTTTTAAGAATACAATAAAACTGCTAAACCATTGGAGATAGAAAAAATGTATAGTTCAAGAAGTTCTATTCATTTTAGCTTACTTTCTTTATAATTAAACATATAAAAATCAATATGTGAATTAAAGCACTTCGAAGATAATTTCACAGGAAAACAAAATATAAGACTACTAAGAATTTAGAAATAGATAAATGTATAGTTCATTCGTTCTATTATTCTGAGCTTATTTTTCTTTATAAGTAAGAATTTAATAAAGTAATTAAAGCTCTTTAAAGATAATTTCCCAGATAAATAGAATACGATAAGACTACTATGGAATTAGAAATAGAAAAATGTATAGTTCTTGCAGCTCGATTAATTTTAGTTCATTCTCTCTATAAACGTCTAAATGCAATACATGAATTAAAGCACATTAAAGAGTATTTTTAAGGTTTCAAGAACACAATAAAACTTCTAAATAATTAGAGATAGAAAAAATGTATAGTTCGTGAAGCTCTATTACTTTTAGCTTACTTTCTCTATAATAAAACATATATCAATATATGAATTAAAATTTTTTGAAGAGAATTTCAGAGGAAAACAAAATTAAACACTACTAAGGATTTAGAAATAGAAAAATGTATAGTTCATGCTGTTGTATTATTCTGAACTTATTTTTCTCTAAACGTAAGCATCTAAATAAAGTAATTAAAGCTCTTTAGAGATAATTTGCCAGATAAAAAGAATACGATAAGACTACTAAGGAATTAGAAATAAAAAAATGTATAGTCCTTGCAGGTCTGTTATTTTTAGTTCATTTTCTCTATAAACATCTAAATGCAATACATGAATTAAAGCAGATTAAAGAGAATTTTTAAGGGTAAAAGAATACAATAAGACTGCTAAATAATCAAAGATAGAAAAAATGTATAGTTCATGAAGCTCTATTAATTTTAGATTACTTTCTTTATAATTAAACATATAAATATCAATATGTGAATTAAAGCACTTCGAAGATAATTTCACAGGAAAACAAAATATAAGACTACTAAGGATTTAGAAATACAAAAATGTATAGTTCATTCGCTCTATTATTCTGAGCTTATTTTTCTCTATAGGTAAGTATCTAAGTAAAGTAATTAAAGCTCTTTAAAGATAATTTCCCAAATAAATAGAATACGATTAGACTATTTCGGAATTAGAAATAGAAAAATGTAGTGTTCTTGCAGCTCTATTATTTTTAGTTCATTTTCTCTATAAACATCTAAATGCAATACATGCATTAAAGCACGTTAAAGAGAATTTGTAAGGTTTCAAGAATACAATAAATCTGCTAAATAATTAGAGATAGAAAAAATGTATAGTTCATGAAGCTCTAATACTTTTAGCTTACTTTCTCTATAATTAAACATATATCAATATAAGAATTAAAGCATTTTGAAGAGAATTTCCCAGGAAAAACAAATTAAACACTACTAAGAATTTAGAAATAGAAAAATGTATAGTTAATGCGGTTCTATTATTTTGAATTTATTTTTCTATAATAAGTTCAAAATAATAGAACCGCATGAACTATACATTTTTCTAAGTAATATAAGTAAGCATCTAAGTAAAGTAATTAAAACTGTTTAAAGATAATTTACCAGATAAATAGAATACGATAAGACTACTAAGAAATTAGAAATAGAAAAAGTATAGGTCTTGCAGCTCTATTATTTTTAGTTCATTTTCTCTATAAACATCTAAATGCAATACATGAATTAAAGAACATTAAAGAGAATTTTTAAGGTTAAAAGAATACAATAAAATTGCTAAATAATTAGAGATAGAAAAAATGTATAGTTCATGAAGCTCTATTAATTTTTGCTTACTTTCTTTATAATTAAACATATATCAATATATGAATTAAAGGATTTTGAAGAGAATTTCCCAGAAAAACAAAATTAAACACTACTAAGAATTTAGAAATAAAAAAATGTATAGTTCATTCTGTTGAATTATTCTGAACTTATTTTTCTCTATAAGTAAGCATCTAAATAAAGTAATTAAACCTGTTTAAAGATAATTTACGAGATAAATAGAATACGATAAGACTACTAAGGAATTAGAAATAGAAAAATGTATAGTTCGTGCAGATCTATTATTTTTAGTTCATTCTCTCTATAAACATCTGAATGCAATACATGAATTAAAGCACATTTAAGAGTATTTTTAAGGTTTCAAGAATACAATAAAACTGCTAAATAATTAGAGATAAAAAAATGTATAGTTCATGAAGCTCTATTACTTTTAGCTTACTTTCTCTGTAATTAAACATATATCAATATATGAATTAAAACATTTTGAAGAGAATTTCCCAGGAAAACAAAATATAACACTACTAATGATTTAGAAATAGAAAAATGAATAGTTCATGCTGTTCTATTATTCTGAACTTATTTTGCTCTATAAGTAAGCATCTAAATAAAGTAATTAAAGTTCTTTATTTAGATGCTTAGTTCTTTATTTTTAATAGAATAAAGATAATTTACCAGATAAATAGAATACGATAAGACTACTACGGAATTAGAAATAGAAAAATGTATAGTTCATGCAGCTCTATTTTTTAACTCATTTTCTCTATAAATATCTAAATGCAATACATGAATTAAAGCACATTAAAGAGAATTTTTAAGGTTAAAAGAATACAATAAAATTGCTAAATAATTAGAGATAGAAAAAATGTATAGTTCATGAAGCTCTATTAATTTTAGCTTACTTTCTTTATAATTAAACATATATCAATATATGAATTAAAGCATTTTGAAGAGAATTTCCCAGGAAAACAAAATATAACACTACTAAGGATTTAGAAATAGAAAAATGTATAGTTCATGCTATTCTATTATTCTGAACTTATTTTTCTCTATAAGTAAGCATCTAAATAAAGTAATTAAAGCTGTTTAAAGATAATTTACCAGATAAATAGAAGACGATAAGACTACTAAGGAATTAGAAATAGAAAAATGTATAATTCGTGCAGATCTATTATTTTTAGTTCATTCTCTCTATAAACATCTAAATGCAATACATGAATTAAAGCACATTAAAGAGAATTTTTAAGGTTAAAAGAATACAATAAAACTGCTAAATAATTAGAGATAGAAAAATGTATAATTCATGAAGCTCTATTAATTTTAGCTTACTTTCTTTATTATTAAACATATATCAATATGTGAATTAAAGCACTTTGAAGAGAATTTAACACGAAAACAAAATATAATAAAACTACCAAGGAATTAGAAATAGAAAAATGCATAGTTCATGCAGTTCTATTACTTTGACCTTATATTTCTCTATATGTAAACATCTAAATATTAATAAAAGAATTAAAGGTATGTAAAGAGAATTTCTGAGATAAATAAAATACGATAAGACTTCTACAGAATTAGAAATAGAAAAATGTATAGTTCGTGCAGTTCTTTTTCTTTGAGCTTATTTTTATCTGTAAACATCTAAATGTTAATACATGAATTAAAGCGCTATAAAGAGAATTTCCATTGAAAATAAAATACAATAAGACTGCTAAAGAATTAAGCTAGAAAAGTTGTATAGTTCCTAAAGCTCTCTTAAGTTTAAATTATTTTTTCTAAAATTAAACTTATAAATATCAATATGTGAAATAAAGTACTTTGAAGAGAATTTCCGAGTAAAACAAAATGTAATAAGACTACTAAAGAATTAGGTATAGAAAAATATTAGGTATAGTTCATGCATTTCTATTATTTTGAGCTTATTTTTCTCCATAATTAAGCATCTAAATATAATATAGGAATTAAAGCTTTTTAAAGTTAATTTTCCAGATATATAGAATACGACAAGACACTTACAGAATTAGAAATAGAAAAATGTATAGTTTCTGCAACTTTATAATTTTTAGCTTGATTTCTCTATAAACATCTAAATGAAATACAGGAAATAAAGCGCTTTAGTAGTAAGCATCTAAATATTAATAAAGGAATTAAAGAGCTTTAAAGATACTTTCCCAGATACATAGAATGCAATGAGACTACTATAGAATTAGGAACAGAAAAATGTATAGTTTTTTCAACTCTATCATTTTAAGCTTGTTTTATCTATAAGCAAATATCTAAATATTAATAAAGGATATAAAGCTCTTTAAAGACAATGTCTCGTAATAAAGAATACAATAAGACTAGCAAAGAATAACTAACAGAAAAATATAATGTTAATTCTGCTCTATTATTTTGAGCTTAAATTTCTCTATAAACATCTAAATGCCAATTAATGAATTAAAGCTCTTTAAAAATTATTTACCAAGAAAATTCAATACTATAAGACTACTAAAGAATTAGAAATAGCAAAATGCACAGATTACGCAGCTCTATTAATTTACTTTACCTTTTCAATAATTAAACATATAAGTATCGATATATTATGTAAAACACTTTGAAGAGAATTTTCGAGGAAAATAGAATATAACAAGAGTACTAAAAATTTAGCTATAATTTTTTTTTTATTTTATGCTGTTCTATTATTTTTAGCTTATTTTTTTCTAAATGTAAATATATTTAATTACCAATAAATGAATTAATGCACTTTAAAGAGAATGTCCCTGGAAAATAGAATAAATAAGTCTAATAAAAAATTCGAAATCGAAAAATGAACAGTTTATGCAGCTCTATAAATTTAGTTTACTTTTTCTATAATTAAACATATAAATATCAATATATGAATAAAAGCGCTTTGAAGAAAATTTTCGCGAAAAATAGAATATAACAAGAGTACTAAAATTCAGATGTAAAATGTTTAGATTATGCGCTTCTATTATTTTTAGCTGCTATTTTTCTAAATGTAAATATCTAAATACCAATAAAATAAATAATTCTCTTTAAAGATAAATTTCCAGGAAAAAAGTATACAATAAGTCTGATAAAGAATTAGAAATCGAAAAGTGTATAATTCATGCAGCTCTATGAATTAAGTTAATTTTTTCTATAGTTAAATATATAAATATCAATATATGAATTAAAACGCTTTGAAGAGAATTTTTTGCAAAAAATAGAATATAATAAGACTAATAAAAATTTAGGTACAGAAAAATGTATAGTTTATGTATTTCTTTTTTTTTTTAGCTTATAAATATTTAAGTACCAATAAAATAATTAATGCGTTTTAAAAAGAATTTTCAAAGAATATTAATACTATAAGACTACTAAAGAATTAGGAATAGCAAAATTCATAGTTCATACAGTTTTATTAATTTCGTTTACTATTTTTTAAACTAAACATATAAATATCAACATATGTATTAAAGTGCTTTGAAACGAATTTTCGTGGAAGAGTACTAAAAATTTAGATATAGAAAAATATATAGTATATGCAGTTCTATTATATTTAGCTTATTTTTTTCTAAAACTTAATATTTGAGTACCAATAAAATAATTAATGCGCTTTAAAGATAATTTCATGGGAAAATAGAATATAATTAGTCTAATCAAGAATTAGAAATCGAAAAATGTATAGTTCATGCAGTTCCATTAATTTAGTTTACTTTTTCCATAGTTAAACCTATAAATATAAATATATAAATTAAAGTGCTTTGAAAAGATTTTTAGTCTAAAATAGAATATAATCAAAGTATTAAAAATTTAGATATAGAAAAATATATAGTTTATGGACTTCTATTATCTTTAACTTATTTTTTTTTAATATTTAAGTACCAATAAAATAATTAATTCACTTTAAAGATAATTTTCCAGGAAAATAGTATACGATAAGTCTAATAATGTATTAGAAATCGAAAAATGTATAGTTCATATAACTCTATTAATTTAGTTTACTTTTTCTGTAATTAAACATATAAATATCTATATATGAATTAAAGTTTTATGAAAAGAGTTTTTGTGTAAAATAGAATGTGACAAGAGTACTAAACATTTAGACATAAAAAATGCATATTTTATGCAGTTTTATTAATTTTAGCTTATTTTTTCTAAATATAAATATTTAAATACCAATAAAATAATTAATGCACTTTAGAGATAATTTCCCCTGAAAATAGAATACAATAAGACTAATAAAATATTAGTAATCAAAAAATGTATAGTTCATGGAGCTGTGTTGAATTTAGCTTATTTTCTCTGTAAGTAAACATTTTAATAAATTAAAGCACTTTAACGAGAATTTAACAAGAAATTCCAATACCATAAGTCTAATAAAGAATTAGAAATTCCTAAATTCATAGGTCATTCAACTCTATTAATTTAGATTAATCTCTCTATAATTAAACATATATATATATATATATATATATATATATATATATATATATATATATATATATATATATATATATATATATATATATATATATATCAATATATAAATTAAAAGCTCTTTAAAAAGAATTTTTGCAAATAGAATATAATATGAGTACTAATAATTTAGATGTACAACAATGTATATATGCACTTATATTATTTTTAGCTTATTATTTCTAAAAGTAAATATTGAAGTACCAATAAAATAATCAATACGCTTTAAAGATAATTTTCCAGGAAAATAGAATACAATAAGTCTAAAAAAGAATTAGAAATCGAAAAATGTATAGTTCATGGGCTGTATTAACTTTAGCTTATTTTCTCTATAAGTAAAGATCTAAATAAATTAAAGCTCTTTTAAGACATATTCTAAAAAAAGTTGAATAAAGTAAGAATACTAAAGAAAGAGAAATATTAAAGAATTAGTAGTAAAGAGCAAGGAATACTAAAGAATTAGTACTAAAGAACTAGAAATGGAATAAAATATATTTGAGAAAACTTTTTTAATTTTATCTTATTTTTCTCCAAAAGTAAATATCTAAATAAATTAAAGCGCTTTTAAGAGAATTTAAAAAAAAATTGAATATAATAAGAATACTAAAGAATTAGAAATATCATAGAATTAGTACTAAAGAGCTAGGAATACTAAAGAATTATTACTAAAGGATTAGAAATGGAATAAAATATAGTTGAGGAAACTATACCAAAAGTAAACATCTAAATAAATTAAAGCGCTTTTAAGAGAATTTCTACTAAAGAATTAGTACTAAAGAACTAGAAATAATGAAGAATTGGAAATGGAATAAAGTATAGTTGAGGCAACTCCATTAATTTTATCTTATTTTTCTCCAGAAGTATATATCTAAATACCAATGAATTAATTAATGCGCAATAAAAAGAATTTTCTAGGAAAATAGAATGGAATAAGTCTACGAAAGAATTAGAAACAGAAAAATAAGTTCCTTAATGGGAAAGGAGTAACAAAAAAAAATAGAAAGAAAGAAAATGTAAATGGCTATTAAGTGACAAACCTGAAGAGAGATAGAGGTCCATAAAATTCCCCTCCTGCACAAAATGAAACGAACTGAGGAAAATAGAATAAAACAGAATAGGAAAATCCATGCCCACTTCATTTCATTTCAAACATAAAACTGGTAGTAAGAAAAAGGTATTTTTAGCAATCTCAAGACATGACGCAGGTCGAAGAAAAATGGTTACGTAATAAAAAAAGGAAGATCCTAAATACCCCCAAGAGTGCAATAAATATTGAGAAATATCCGAAGACTGCCTTTTTGATATCAAAAAAGAATTAGACTTATGTATATTGACGGTTAAAATCTTCTGGAATATCCATTTATTTCAGTTCAAATTATTTCTGAGTAGTTATTTTTGGATAGTTTCCCAGTGTTCTAGAGAGAACGTCAATCTAGAAATAAATGGGTTTATATACGGTATTTTCTTTTTCAGAAAATATCAGTTGGACATTCACTGTCAAATGGAATACGCTAGATTGAAAAAAAATTCTCTATCCATCAGGAAATAATTAATCATATTTAATCACGAAATATATTATAATATTCGTAAGATAAACTGATAGTAAGAAATATATTTTCAACTTTAGAATATATTTTTTAAAAAATTGTTCAAATTCTTAGTATTAGAAATAGTAAAGATAAATTTGGCTAACTAAATATTTCGATTTTGTTAAAAGCAAACTCGTGTCAGAAAATAAAATTACAAAATTTTAAAATTATCTAAAAAGGATCTATAAAACAGAACTTTTATACTAAACACTCAAAAATATAGCTGAAGCTTTTATATATTTCATTCATGCTTTCTAGATGTTGTTCCCTTTTAAATTATATTCAAGAAAAATATTTTTTTCATTTTTGTTTGAATTAAATATCTGTGAGAAAAACTTTCGCGAAAAGTAGAATATAATAAGAGTACTAAAAATTTAGATATAAAAAATGTATAGTTTATGCAGTTCTATTATTTTTAGCTTAATTTTTCTAAACATAAATATTTATATACCAATAAAATAATTAATGTGCTTTAAAAATAATTTTCCAGGAAAATAGAATATATTACGTCTAATGAAGTATTAGAAATCGAAAAATGTATAGTTCATGTAGCTGTATTAACTTTAGCTTACTTTTTTCTAAAAGTAAATATTTAAGTACTAATAAAATAATTAATACGCTTTAAAGATAATTTCCCAGGAATACAATAAGTCTAATAAAAAATTAGAAATCGAAAAATGTATATTTCATGAAGCAGTTTCAACTTTAGATTATTTTATCTGTAAGTAAACATCTAAATAAATTAAAGGTTTTTTAAGAGAATTTCCAAATAAAGTTAAATATAGTAAGAATACTAAAGAATTAGAAATATTAAAGAATTAGTACTAAATAATTAGAAAAGGAATAATGTATATTTGAGGAAACTCTGTTAATTTTATCTTATTTTTCTCCAGAAGTATATATCTAAATACCAATGAATTAATTACTGCGCAATAAAAACAGTTTTCTAGGAAAATAGAATGGAGTAAGTCTACGAAAGAATTAGAAACAGGAAAATAAGTTCCTTAATGGGAAAGGAGTAACAAACAAAAAATAAAGAAAGAAAATGTAAATGGCTATTAAGTGATAAACCTGAAGAGAGATAGAGGTCCATAAAATTCCCCTCCTGCACAAAATGAAACGAACTGAAGAAAATAGAATAAAACAGAATAGGAAAATCCATGCCCACTTCATTTCATTTCAAACATAAAACTGGTAGTAAGAAAAAGGTATTTTTAGCAATCTCAAGACATGACGCAGGTCGAAGAAAAATGGTTACGTAATAAAAAAAGGAAGATCCTAAATACCCCCAAGAGTGTCATAAATATTGAGAAATATCCGAAGACTGCCTTTTTGATATCAAAAAAGAATTAGACTTATGTATATTGACGGTTAAAATCTTCTGGAATATCCATTTATTTCAGTTCAAATTATTTCTGAGTAGTTATTTTTGGATAGTTTCCCAGTGTTCTAGAGAGAACGTCAATCTAGAAATAAATGGGTTTATATACGGTATTTTCTTTTTCAGAAAATATCAGTTGAACATTCACTGTCAAATGGAATACGCTAGATTGAAAAAAAAATTCTCTATCCATCAGGAAATAATTAATCATATTTACTCACGAAAGATTTTATAATATTCGTAAAATAAAATGATAGTAAGACATATTTTTCCTACATTAGAATACATTTTTAAAAAAAAATGTTCAAATTCTTACTATTAAAAATGTTAAAGATAAATTTGGCTAACTAAAAATTTCGATTTTGTTAAAAGCAAACTCGTGTCAGATAATAAAATTACAAAATTTTAAAATTATCTAAAAAGAATCTATAAAACAGAAATTTTATACTAAGCACTCAAATATATAAGTGAAGTTTTTATATATTTCATTCTTGTTTTCTAGATGTTGTTCTCTTTTAAATTATATTCTAGAAAAATATTTTTTCATTTTTGTTTGAATTAAATCTCTTTGAAAAGAATTTTCAAGAAAAATAGAATATAATAAGAGTACTAAAAATTTAGATATAAAAAATGTATAGTTTATGCAGTTCTATTATTTTTAGCTTATTTTTTTCTAAATGTAACTATTTAAGTACCAATAAAATAATTAATACACTTTAAAGAGAATGTCCCTGGAAAATAGAATACAATAAGTCTAATGAAGTATTAGAAATCGAAAAATGTATAGTTCATGCAGCTGTATTAACTTTAGCTTACTTTATTCTAAAAGTAAATATTTAAGTACTAATAAAATAATTAATGCGCTTTAAAGATAATTTCCCAGAAATACAATAAGTATAATAAAAATTAGAAATCGAAAAATGTATAGTTTATGAAGCTGTGTTAACTTTAGCTTATTTTATCTGTAAGTAAACATCTAAATAAATTAAAGCTTTTTTAAGAGAATTTCCAAAGGAACTTGAATATAGTAAGAATACCAAAAAATTAGAAATATTAAAGAATTAGAACTAAAGAAATAGGAATGGAATAATGTATAATTTTGGAAACTCTATTAATTTTATTATTTTTTCTCCAGAAGTATATATCTAAATACCAATGAATTAATTACTGCGCAATAAAAACAGTTTTCTAGGAAAATAGAATGGATTAAGTCTACGAAAGAATTAGAAACAGAAAAAAAAGTTCCTTAATGGGAAAGGAGTAACAAACAAAAAATAAAGGAAGAAAGAAAATGTAAATGGCTATTAAGTGACAAACTTGAAGAGAGATAGAGGTCCATAAAATTCCCCTCCTGCACAAAATGAAACGAACTGAAGAAAATAGAATAAAACAGAATAGGAAAATCCATGCCCATATAAAACTGGTAGTAAGAAAAAGGTATTTTTAGCAATCTCAAGACATGACGCAGGTCGAAGAAAAATGGTTACGTAATAAAAAAAGGAAGATCCTAAATACCCCCAAGAGTGCAATAAATATTGAGAAATATCCGAAGACTGCCTTTTTGATATCAAAAAAGAATTAGACTTATGTATATTGATGGTCAAAATCTTCTGGAATATCCATTTATTTCAGTTCAAATTATTTCTGAGTAGTTATTTTTGAATAGTTTCCCAGTGTTCTAGAGAGAACGTCAATCTAGAAATAAATGGGTTTATATACGGTATTTCTTTTTTCAGAAAATATCAGTTGCACCTTCACTGTCAAATGGAATACGCTAGATTGAAAAAAAATGCTCTATCCATCAGGAAATAATTAATCATATTTAATCCCGAAATATTTTATAATATTCGTAATATAAACTGTTAGTAAGAAATATATTTTAAACATTAGAATATATTTTTTAAAAAAATCTTCAAGTTCTTAGTATTAGAAATGTTAAAGATAAATTTGTCTAACTAAAAATTCCGATTTTGCTGAAAGCAAATTCATGTTAGAAAATAAAATTACAAAACTAGTCTAAAATATATATAAAACAGAATTTTTATATTAAACACTCAAATATATAACTAAAGCTTTTATATATTTCATTTGTGTTTTCTAGATGTGGTTCTCTTTTAAATTATATTCTAGAAATATATTTTCTGATTTTTGTTACACTTTTTATAGTCATGAGGAGTGTTATGGTACCAAAAACAACACTTATAAAAAATTAAATTTTTATTTCTTTTTCTAATATATTCAATTATACATTGTAAAATAGTTTTATTCGAGATTAGTTATATTATTTTTTAAGCAAAATTCAGTTTATTTTAGACTTAAAAATTTACTCTTAATTTTTACGTAATTTGAGTAACCAGATTTATGTGGGATTTTCTCTGTTGTAAAAACTAATAGTTCTCTCAATCCTGTTGACTTCAATGTATTGATACAATTCGCATGAACCTTATAGTAAATTATCTACATAATTGTTTACCTTAAAGTTTTAATATTGAATTGTTTAGTTTCAGGAAAATCCAAAGTTTTAGTAACTCTCATCACGCAGGATCTGCAGTTAAGGAATAATCTAAAAAGTTCTTACTCCTGATAACTTCAATATATTCATACATTTGTGTGAAACTTATAGTAAATTATTTTTTTGCTTATAATGTTGTACAGTAAAATTATTAATGTTGATATGTTTAGTTTCAGGAAAATCCGTAATTTGAGTAACCCGTTTTATGCGGGATCTGTTCTGTAGTAATAATGAATAGTTTTCTCAATCCTAGTGACTTCAATGTATTGATAGAATTTGTGTGAACCTTATAGTAAATTATCTTTATGTACATAATGTTGTACACTAAAACAGTTAAAATAGACTTCTTTAGTTTCAGGAAAATCCAAAGTTTTAGTAACTCTCATCACGCAGGATCTGCAGTTAAGGAATAATCTAAAAAGTTCTTACTCCTGATAACTTCAATATATTCATACATTTTGTGTGAACCTTATATTAAATTATTTTTAAGTATATAATGTTGCAGAGTAAAATTAGTAATGTTGACTTGTTTAGTTTCAAGAAAATCCGTAATTTTAGTAACCTGATTGATGCAGGAGCTCTGTAGTAATAACAAATAGTTTTCTCAATCCTAGTGACTTCAATGTATTGATAGAATTCGTGTGAACCTTATAGTAAATTATCTTTATGTACATAATGTTGTACACTAAAACAGTTAAAATAGACTTCTTTAGTTTCAGGAAAATCCAAAGTTTTAGTAACTCTCATCACGCAGGATCTGCAGTTAAGGAATAATCTAAAAATTTCTTATTCCTAATATCTTCAATATATTGATACAATTTGTGTGAACCTTATATTAAATTATTTTTAAGTATATAATGTTGCAGAGTAAAATTATTAATGTTGACTTGTTTAGTTTCAAGAAAATCCGTAATTTTAGTAACCTGATTGATGCAGGAGCTCTGTAGTAATAACAAATAGTTTTCTCAATCCTAGTGACTTCAATGTATTGATAGAATTTGTGTGAACCTTATAGTAAATTATCTTTATGTACATAATTTTGTACACTAAAACAGTTAAAATCGACATCTTTAGTTTCAGGAAAATCCAAAGTTTTAGTATCTCTCATCACGCAGGATCTGCAGTTAAGGAATAATCTAAAAATTTCTTACTCCTGATAACTTCAATACATTGATACATTTTGTGTGAAACTTATATTAAATTATTTTTAAGTATATAATGTTGCAGAGTAAAATTATTAGTGTTGACTTGTTTAGTTTCAAGAAAATCCATAATTTTAGTAACCTGATTGTTGCAGGAGCTCTGTAGTAATAACAAATAGTTTTCTCAATCCTAGTGACTTCAATGTTTTGATAGAATTTGTGTGAACCTTATAGTAAACTATCTTTATGTATTGTTGTACACTAAAACAGTTAAAATTGACTTCTTTTGTTTCAGGAAAATCCAAAGTTTTAGTATATCTCATCACGCAGGATCTGCAGTTAAGGAATAATCTAAAAATTTCTTACTCCTGATAACTTCAATATATTGATACATTTTGTGTGAAACTTATATTAAATTATTTTTAAGTATATAATGTTGCAGAGTAAAATTATTAGTGTTGACTTGTTTAGTTTCTAGAAAATCCATAATTTTAGTAACCTGATTGTTGCAGGAGCACTGTAGTAATAACAAATAGTTTTCTCAATCCTAGTGACTTCAATGTATTGATAGAATTCGTGTGAACCTTATAGTAAATTATCTTTATGTACATAATGTTGTACACTAAAACAGTTAAAATCGACTTCTTTAGTTTCAGGAAAATCCAAAGTTTTAGTAACTCTCATCAAGCAGGATCTGCAGTTAAGGAATAATCTGAAAAGTTCTCATTCCTGATAACTTCAATTTATTCATAAATTTGTGTGAAACTTATAGTATATTATTTTTTGTATATAAGGTTGTACAGTAGAATTATTAATATTGACTTGTTTAGTTTCAAGAAAATCCGTAATTTTAGTAACATGATTGATGCAGGAGCTCTGTAGTAATAACAAATAGTTTTCTCAATCCTAGTGACTTTAATGTATTGATAGAATTTGTGTGAACCTCACAGTAAATTATCTTTACGAACATAATGCTGTACACTAAAACTGTTGAAATCGACTTGTTTAGCTTCAGGAAGCTTCAAAGTTTTAACAACTCTCATCAAGCAGGATCTGCAGTTTAAGAATAATCTGAAAAGTTCTCACTCCTGATAACTTCAATTTATTCATAACATTTGTGTGAAACTTATAGTAGATTACTTTTTGTATATAATGTTGTACAGTAAAATTATTAATGTTGATATGTTTAGTTTCAGGAAAATCCGTAATTTGAGTAACCCGTTTTATGCGGGATCTGTTCTGAAGTAATAATGAATAGTTTTCTCAATCCTAGTGACTTCAATGTATTGATAGAATTCGTGTGAACCTTATAGTAAATTATCTTTATGTACATAATGTTGTACACTAAAACAGTTAAAATAGACTTCTTTAGTTTCAGGAAAATCCAAAGTTTTAGTAACTCTCATCACGCAGGATCTGCAGTTAAGGAATAATCTAAAAATTTCTTACACCTGATAACTTCAATATATTGATACATTTTGTGTGAACCTTATATTTAAGTATATAATGTTGCAGCGTAAAATTATTAATGTTGACTTGTTTAGTTTCAAGAAAATCCGTAATTTTAGTAACCTGATTGATGCATTAGCTCTGTAGTAATAACAATTAGTTTTCTCAATCCTAGTGACTTCAATGTATTGATAGAATTTGCGTGAACCTTACAGTAAATTATTTTTACGAACATAATGCTGTACACTAAAACTGTTGAAATCGACTTGTTTAGTTTCAGGAAACTCCAAAGTTTTAATAACTCTCATCAAGCAGGATGTGCAGTTTAGGAATAATCTGAAAAGTTCCCACTCCTGATAACTTCAATATATTCATAACTTTTGTAGTAACCTTATATATATTATATTATTGTATATAATGTTGTACAATGAAATTATTAATGTTGACTTGTTTAGTTTCAGAAAAATCCTTAATTTGAATAACCCGATTTATAAGGGATCTGCCCTGTCGTAATAATGAATAGTTTTCTCAATCCTGGTGACTTCAATGTATTGAAATTCGCATGAACCTTATAGTAATTTATCTATATACATAAATTTTTACATAAAAATTTTTTAATATTAACTTATTTAGTTTCAGGAAAACATCAAGTTTTAGTAACTCTTATCATGCAGGACGTTCAGTTCAGAAATAATCAAAAACGTTCTCACTCCTGATAACTTCAATATATTTATAAATTTTGTGTGAACCTTGTAGTAGATTATTTTGATGTATAAAATATTGCACAGTAAAATTATTAATGTTGACTTGTTTAGTTTCAAGAAAATCCGTAATTTTAGTAACCTGATTGATGCATTAGCTCTGTAGTAATAACAATTAGTTTTCTCAATCCTAGTGACTTCAATGTATTGATAGAATTTGCGTGAACCTTACAGTAAATTATTTTTACGAACATAATGCTGTACACTAAAACTGTTGAAATCGACTTGTTTAGTTTCAGGAAACTCCAAAGTTTTAATAACTCTCATCAAGCAGGATGTGCAGTTTAGGAATAATCTGAAAAGTTCCCACTCCTGATAACTTCAATATATTCATAACTTTTGCAGTAACCTTATATTATATTATATTATTGTATATGATGTTGTACAGTGAAATTATTAATGTTGACTTGTTTAGTGTCAGAAAAATCCGTAATTTGAGTAACCCGATTTATGCGGGATCTGCCCTGTTGTAATAATGAATAGTTTTCTCAATCCTTGTGACTTCAATGTATTGATACAATTCGTATGAACCTTATAGTAAATTATCTATATACATAAATTTTTACATAAAATTTTTTAATGTTGACTTGTTTTGTTTCAGGAAAACCCCAAGTTTTATTAACTCTCATCACGCAGGATGTGCAATTTAGGAATAATCAAAAAAGTTCTCACTCCTGATAACTTCAATATATTTATAAATTTTGTATGAACCTTATAGTAGATTATTTTTATGTATATATTGTTGTACAGTAATGTTATTAATGTTGACTTGTTTAGTTTCAGGAAAATTTGTACTTTGTGTAACCAGTTTTAAGGAGGATTTGAACTGTAGTAGTAACTTATAATTTTCTCGAAAGTGGTGACTTCTATATATTGATAGAATTTGTATGAATCTTGTAGTAAATTATTTTCTATACATAAAGGTGTTAACTGAGGTTTTTAATGTTGACTTGTTTAGTTTCAGGAAAATCTGTACTTTGTGTAAGCAGTTTTAAGGAGGATCTGTACAGTAGTAGTAAAAAATATTTTTATAGAAACTGGTAACTTCAATATATTGATAGAATTTGTTTGAATCTTATAATCAATTATTTTCTATACATAAAGTTGTATACTAATATTTTTTTTATATTGATTTGTTTAGTTTCAGGAAAATCTGCACTTTGTGTAACCAGTTTTAAATAGAATCTGCCCTGTAGTAGTAACTTGTAGTTTTCTCAAAACTGGTGACTTCAGTATATTGATAGAATATGTATGAATCCCCTATATAATAATAGCCTAAGGTATCTGTCGGCAAATTTTTGAAGCGGTTGTACCTGGAATGGATTCTCGGCTAAGGGCAGGCGATTAAATTTATCAATTTATTCACGTAATAAATAGGTAAAAATAACATTTTTTTTCTAGCATTATGACGTCATTCCTTTAACCATCTCATATAATCATTTCTTGTTTTAAATTATTTAAATATCGCGTGCATTATTTTCATACGTTTTATCGCTGAACTTACATATTAAGCAAATAATTTTCTTTTATATTTGACTTAAATAATAGATTAAGTATATAAGTGATAATTTTAAATTCAATCATCGATTATTTTTTGTTGTAATGAAAATTTTATCATCGGTATTAACAATAAATTCTTTTCATATAAGTCGAGGACTACTAAATATCTAACTTTTAATTTATATATATTTGGAAATTAAGAAGTTTGTTTGTTTGTTATACATAACCACATGGTTTGACTAAATGAATTCCATGTGATTCTAAACTGCATTACAGGATCGGGAGACTCTAGAGGAGTATGACGATAAATAAACTATTGAGAGTGAACCAGATAATTCTTAGCCAAAAAACAAACCATTTTATTACCTGCCTCATTGGGTACTTAACAGTTCTGGAATATTAAAAATTTTACTGATCCCGTCATATGATGGGCTATATGCTAGTCTTATAATAAATTACTTTCTATCCATAAAGTAGTACACTAAGAGTTTTAATGTTGACTTGTTTATTTTCAGAAGAATCGATCCCGCATCATGAGGGATCATTTGAGCAGGAATAACGGACAGGATGCTTGATCCTGATGACTTCTATATATTGATAAAATATTGATTAATGATTTAATTTGGGATCAGTAAATAAAGTTTTGCTGGTATTATATTAAAAACGTAACATCACCTATATAATAATAGCCTAAGTTCTTTTTGTCATCGAATTTATTAAGCGGTTGGACCTTGAATGGATAGGGGCATCCATATCAGATTCTTGATGAGTTAGTGTTAGAAAAATTCAAACCAAGTATTTAAAACGTTCGAAATCTACCCCTCCTCTTCTTTTCGAGGGTTTAATAACATTATTTCAAGCCTTATTTTTCCCGGTTAAGAGCAGGCTATTAAGTTTATCACATGAAAAATAGGTAATAGCAACATTATGACGTCATTCCTTTAACCATCTCATTTAATCCGTTCTTATTTTAAATTATTTAAATTTCGTCTGCATTATTTTCATACATTTTACCACTAAACTTCGATATTACGCAAATACTTTTCTTTTGTATTTGCCATAAATAATAGTTAAGGTACATACGTGATAATGTAAAATTTAACCATCGATTAATTTTTGTTGGAATGAAAATTTTATCAGCGGTATTAATAACAAATTCTTTTCATAAAAGTCTATGAGTCCGTTCCACAGACTAATAAATATCTAGCGCTTAAGTTATATATCTTTGAAATCTAAGAATTTTGTTCGCTTGTGTGTTTGTTTTTTATACATAACTATATGATTTCACTAAATGAATTCAACGTAATTCTGAACTGCATTCACAGTATCGGGAGACTTTAGAGGAGTGTGAAGATAAACAAATTATTCAGAGTGTTCTAAATAATTCTCAGCCAATAAACAAACCATTTTTTCACTGCTGTATAGGATACTTTACAATTCTGGAAAATTAAAAATTTTGCTGATCCCGTCATATGACGGGATATATGATAGTGATCATTATAAGATTTTTAACTTAATAAAATATAGGGTTTATTTTAATAATTTTTTTAAAGCTAAATGTAACGTAATTATTCTCAAGATTGCAAAATAGATTTAACTCCTCACTGCTAGCATTCATAAAAATGAAATGGCTTAGAAACAAGTTTAAACTATTAATTCTAGAATTTGTTTTTTTGCCAGGAAAATAATAAATAATTTTGTTTATGGCTACCCGAGTTCACAAATTCCATTTCGTTATGTTTAACACTAGATGGTTTTCTTAATATTAGAAACTTAATATTAGAGCTTTCTTGATCTTGTTGACTAATATTATTTATAAAATATTAATAAATGATTTATTTTTTATTAACTCAATTTAAGTTTTAAATTAAAACATTTATAACAGTTTATTTTGGGCTCAGTAAATAAAGTTTTTCTGGTGTTGTATTAATAATTTAACTTTGCTTCATAAGATTTTAACTTAATAAAATATTTAGTTTTGTGATTTAATTTAACAAAATTTTTAAAACATAGTCTTAACATCTCACTACTAGCATGGATAAAAATGAAATGGCTCAGAAGCAAGTTTAAACTATTAATTCTAGAATTTGTTTCAAGGCCAATAAAATAATAAATTGCTTTGTTAAGGGCTATAAGAGTTCATCAATTCTTTTTCGTTATGTTTAACACTGGACGGTTTACTTATTATTAGAAACTTAATATTAGAGCTTTCTTGATCCTGTTGACTTCTATTTATTGATAAAACATTGATAAATGATTTATTTCTCATTTTATAACTCAATTTATGTTTCAAAATAAAACCTTTATAACAGGTTATTTTGGGCTCAGTAAATAAAATTTTGCTTGTGTTATATTAAAAATTTAACATTTTTTCATTAGATTTAAACAATAAATTTTTTTTGAGATTTAATTTAATAATATTTTTAAACATAAATATATCGTATTTACTCTGAAGATTGAAATATAGTCTTAACACCTTACTACTATCATGGATAAAAATGAAATGGCTTAGCAGCAAGTTTAAACTGTTGATGTTATTTTTAGGTCCGGAAAATAATAAATAGCTTTGTTAATGGCTACTGGAGTTCATTAATTTCTTTTTGTTATGTTTGACACTAGATTGTTTACTTAATATTATAAACTTAATATTAAAGCTTTCTTGATCTTGGTCACTTCTATTGATTGATAAAATATTAATAAATGATTTATTTCTGATTCACACAATTTACGTTTTAAGATAAAACATTTATATCAGTTTATTTTTGAACTCAGTAAATAAATTTTGCTGGTGTTATATCAAAATTTTAACATTTCTTCATAAGTTTTTAACAATATAATATTTCGTTTTGTGATTTAATTTAACAAAATTTTTTAACTTATATATATCGTATTTACTCTTAAGGTTAAAACATAGTTTTAACACATCACTACTAGCATGGATAAAAATGAAATGTCTTAGAAGAACTTTTAAGCTATCAATTCTAGAATTTGTTTCAAGACCAATAAAATAATAAGTTGCTTTGTTAAATGCTATCCGAGTTCATCAATTCCTTTTCGTTATGTTTAACACTAGATTGTTTACTTAATATTGGAAACTTAATATTAGAGCTTTCTTGATCCCGTTGACTTCTATTAATTGATAAAATATTGATAAAAGATTTATTTCTTATTAACTCAATTTACATATTAAGATAAAACGTTTATAACAGGTTAGTTTGAGCTCAGTAAATAAAGTTTTGCTAGTGTAATATTAAAAATTTAACTTTACTTCATAAGATTTTAATTTAACAAAATATTTAGTTTTGCAATTTAATTTAACAAAATATTGAAACATAAATATAAAGTATTTATTCTGAAGGTGAAACATAGTCTTAACACCTCATTACTAGCATGGATAAAAAGGAAATGGCTCAGAAGCAATTTTAAACTATTAATTCTAGAATTTGTATTAAGACCAGGAAAATAATAAGTATCTTTGTTAATGTCTACTCGAGTTCATTAATTTCTTTTCGTTATGTTTAACACTAGATGGTTTACTTAATATTAAAGCTTTCTTGATCCTGTTGACTTCTATTTATTGATAAAATATTGATAAAGGATTTATTTCTTATTAACTCAATTTACGTTTTACGATAAAACCTTTATAACAGGTTATTTTTGGCTCAGTAACTAAAGTTTTGCTGGTGTTATATTAAAAATTTTACTTTGTTTATAAGATTTTAACTTAATAAAATATTTAGTTTTGAAATTTAATTTAACAACATTTTTAAGCATAAATATAACGTATTTATTCTGAAGGTTGAAATAGAGTCTTAACACCTCACTACTAGTATGGATAAAAATGAAAAAGCTTAGAAGCAAGTTTAAACTATTAATTTTGGAATTTGTTTTAAGACCAGGAAAGTAATGAATAGCTTTGTTAATAGCAACTTGAATTCATCAATTCCTTTTCGTTATGTTTAACACTAGATGGTTTACTTAATATTAGAGTTTTCTTGATTATGGTGACTTCTATTTATTGATAAAATATTGATAAATGATTTATTTCTTATTAATTCAATTTACGTTTCAAGATAACACCTTTATAACAGGTTATTTTGGGCTCAGTTAATAAAGTTTTGCTGGTAGTATATTAAAAATTAACATTTCTTCATAAGA
>CM063497.1:61758693-61761193 GCA_032207245.1 Pardosa pseudoannulata
TATATTATATATATATATATAGTTTGTATGTATAGTGATCTGATTTTTAATGAGTCAAATTGTCTCGGTCCGTAAATCTAGTGTTAATAAATGCTGCTTTTAACAATGTAGTATTAACGTTCTTGGATAACACTGTGTAATTAATTTTTTATCTTAGTCCAGAAACTTGAGAAATAAAATGCCTAATAATTTCTTTGTTAGCTATGATAATTTTCCGATTTATTACTGTCATTTACAGCTTTCAGCTAATATTTTAACGACATAACTGCTATGATAAAAGATCTAATTTGAGCAATTAATTAATTTTATGTCGGCAGTTTGTACACATACGTAGGCGTGGTTGAGTAAGGACTGCAAAAAAACGGTAATTTTTGTTGAATCCATATATAAACAAAAATTAACTTCATTAACTAAAACAAATGCTCAAAATACATATATAATTCTTAATTGTAAAGAAAAAAATAACCCTAAAATGCTGTATATATTAATTAAAAAACAAATATATGATACCATTGTATTATATTCGTTTTACGTGAGAACGGAAAACCATAGAAAGAATTTAAGATCGATATCTCGCTGCACTTCATTAAAATGCTATATTAAATGCATAATAATGTTATATTTAAGTCTTACATTCGTTTTACATAAGTACTTAAAATCAGTGCAAGAATTTGAGATTAATAACCATCTGTTCTTTCTTAATTAAATAACTGAAATTTCATATACCTATATATTATATTCGCTTTACGGGAGAACGGAACATCGTATCAAGAATTTGAGAATGATATCTCACGCTTCATTAATTAAATAAATAAAAATGCTATAATTATGTATTATATTCGTCTTACGTGAGAACGGAATATCATAGCAAGAATTTGAAATTGATACATCACTGGACTTCATTAATTAAATAGCTAAAATTGCTATATCTGTAAATTATATTAGTTTTATATGACAACGTAAAATCAAAGCAAGAATTTAAGATAATTATGTCTCTGTGCTTCATTAATTAAATACATAAAAATGCCATACTTATGTCTTACATTCGTTATAAGAGAGAACTTAAAATCATAGAAAGAATTTTAGCTAAATTAATAACTTCCTGTACTTTATTAATTGAATAACTAAAATTCGCTATATCTATGTATTGCATTCTCTTTACGGGAGAACCTAATATCATAGAAAGAATTTGAGAATGATACCTCACGCTTCATTAATTAAATAAATAAAAATGCTATACTTATGTATTATATTCATTTTACTTGAGAACGGAAAATCATAACATGGATTTGAAACTCATTCACGACTGCCTTCATTATTTAAATAAATAAAATTGCCATACCTATGAATTATATTCGTTTTGCGTGAGAATGACATAGCAGAGCAAGATTTTGGGATTGATGTCTCACTGCGCTTCATTAATTAAATATATAAAAATGCTATACTTATGTCTTAAATTCGTTTCACGCATAAACTTAAAATTATAGCAAAAATTTGAGATTAATAACTCTTTGTGCTTTACTAATTAATTAACTAATAATTACCTATGTATTGCATTCGCTTTAAAAGAAAACGAAACATCATAGCAAGAAATTGAGAATGATAACTCGCGCTTCATTAATTATATAAATAAAAATGCTATATTAATGCATTATATTCCTTTTGCGAAAAAACTGAAAATCATAGCAAAAATTTGAGATTGTATCTTGATGTGCTTCATTAGTTAAATAAATAAAAATGCTATACTAATATATTACATTGGTTTTACGTGACAACGGAACATTGTAGCAAGAATTTAAAACTGATACATTACTGCACTTCATTAATTAAATATCTAAAATTGCTATACCTATGAATTATATTCTCTTTGTATGACAATGGAAAATCATAGTAAGAATTTGAGATTGATATCTCATTGCGCTTCATTAACTAAATATATAAAAATGCTATACTTATGTCTTACATTCGTTATAAAAGAGAACTTAAAATCATAGCAAGAACTTGATATTAATAAGTCTGTTTGCTCTATTAATTGCATAACTAAAATTTCATATACCTATGAATTACATTCGCTTTACGGGAGAATAAAACATCATAGAAAGAATTCGAGAATGATATCTCACGCTTCATTAATTAAATAAAACAAAAAGCTATATTTATGTATTATATTCGTTTTAAGTGAGAACGGAAAATCATAGCAAGAAATTGAATCTGATACACTACTGCACTCCATTAATTAAATAATTAAAATTTCTATACTTATAAATTATAATCGTTTTGCGCGAGAGCGATATATCACAGCAAGAATTTGAGATTGATGTCTAGCTGCGCTTCATTAATTAAATGTATAAAAATGCTATACTTATATCTTAAATTCATTTCGCGTGAGAAATTAGAATCATAGCAAAAGTTTGAGATTAATAATATTATGTGCTTTACTAATTAAATAACTAAAATATCTCGCTCTACATTAATTAAATAAATAAAAATGCTATATTTA
>CM063497.1:61771193-61773693 GCA_032207245.1 Pardosa pseudoannulata
ATACATATATATATATATATATATATATATATATATATATATATTATATATATATATATATATATATATATATATATATATATATATATATATATATACATATATATATATATATATGCATACATACATAAATAAGTAAACTTAGTTAAATTTTGAGTAAAATTTATTAAATATTAGTGATAGTAATAAACTATTTTAAGATTCTTCTCATTAATTAGAAGAATCTCTCTATATTTTATTTTACTCTATATTTTATCGTAATTAATTAAGAGAAATAATTTGACATTTTTATACCAAATGGAACAAATTTTGTCCGTCTCCCAAAATTTGTATAATTTTATTACGTATGTAGAAATTTATGGTAGGTCATGTTAGACATGCTTGCTGGAATACACCTAGTTATGAATATTAGTATACATTTGAAAATTTGAGGTATTGTTACCAGATAAGATTTAGGTTACTTTTATTGAAGATTAGTAATATTTTTTCCAATGGTATAAAACGATATTCTTTGAAAAACCTTCATCACCAAATCTTCGTAACGAGACAGATAGATAGTTATGAATGATAAAACATTCTTAAAAATTTGAAGGATTGTTCATGGAAAATATAAAAAATGGAAAAATATTTCCTGCATTTGTGAAAGGTAATAGTTTCCAATACCTTAATAAGAACAAGATTGCTGTTTAGAATTAGAGAATACAGATAGTTATGAATATTAGTGTGCTAGTTATGAATATATGTGTGTGTTTTCGTAGAGGTATTTTTTCTGCTTTTGCTCTTATTGAAATAGGATTCTTTGTCATGCTTAAAATTTGTAGGTTTTTTTAAAGTTCAGTAGTTTTTTTTAAGCTTTAAAATGGGAAGGTTAAATGGAGCTTTTTTCTGAAGTTTTTCCCTTATATACTGCTGTAGAATCTTTAAGAATCTGATTCCTTGTAAAGGTATTTTAGTGTAACCTAAAAGTTTATCAGTTTCTATACACTATAAGCTATTAAATACTTAATAATACAATTATTATTTTTTAAACCATTTAACCCAGTCTTTTCAAATTATATAAAACCAGAAAATATTTATACTTAATTTATTGTAAATGAAAATATAGAAAAATTAATACATTCGAATATTAAATAAATGAATATATAATATTACGGCCTGCATGATAAATTAATTCATTTTATTGGTATTAAATTATGATTTAAAATCTATAATCAGATTTCTGGTTTCGATTAATTTAATAATACAAAATCATTTTTATATAAAATTTATAAAATCTCATGAAATTAAAAAAAAAAAAAACAATTCGAAGTAGAATGAAGTATAACACGCAAGTAGTAAAAAGTAGTTTAATTGTTTATTTATCTGAAAGATAATAATTCATAAATAAGACAAATATATATGTATATATATACATATATATTTGTGTTATTTATGAATTATTATCTTATTATAATTTATTATATATATATATATTCATATATATATATACACACATATATATATATATATATATATATATATATACATACATACATAAGTTAAATTTGTTAAATTTTGAGTAAAGTTTATTAAATATTAGTGATAGTAATAGAATATTTTACGATTCTTCTCATTAATTGTTCTATATTTTACTGTAATTAAAGAAAAATATTTTCATAGTTTTATACCAAATGGAACAAATTTTGTCTCTCTCTCAAAATTTGTATAATTTTATTACGTATGTAGAAATTTATGGTAGGTCATGTTAGACATGCTTGCTGGAATACACCTAGTTATGGATATTAGTATACATTTGAAAATTTGAGGTATTGTTACCAGATCATAAAATTTAGTTTTATTTATTTGAAGATTAGTACTATTTTCTCCATTGGTGTAAAAGGTTATTCTTTGATAAACCTTAATCACAAAAGACATGGCAATTCAGATAGTTATAATTGATAAAATATACTCAAACTTTTGAAGGTTTGTTTTTAGAAAATATAGAAAATGGATCTATTTTTTATGGAAGAGGTATTTCCTGAATGGGTGAGAGGTAATAGTTTCAAATACCTTAATAATTACAGGTTGCCGTAGGGAAATTAGAGATTACAGATATTTATGAATGTTATCATATATTTGAAAATTTGATAGTTTGTTATCAGATCATAAACTTGAGGTTATTTGTATTGAAGATTAGTAATATTTTCTCTATTGGTGTAAAAGGATATTCTTTGAAAAACTTTAATCACAAACTCTTTGTAATCAGATATGTAAATACGGATAGTTGTAAATGATAAAATATAATTAAAGGTTTGAAGGATTGCTTATAGAATATATAGAAAAGGGGGCTTTTGTATGGAAGAAGTATTTTCTGCATGGATGAGAGGTAATAGTTTCAAATGCCTTAATAAGTAAAATATTGCCAAAGGAAATTAGGGAATATAGCTAGTTATGAATGTTATCATATATTAAAAAAAACTTGAGAAATTGTTTCCAGATCATAAACTTGAGGTTATTTGTA
>CM063497.1:61788693-61791193 GCA_032207245.1 Pardosa pseudoannulata
TAAAAAGAGTGGTGCTATAATTTTAAATGTGTCCAGCAGTTATATAATTCCTGGATTACATATGTATATTCCAGTTGATCAAATATTTCAATTGCTTAGGCTTCTCCTTGCCAATAGCCAGGGCAAGTAAAAAGAGTGGGGGCTATAATTTTAAATGTGTCCAGCAGTTATATAATTCCTGGATTACATATGTATATTCCAGTTGATCAAATATTTCAATTGCTTAGGCTTCTCCTTGCCAATAGCCAGGGCAAGTAAAAAGAGTGGGGGCTATAATTTCAAATGTAAAGCAATTATATAATTCCTGGATTACATATGTATTTTCTAGTTGATCAAATATTCTTGTTGCTTAGGGTTCTCCTTGCCCAATAGCCAGGGCAAGTAAAAAGAGTGGGGGCTATAATTTCAAATGTGTCCAGCAGTTATATAATTCCTGGATTACATATGTATATTCCAGTTGATCAAATATTCTAGTTGCTTAGGCTTCTCCTTGTCCAATAGTAGGCAAGTAAAAAGAGTGGGGGCTATAATTTTAAATGCGTTCAGCAGTTATATAATTCCTGGATTACACATGTATATTCCAGTTGATCAAATATTCCAGTTGCTTAGGCTTCTCCTTGCCAGTATCACGGGCAAGTAAAAAGAGTAGGGGCTATAATTTCAAAAGTGTCCAGCAATTATATAATTCCTGGATTACATATGTATTTTCTAGTTGATCAAATATTCTTGTTGCTTAGGGTTCTCCTTGCCCAATAGCCAGGGCAAGTAAAAAGAGTGGGGGCTATAATTTCAAATGTGTCCAGCAGTTATATAATTCCTGGATTACATATGTATATTCCAGTTGATCAAATATTCTAGTTGCTTAGGCTTCTCCTTGTCCAATAGTCAGGGCAAGTAAAAAGAGTAGGGTACTATAATTTTAAATGTGTCCATTAGTTATATAATTCCTGGATTACATATGTATATTCCAGTTGATCAAATATTCTAGTTGCTTAGGCTTCTCCTTGCCCAATAGCCAGGGCAAGTAAAAAGAGTAGGGGCTATAATTTTAAATGTGTCCAGCAGTTATATAATTCCTGGATTACATATGTATATTCCAGTTGATCAAATATTTCAGTTGCTTAGGCTTCTCCTTGCCCAATAGCCAGGGCAAGTAAAAAGAGTGGTGCTATAATTTTAAATGTGTCCAGCAGTTATATAATTCCTGGATTACATATGTATATTCCAGTTGATCAAATATTTCAATTGCTTAGGCTTCTCCTTGCCAATAGCCAGGGCAAGTAAAAAGAGTGGGGGCTATAATTTCAAATGTAAAGCAATTATATAATTCCTGGATTACATATGTATTTTCTAGTTGATCAAATATTCTTGTTGCTTAGGGTTCTCCTTGAACAGTATCACGGGCAAATAAAAAGAGTAGGGGCTATAATTTCAAAAGTGTCCAGCAATTATATAATTCCTGGATTACATATGTATATTCCAGTTGATCAAATATTCTAGTTGCTTAGGCTTCTCCTTGCCCAATAGACAGGGAAATTAAAAAGAGTGGTGCTATAATTTTAAATGTGTCCAGCAGTTATATAATTCCTGGATTACATATGTATATTCCAGTTGATCAAATATTTCAATTGCTTAGGCTTCTCCTTGCCAATAGCCAGGGCAAGTAAAAAGAGTGGGGGCTATAATTTCAAATGTGAAGCATTAGTTATATAATTCCTGGATTACATATGTATTTCTAGTTGATCAAATATTCTTCAGTTGCTTTGGGTTCTCCTTGCCCAATAGCCTGGGCAAGTAAAAAGAGTGGGGCTATAATTTTAAATGTGTCCATTAGTTATATAATTCCTGGATTACATATGTATATTCCAGTTGATCAAATATTTCAGTTGCTTAGGCTTCTTCCTTCCCAATAGCCAGGGCAAGTAAAAAATAGTGGGTACTATAATTTTTAAATGTGTCCAGCAGTTATATAATTCCTGGATTACATATGTATATTCCAGTTGATCAAATATCCTAGTTGCTTAGGCTTCTCCTTGCCCAATAGCCCGGGCAAGTAAAAAGAGTGGGGGCTATAATTTCAAATGTGTCCAGCAGTTATATAATTCCAGGATTACATATGTATATTCCAGTTGATCAAATATTCTAGTTGCTTAGGGTTCTCCTTGTCCAATAGCCAGGGCAAGTAAAAAGAGTGGGGGCTATAATTTCAAATGTGTCCAGCAGTTATATAATTCCTGGATTACATATGTATATTCCAGTTGATCAAATATCCTAGTTGCTTAGGCTTCTCCTTGCCCAATAGCCCGGGCAAGTAAAAAGAGTGGGGGCTATAATTTCATATGTGTCCAGCAGTTATATAATTCCTGGATTACATATGTATATTCCAGTTGATCAAATATTCCAGTTGCTTAGGCTTCTCCTTGAACAGTATCACGGGCAAATAAAAAGAGTAGGGGCTATAATTTCAAAAGTGTCCAGCAATTATATAATTCCTGGATTA
>CM063497.1:61796193-61803693 GCA_032207245.1 Pardosa pseudoannulata
TAATTGTATAATACGTGAAATATAATTTTATATAGCTTTTACTATTCATTATATGTTTACTTCAAAGTTATAATATTGTTAGATATTAATGAATACCACATAAAAAATAATTTTATATATATTTCACTATTTATTATTTGTTTACTTCGACAAAAGGATTAACAATGTTAGATATTAATGAATGTTACTTGAAATATATTTTTATATAGATTTCACTATTCATTGATTTGAAATTCTTCAAAAGGATTAATAATATGAAGCATTATTGAATGATATGTGAAATAGTATTTTATATAGATTTCACTAATTATTTTATATTTACTTCTTCAAAAGGATTAATAATATTAGAATTTAAAGAATGATTTATTAAATTTTGTTTTTGTATAGATTCACTATTCATTGTTTGAATACTTCTTCAACAGGATTAATGTTCTTAGACATAATTGTATAATACGTTAAATATAATTTTATATAGTATTTACTATTCATTATATGTTTACTTCAAAGCTATAATATTGTTAGATATTAATGAATACTAAATAATATAATTTTATATATATTTCACAATTGTTTGTTTACTTCTTCAAAAGTATTAATAATGTGAGACATTAATGAATGTTACGTGAAATATATTTTTATATAGATTTCTCTATTCATTGTTTTTTACTTTTTTCAAAATGATTAATAATATTAGACATTAATAAACTATAAGTGAAATATAATTTTATAAAGATTTTACTACTCATTGTTTCTTTACTTCTTTAAAACGGTTAATAATGTTAGAAATTAATAAATGATACGTGAAATATATTTTTATATAGATTTCAATATTCATTGATTTGAAATTCTTCAAAAGGATTAATAATGTGAGGCATTAATGAATGGTAAGTGAAATAGGATTTTATATAGATTTCACTATTTATATTTTATTTACTTCTTCAAAAGGATTAAAAACATTAGACTTTAAGGAATGATATGTTAAATTTTATTTTTATGTAGATTTCCCTATTATTGTTTGATTACTTCTTCAAAAGTATTAATGCTCTTAGATAAAATTGTATAATAAGTGAAATCTAATGTTATATAGCTTTTAATACTCATTAAATGTTTACTTCAAAGATATAATATTGTAGATATTAATGAATACTACATAAAATATAATTATATATATATTTAACTATTTATGGTTTCTTTACTTCTTCAAATGAATTAATAATGTTAGACATTAATGATTTCTACGTGAAATATAATTTTATATAGATTTCAATATTTATTGCTTGTTTACTTCTTCAAAATGATTAACAATGTTAGACATTAATGAATGCTACTTGAAATATAATTTCATATATATTTCACTATTCATTGTTTGTTTACTTCTTCAAAAGAATTAATGTTGTTAGACATAATTGTATAATACGTGATACATAATTTTATATAGCTTTTACTACTCATTTTATGCTTAATTCAAAGATATAATATTGTTAGATATTAATGAATACTACATAAAATATAATTTATATAAATTTTCCTATTTATTGGCTTGTTTACTTCTTCAAAAGTATTAATAATGTTAGACATTAATGAATGCTACGTGAAATATATTTATATATATATTTCTCTATTCATTGTTTGCTTACTTCTTCAAAAGGTTTAAGGTTCTTAGACATAATTGTATAATGCTTGAAATATAATTTTATATCGCTTTTACTATTTATTATATGTTTACTTCAAAGGTATAATATTGTTAGATATTAATGAATACTACATAAAATATAATATTATATATATATATATATATATATATATATATATATATATATATATATATATATATATATATATATATATATATATATCAATATTTATTGTTTGTTTAGTTCTCCAAAAGTATTAATAATGTTAGATATTAATGAATGGAACGTGAAATATAATTTTATATATATTTCAATATTCATTGTTTGTTTACATCTTTAAAATGATATACAATGTTAGAAATTATAGAATGCTACGTGAAATATATTTTTATGTAGATTAACTATTCATTGTTTTTTACTTCTTCAAAAGGATTAATAACATTAGATTTTAAGAATGATACGTTAAATTTTATTTTTGTGTAGATTTCACTATTATTGTTTTATTACTTCTTAAAAAGTATTAATGTTCTTAGATATAACTGTATAATACGTGACGTATAATTTTATATAGCTTTTACTATTCATTATTTGTTTACTTCAAAGGTATGATATTGTTAGATATTAATGAATTCTAATAAAATATAATTATATATATTTCACTACTTATTGTTTGTTTACTTTTTCAAAAGTCTTGATAATTTTAGACATTAGCGAACGCTACGTGAAATATATTTTTTATATATTTAAATATTTACTGTTTGTTTACTTATTTAAAAGAATTAACAATGTTAGACATTAATGAATGGTACGTGAAATAGGATTTTATATAAATTTCACTATTTATTGGTTGTTTACTTCTTCAAAAGGATTAATAAGATTAGATTTAAAGAATGATACCTTAAATTTTATTGTTATGTACATTTCACTATTCATTGTTTAATTACATCTTCAAAAGGATTAATGTTCTTAAGCATAATTGTATAATATGTGAAATATAATTTTATATAAATTTTACTGTTCATTATATGTTTACTTCAAAGGTATGATATTTTTAGATATTAATGACTACTAATAAAATATAATTATATATATATTTCACTATTGTTTGTTTACTTCTTCAAAATTATTAATAATATTAGACATTAAAAAATCCTACGTGAATTATAATTTCAAAAATCTTACTATTCATTGTTAGTTTACTTCTTTAAAAGGATTACTAATGTTAGACAATAATAAATTCTTCGTGAAATATAATTTTATATAGATTTCACTAATCATTGTTTTAAAATTCTTCAAAAGGATTAATATTGAGAGACATTAATGAATGGTATGTGAAATAGGATTTTATGTAAATTTCATTATTTATTGTGTGTTTACTTCTTCAAAAAGATTAATAACATTAGACTTTAAGGAATGATACATTAAATTTTATTTTTATGTAGATTTCACTATTCATTGTTTGATTACTTCTTCAAAAGTATTAATGTTCTTAGAAATAATTGTATAATACGTGAAATATAATTTTATATAGCTTTTGCTATTCATGATTTGTTAATTTCAGTGGTATAATATTGTTAGATATTAATGAATACTACATAAAATATAATATCAGATTTATTTCAATATTTATATTTTGTTTACTTCTTCAAAAGTATTAATAATGTTAGACATTAATGAATGGTACGTGAAATATAATTATATATATATTTCAATATTCATTGTTTGTTTACATCTTTAAAAGGAGTTACATTGTTAGACATTACAGAATGCTACGTGAAATATATATTTATGTTGATTTCACTATTTATTGTTTGATTACTTCTTCAAAAGGATTAATGTTCTTAAAAATAATTGTTGATCATTAATTCTTTTGAAGAAGTAATAAAACAATAATAGTGAAATCTACACAAAAATAATACGTGAAATATAATTTTATACAGCATTTACTATTCATTATATGTTTACTTCAAAGATATAGTATTGTTAGATATTAATGAATACTGAATAATATAATATATATATATATTTCACTCTTGTTTATTTACTTCTTCAAGAGTATTAATAATGTGAGACATTAATGAATGTTACGTGGAATATATTTTTATATCGATTTCACTATTAATTGTTTTTACTTTTTCAAAATGATTAATAATATTAGACATTAATAAACTATAAGTGAAATATAATTTTATAAAAATTTTATTACTCATTGTTTCTTTACTTCTTTAAAACGGTTAATAATGTTAGACATTAATAAATGATACGTGAAATATATTTTTATATAGATTTCAATATTCATTGATTTGAAATTCTTCAAAAGGATTATTAATGTGAGGCATTATTGAATGTTACGAGAAATAGTATTTTATATAGATTTCACTAATTATATTTTATTTACTTCTTCAAAAGGATTAATAATATTAGAATTTAAGGAATGATATTTTAAATTTTGTTTTTGTATAGATTCACTATTCATTGTTTGATTACTTTTTCAACAGGATTAATGTTCTTATAAATAATTGTATATTACGTGAAATATAATTTTATATAACTTTTACTATTCATTATGTTTTCTTCAAAGGTATCATATTGTTAGATATTAACGAATTCTAATAAAATATAACTTTATATATATATTTCATTGTTTTTTGTTTACTTCTTCAAAAGCATTAATAATGTGAGACATTAATGAATGCTAGGTGAAATATATTTTTATATAGATTTCACTATTCATTGTTTGTTTAATTCTTCAAAATGATTAATAATGTTAGACATTAATAAATAATAAGTGATATATAATTTTCTAAAAATTTTACTATTTATTGTTTGTTTATTGCTTTAAAAGGATCAATGATGTTAGATATTAATAAATGATACGTGAAATATATTTTTATATAGATTTCACTATTCATTGCTTTTAAATTCTTCAAAACGATTAATAATGTGAGACATAAATAAATGATACGTGAAATAGGATTTTATGTAAATTTCATTATTTATTGTTTGTTACTTCTTCAAAAAGATTAATAACATTAGACTTTAAAAAATGATACATTAAATTTAATTTTATGTAGATTTCACTATTCATTGTTTGATTACTTCTTCAAAAGAATTAATGATCTTAGACATAATTGTATAATACGTAAAATATTATTTTATATAACTTTTACTATTCATTATTTGTTCACTTCAAAGGTATAATATTGTTAGATATTAATGAATACTAATGAAATATAATTTTATATATATTTCTCTATTTATTGTTTGTTTACTTTTTAAAAAGTATTAATAATGTTAGACATTAATCCTACTTGAAATAAAATTATATATATATATTTCTAAATTCATTGTTTGTTTACATCTTTAGAAGAATTAACAATGTTAGACATTAATGAATGGTACTTGACATTGGATTTTATATAGATTTCACTAATTGTATTTTATTTACTTCTTCAAAAGCATTAATAATATTAAAATTTAAGGAATGATATTTTAAATTTTGTTTTTGTATAGATTCACTATTCATTGTTTGATTACTTCTTCAACTGGATTAATGTTCTTATACATAATTGTATAATACGAGAAATATAATTTTATACAGCTTTTACTATTCATTAAAAGTTTACTTCAAAGGTCTAATATTGTTAGATATTAATGAATAGTACATAAAATATAATATTATATATGTTTCAATATTTATTGTTTGTTTACTTCTTCAAAAGTATTAAAAATGTTAGACATTAATGAATGCTACGTGAAAATATATTTTTATATAGATTTCACTATTCATTGTTTTTTACTTCTTCAAAACGATTAACAATGTTAATCATTAATAAATGATACGTGAGTTATAATTTTATATATATTTTATGATTCATTGTTTGTTTACTTCTTCAAAAGGATTAACAATGTTAGACATTAATGAATGATTCATGAAATATAATTTTATGTAGATTTCACCATTCATTGTTAGTTTTGTTCTTCAAAGGGATTAATTTTCTTAGTCATTATTGAATGATACGGGAAATATTATATTATATAGCCTTTACTATTCATTATTTGTTCACTTCTTCAAAAGCATTAATATTGTTAGATATTAATAATTATTAAGTGAAATATTATGATATATAAATTTCACTGTGCACTGTTTGTTTACTTCTACGAAAGGATTAATAATGTTAGACAATAATGAATGCTACGGGAAATTTAATTTTACATTGATTGCACTATTCATTGTTAGTTTTCTTCTTCAAAGGGATTTATGTTCTTAGGCATTATTGAATGATACGGGAAATATAATTTTATATAGCTTATACTATTCATTATTTGTGTACTTCTTTAGAAGGATTAATATTAGATATTAATTAATGCTACATAAAATATATATACATTTCAGTATTAATTGTTTGCTTACTTCTTTAAAAGTATTAATAATGTTAGGCATTAATGAATGCTAAGTGAAATATAATTTTATATATATTTCAATATTCATTGTATGTTTACATATTTAAAGGGATTAACAATGCTAGACATTAATAAATTCTACGTGAAATATATTTTTATATAGATTTCACTATTCACTGTTTTTAACTTCTTCAAAAAGATTAACAATGATAGACATTAATAAATTATACTTGAAATATAATTTTATATATATTTCTCTATTTATTATTTGTTTATATCTTTAAAAGGATTAACCATGTTAGACATTAATGAATGCTACGTGAAATATAATTTTATATAGAATTCACTATTCATTGTTAGTTTTCTTTTACAAAAGGATTAATATTCTTAGGTGTTATTGAATGATACGTTAAATATAATTTTGTATAGCTTTTACTGTTCATTATTTGTTTACTTCTTTAAAATGATTAATATTGTTAGATATTAATGATTACTAAGTGAAATATCATTACATATAAATTTCACTATATATTGTTTGTTATCGTCTAAGGAAGGATTAATATTGTTAGAGATTAATAAATGATACGCGAAATAACTACGTGTAACAGTGTTTGTATTTCGTATAATAAATAATTAAAAACTATAAATATCCATGTGTTAGAGCTTGGAGAAGAATGAAAATTTAAAATTGTAAGTAGTACAAATCACCATAAATCATTTATAAAATAAGTAAAATATAAAATTATTTTAAAAAATCGCGTTTATTTAACAAGAAAAGTGATAAAAAACATACTGAAAGAAAAATTTTATTTCAGGTTTTATTTATGCTACTTGCTAATAGATGGCGTTACTAATATCTCTTCAATTGGGTTTTCAATTACGCTGAAAAACTTTCTGCAATTGTCAAGCTGATTTCATATTTTCTTTATGCAATCTATTTTTTTCTGACTCAATATTGTATTGTTATCGGATGAGACATATATACAAAATTTTACATCGATATCTAGTCAAAAACGTAGTTAAAATTGATTTCAATATATTAACTGGCGTTCGAGTGAGTTTCATTAAAAACGATTATTTAACAAAGATATACTTTTTAAATAGAGTGCCTTATATCACTATTTTCAAGTAAAAAACTTCGCAAGGTTTATTCAAGACTATAAAGACCAGGAAGTCCTTAATTTTCAATTACTCTTTGCTATCTAAATTTCAACTTTTCCATTCCACAAAATAGAAGCAATTATTTTCAGCTCTTCAATCAACAAAAGTCATCAAATTGAGGTATTGGAGGTTATAAAAGCTTTTAAATTCAGAGTGCTTTATACCGCTATTTTCAAGTCAAAAACATCGCAAGGTTTATTAAAGACTATAAAGACCAGGAAATCCTTAATTTTCAATTACTCTTTGCTATCTAAATTTCAAACTTTTCCATTCCACAAAATAGAAGCAATTTTTTCAGCTC
>CM063497.1:61811193-61813693 GCA_032207245.1 Pardosa pseudoannulata
TGAAAGGGAATGAGAGTATATTTAATCCACGTATCAAATTGTATATGAATGTGACAATGCATTAATGTATCAGTCACATACTTAATCTACTTATCCACATATTAAATACACATTTGAGACTTAAGAAAACTTTACTGTATAAGCAATGGGCCGATATAAAATTTGTCTATTAATGTTTGGGTATTCGAAAATTATTCAAACTACAATAAGGGTACTAGATATTTTGAAATATTTTGAGCAACGTGGATTATAGATTAATCGTTTGTAATTAAAGGAGTCTGATAATTATGAGTGAATTCAAGCTTGTCAACTTATCTGATCTAGAATGTTAAGCTTTTTTTAAGTTATTAAGGCATAATTTCAGCTTCTTCAAAGGGAATGATTCGGAAAGTATATTTAATCCACAACAAATTTTTTAATGTATCAATCTATCATATCCTTGTATCAATTGCATATTTAATCCACATATACCCATATCAAAAAAGCTTTTGAAACTTCCGAAAACATTTTTATGTAAATAACTGACTATATAAAATTTGTCTATTATTTTTGGGTATTTGAAAATTATTCAAAAGACAATGAGAATACTAGATTTTTTGCAATATTTTGTGTAACGATTATTATATATTAATCGTTTCGAAGTAATAGAATCTGATAATTAGGAGTGAATTCTAGCTATCAATCAAGCATGTTAAGCATTTATTAAGTTATTAAGGTATAACTTCAGTTTCTTGAAAGGGAATGAGAGTATATTTAATACGCGTATCAAATTGCATATGAATGTGACAATGCATTAATGTACCAGTCACATACTTAATCTACTTATCCACATATAAAATACACATTTGAGACTTAAGAAAACTTTACTGTATAAGTAATGGGCCGATATAAAATTTGTCTATTAATGTTTGGTTATTCGAAAATTATTCAAACGACAATGAGGGTACTAGATTTTTTCAAGTATTTTGTGCAACGTAGATTATATATAAAACGTTTCCAAATAAAGGAGTCTGATAATTAGGAGTGAATTCAAGCTTGTCAACTTATCTGATTTAGAATGTTAAGCTTTTCTTAAGTTATTAAGGTATAACTTCAGCTTCTTGAAAGGGGATGATTCGGAAAGTATATTTAATTTACAACAAATTGTATCTTTATGTATCATTTTGTCAATATTTCAATTGTATATTTAATCCACATATACCCATATCAAATAAGCATTTGAAACTTAGGAAAACATTTTTATATAAAGAAATGACTATATAAAATTTGTCTATTATTTTTGGTTATTTGAAAATTATACAAATGACAATGAGAATAACAGATGTTTTGCAATATTTTGTGTAATGAGGATTATATATTAATCTTTTCCAAGTGATAGAGTCTGATAATTAATAGTAAATTTAAGCTTATAAATTTATCCGATCAAGAATGTTAAGCTTTTATTAAGTTATTAAGGTATAACTTCAGCTTCTTGAAAGGGAATGAGAGTATATTTAATCCACGTATCAAATTGTATATGAATGTGACAATGCATTAATGTATCAGTCACATACTTAATTTACTTATCCACATACAAAATAAGTATTTGAGACTTAGGAAGACTTTATTGTATAAAAAATTGACTGATATAAAATTTGTCTATTAAGTTTTGGGTTTTCGAAAACTATTCAAGCAACAACGAGAATACTAGATTCTTTTCAATATTTTGTGCAACTAGAATTATGTGTTAATCGTTTCCAAGTAATAGAGTTTGATAATTAGGAGTGAATTCAAGCTTATTAATTTATCCGATCGAAGGATGTTAAGCTTTTATTGAGTTATTAAGGCCCAACTTCAGTTTCATGAAAAGGGTGGTTCGGAAAGTATATTTAATCCACATCAAATTATATATAAATATATCAGTGTATCAATGTGTTAAACACTTATTTAATCCACATATCTACATATCAAATATTCATTAGAGACAGAGGACATTTTTTTTATAAAGAATTGGCCGATATAAAATTTGTCTATTAATTTTCGGGTATTTGAAAATTATTTAAACGACAATGAGGGTACTAGAATTTTTAAATATTTTATGCAATTTAGATTATATATTAATCGTTTAAAAGTAATAGAGTCTGATAATTAGGAGTGAATTCAAGTTTTTAAATTCATCCAATGAAGAGTGTTAAACTTTTAATAAGTTATTAAGGCATAACGTCAGCTTCTTGAAAGAACATGATTTGGAAAGTATAATTGTTCTATATCAAATTATATGTGAATGTATCGATCAAATATTTAACACACATATCAACATATCAAATAAGCATTAGATACCTAGAAAAACTTTTTTGTATAAGAAATTGAACGATACAAAATTTGTCTATTACATTTCGAGTTTTCAAAAGCTATTCAAATGACATTGAGAATACCAGGTTTTTGTAATATTTTGTGAAATGTGGATTATGTATTAATCGTTTCTAAGTAATAGAGTCTGATAATTAGGAGAAAATTTAAA
>CM063497.1:61823693-61826193 GCA_032207245.1 Pardosa pseudoannulata
TGTGCTATGATACTGGAGCTCGTGTGTTCGGTTCCCACTGTGGAATTGTTGTTCCTAGCTTTCCGGAATTTTCTTTAAGCAGCAGGTAGTGGTCTCAATATCCCTCGTGTTGAGTAAAAGTAGACCGTAACACTCTAAACCAAACCAGAGCGGAACACGAAGTTTGTTCTTCTCCAGTTAATTCCATATTTTCATGCCAAATAACCAATTAGTTGTGTTTCATGATCTCCATTATGAGGAGATAATTTTGATTGATGGAAAAATCATCCATACTGGAGTAACATCAATGGTTCTATATTCACTTAACAATTGAATCGATGTTTATTTTTACAGGTCATTCTAAACTTGTTTACATCTGATTGAACTCATAAATACATAATTATCTCTCAGACATTGTGAAGAGTGTCCATTTCATTAGCGGAGGTGTAATACTTCTGGAAAAAGTACTGATCATTGAACTTAAACTCCTTCACGTTTTCAACAGCGGGTCTGTGACCACCCAGAGATATAGAAATATAGTCTTAGATCCATAGATAACTACATGATGTAATAGAAAGACTAATCTTCGCCAGTTAACTTAAGAACTTGCAACCACAAATGGAAGGCTGAATGAAAAAATACCAGATGGCGAAGAATTTGTGTTTCATTTCCTTCATTGAAAGAGGAATTCCTTTAATTGGTGCAAAGAACATCATAATTGAAAAGACATTATTAGTTCATGCTCTCTTTACGAATGAATGATTGTTTAGTTTTTCACTGGTCATTTTAACCATGTTTATATCTGGTGGGAATACAAAACACGATATATTCTCTCAGACATTATGGAAAGCCACTAATTCAGTAGTGAAGGTGTGACAGTGTGGGAAGGAGTAATGATCGTTGGATTTACGGTCCAACACGTTTTCATCAGCAGGTTTACGTATAATTTTTCAGAGGTTCAAATAATTGTTAATATTTTACTAAAAATTATACTCTTCCACATCGAGAAAACTTTATTGATGCCTTACTTGAAAGTGTACTTATTGAGAAAAAATGTCACCCAGAGGTTCTTCATATCTTAACTTGATAGACTACTTATGGGACTACCTTGGAAGAGAAATCTCACTTAGACTTCTTTCTCCTAGATATGTAAATTATAAGAAGGTGGTATTGAGATTTAAAATATGGTTTTGGAGCCCTATATAGTATTTTTCAGAGGTGCATACGGTTCTTAATATGTTTAGGAACAATTATGCTCTTCCACAAAGAGCAAACTTCGTTGATGACTCGTGGAAAGTTTAGATATTGTTCAATTACAGTCACCTGAAGTGTCTTCCTATCTTAATATGATAGAAGAGTTATGGGACTACCTTGGAAGAACAAGAACAATCTCACATAGACTTCTTTTCTCTGTGATATGTAAAAAATAAGAAGGTGGTATTGAGAGTTAAAATACGGTTTTGGAACCCTATTTAAAAAAATTTCAGAGGTCAATACGATTCTTAATATGTTTAGGAACAATTATTCTCTTCCACATAGAGAAAACTTAGTTGATGTCTTCTTTGAAAGTGTAGATATTGAGAAAATACGTCTTCGAAAGGGTCTTCATATCTTAACCCGATAGAGTACTTATGGGACTATCATTGAAGAGCAATCTCACTTGACTTCTTTCTTCCAGATATGTAAAAGATAAGAAGATGGTATTGAGAGTTAAAATATTGTTTTGGAGCCTTATGCATATTTTTTAGAGGTGCATACGATTATTAATAATTTTGGAAACAATTATGCTCTTCCACACCCAGCAAACTTCGTTGACCACTCGTGAAAGTTTAGATATTGATCAATTACAGTCACCTGATGGGTCTTCCTATCTTAATACGATACAGCAGTTATATGAGTATCTTGGAAGAGCAATCTCACATAGACTTCTTTCTCCCTGATATATCAAAGATAAGAAGGGGATATTGAGAGTTAAAATATCGTTGTGGAGCCTTATGTATAATTTTTCAGAGGTTCATACGATTCTTATTATTTTTAGGAACAATTATGCTCTTTCACATCGAACAGTCTTTGTTGATATCGTCTTTAAAAGTGCAAATAATGAGCAAATACAGTCACCTAAAGGGTCTTCATATCTTAACCCGATACAGTACTTATGGGATTACCTTGGAAGAGCAATCTCAATTTAGACTTATTTCTCCCAGATTTCTAAAAGCTATGAAGGTGGCATTGGGAGACAGGCTTAACCCCTTAAAAATAGGATAACTTTCAAGAAAACTGTCATAAAAGTGTCTATTTTTTATCCCTGAAAATTATATAAAAATATGATTATGAACAATATATATATTCATTTTTAACTTTTCGTTTGTTTTTATCTTGAAATTTAAAAAATATTAAATTTTTAGGAAAAGTCAACAATCAGGGTTAGAATGACTTAACTCCCTAAGGACGACCCCGGCCCATACTGGCCGAAGCACTTACAGACGGGGTTGGCTGAAATGGGCCGGAATTATGAAAAATA
>CM063497.1:61838693-61843693 GCA_032207245.1 Pardosa pseudoannulata
TTCTCAACCTAACCTGTAGTACCTGTTTAAGTTTTTAATCACGTTAGAGTTTAAAAATGCAATAAATTTGATAAATTTGATAAATTTGAAACAGGTAATATAAAAAATAGTAGAAAGAAACTCTCTATTTATCTCTTTGGAATATACTTTAATATATTATTTTTGTCTATGGTTCTCAACCTGTAGTACCTCTTTAAGATTTTAATCACATTAGGGTTTAAGAATGCAATAAATTCGATAAATTTGATAAATTTTTATACATCTAATATAAAAATACTGGCAGGAAACTTTCTGATTATCTCTATGGAATATATTTTTAACATATTATTTATGTCAATGGTTCTCAACCCTTAGTACCTCTTTAAATTTTAATCACATTAAGGTTTAAAAGTGCAATAAATTTGATAAATTTGATAAATTTGAAACAGGTAATATAAAAATTCTTGCAGGAAACTCGCCGATTATCTCTTCGGGATATATTTTTAACATATTATTTATATCAATGGTTCTCAACCTGTTGTACCTCTAAATTTTTAATAATTTTAGGGTTTAACAATGCAATAAATTAATTAAATTTGATAAATTTGTTACAGCTAATATAAAAATACTGTCAGGAAATCTTACCGATTATCTCTTTGGAATATACTTTAATATATTATTTTTGTCTATGGTTCTCAACCTGTAGTACCTCTTTAAGATTTTAATCACATTAGGGTTTAGAATGCAATAAATTCGATAAATTTGAAACAGATGATATAAAAAAAAATACTGTCAAGAATTTCTCTGATTATCTCTATGGAATATATTTTTAACATTTATTTATGTCAATGGTTCTCAACCTGTAATATCTCTTTAAGTTTTAATCCCGTTAGTGTTTAAAAATGCAATAAATTCGATAAATTTGATAAATTTGATACAGGTAATATACAAATACTGACATTAAACTGTCAAATTATCTCTTTGGGATATATTTTAAAAATATTATTTATGTCAATGGGGCTCAACCTGTAGTACCTCTTAAGTTTTTAACACCGTTAAGGTTTAAGAATAAAATAAATTTGATAAATTTGAAAAATTTGATACAGAAAATATAAAAATACTGGCAGGAAACTCGCCGATTATCTCTTCGGGATATATTTTTAACATATTATTTATATCAATGGTTCTCAACCTGTTGTACCTCTAAATTTTTAATAATTTTAGGGTTTAACAATGCAATAAATTAATTAAATTTGATAAATTTGTTACAGCTAATATAAAAATACTGGCAGGAAACTCTCGTATTATCTCTTTGATATACATTTTTAACCCCTTCCAGGTTCATTTTATTACGGGATTATGGGCAAAAAAATTTGAAATTTTTAATGCCCTTTTTCATACATACATAGCTTTTTAAACATAATAGCATCATTCATACAAAATTTCCTAAAAATTAATATAAAAAAATCAATTTAAATAAATGAGTAATTTTTTCTGTATAGTTGGCTTTCTGTGCATCAGAAATCATTAGATTTTGTAGTCAATTCACATTAAATATAAATATAAAGCTTGGAATACTAGCTATTATCTCGAATTAAATTTTATTTATATCCTTTGCATTTACATAACTGATTATGAAATTATTAATCAAAATTTGATCGTGTATGATACAATCGGAAACATGGTACTGCACAGAGTCCAACATTGCAATCTGGACAGTAGAACCTTGTTTCTCTCCTTATCTTCTTCCCTCTGCTGTCTCTTTTTGAGCAGCAAAAAATGTAGTATTCAGAAAGTAAACAAAAGCATTCTAAACCATAAAAAGCACAGATAATTCGGGAAAGACTGATTGCACAGTGTAAAATTTCACATTGCCTGATCTACTCTCGGGATGAGCTAGGATTGTACATTTCGCCTGCCCGAGTTCAGCTCGGGAAAAACCAAAGAAAGGATTAACATATTATTTACGTCAATGGTTCTCAACCTGTAGTACCTCTTTAAAATTTTAACTCTTTAGGGTTTAGGAATGCAATAAATTCGATAAATTTGATAAATTTAATACATCTAACAAACAAATACTGCCAGGAAATTTTCCGATTATCTCTGTGGGATATATTTTCAACATATTATTTATGTCAGTGATTCTCAACCTGTAGTACCTCTTTAAGATTTTAATCACGTTAGGGTTTAATAATGTAATAAATTCGAGAAATTTGAAACAGCTGATATACAAAATACTGCCAAAAAACTCTCTGATTATCTCTATGGAATATATTTTTAACATATTATTTAAATCAACGGTTCTCAACCTGTATTACCTCTTTAAGTTATAATCACTTTAGGGTTTAAAAATGCAATTAATTCGATAAATTCGATAAATTTGATACAGTAGCTAATATAAAAATACTGGCAGGAAACTCTCCGATTATCTCTTTGGGATATATTTTAAACATATTATTCATATAAATGGTTCTCAACCTGTAGTACCTTTTTTAAGTTTTTAATCACGTTAGGGTTTAAAAATTCAATAAATTCGATAAATTTGATACAGTAGCTAATATAAAAATACTAGCAGGAAACTCTCCGATTATCTCTTTGGTATATATTTTTAACATATTATTCATGTAATTGGTTCTCAACCTGTAGCCCGAAATGTTCACAAAAATTGACAATAGTTCAATTCATAGTTATATTTCATGAATGATATCGATGTAAATACTTTGTGTGGTCTGATATATGAACAAGAGACTAGCGACAGTTACCGAAAAGAGGGTCACACATCGATTACTGATAAAATAAATATATCGAATTCATAATTGTTTCCAACTTTCTATGTAAAAAAAAAATTCTTAAATCTATTAACATTTTCTTGATATAGTTATTTGTGATTTATTTTATCTTTTAGTTAATTGTAGCATATAATATATATGAAATTTCATAAATGCTTGATCTTTTTTTTAATTATATCATATTTTCCTGTCACTTTATAATTTTTACCACCACTATGTATGTGCTTGTTCCAAGTCTCCTATTTACGAGACTCATCCAGGAAGTAAGTTTCCCTACTTAAAAGATAAAAAAGAACTCACACTTTTGGGGACATATTTATTGGCAATTTATAAGCAAATATAATATAGTATATAGATATATATATATATATATATATACTTATATATATATATTATATAAATATATTATATATATATATATATATATATATATATATATATATATATATATATATATATGTATATATAAATATGTGTATATATAAATATATATATATGTATATATTATATATATATATTTATATGTATATATATATATATATAATAAAATATATATATATAATATATATATATATATATATATATATATATATATACACATACATGCATATATATACATACATACATATATATATATATTTATATATTTATATATATACTTATATACATATATATACATACATATATACATATATATGTATATATATATATTATATTATATATAATATATTATATATATATATATAAATATATACATATATACATTTACATATATATATATATATATATATAAAATATATTATATAAATATATATATTATATATATATATATATATATATATATTATAGTATTATATATATTTATATATATTTATATATATATATATATATATATATATATATATATATATAAAATATTATATATATATATATATATATATTTATATAATATATACTATATATAAATATTATGTATATATATATAAAATATATATATATAATATTTATATATATATATATATATATAAATTATATCTATATATAAATAAGATAAAAATATATATATCTCTATATATAATATAATATATATATAAATATATTATATATATATATATAAATATTATATATATTATATATATATATCATATATAATAAAAATATATATATATATGTATGTATTGTACGTACTGGGCTGTAAGTGAGCCCGAAAAAGATCGCGACTACGTACAAACGATATTTATTGGGATCCTTGAGTAATGATAGAAATACAGATGATATACGAATATCTCAATGTGATCCCATGCAGTCAGCTTCTAATAGAAAAAAAAGTCTGTGAGAACTCTCTAAGTCGCTCCCTCGAAGTTTTGGGCTGATGAGTTCATAGCAGACTCGATCGGTCAAAAATCCTCTCCAATACAGCAATGTTTCAGCAATTTTTCAACATATTCACTAGCGGAATTGAGACACTTGTCGTATTGTGGATTCAACTTTTGTATCCCTCTATGGTAGAACTCTGCCGCCTGTGAATGGGACCAGACTTTCTGTCCCAGAACACCTTCCACATCCCTTTCCTTACAGCGTCTGTTTGAATTTGGTACTGACCGAAGATCCACTATGACTCCAATGCATTTACAGTTGCTTGGTTTCCGGGGTAAAGTCCGAAATCCAAGTCTCATTGTCCGTGACAATCCTGTAGAGGAACTCTTCGCCGTCATCGTGATACCGTAGCAGAAATGTCAGTGCTGCTCCTAAGAGTTGAATTTTGTGTTCGGGTGTCAGTTTCAGCTAACAGACCTGGCAGAGCTGACGATGAATTTCAATTGGTGCAATGCTTTGTGTATTCAAGATCACCGCATTTTATTACACAACATATTTTATTAATACTTAAATTATATATTTATCTTTGGATCATGGTAAATTGTACAAATAACATAATATTCTTCTATTTTTAAATCAAAACCTAACACTAGAATAAACATCTTCCCAAATTTATGAAGCGATATCAATAGTACAATTAAACGATACTTAACATTGAGCCGTTTATCCAACAGGCTTTGGCGACGTTTGGCGCTAAAAAATAATCACCTTGTAACCCTTTCTCGGATAAAAAAGCTTTCTACGTACTTACAAGCAATGAAACATCGGTATTCAAAACGAGGAAATAGATATTAAACGCACAGTAACGCGTAGCCGCTAATTCCATTTTAATGGAGTTATAAATTCCACTTTAAC
>CM063497.1:61858693-61861193 GCA_032207245.1 Pardosa pseudoannulata
CGCCTCGCCTTATTAGTCACATAAATATGGCTCACGCGCAATGATCAGTCAGAGAGAGAGGGAGAGCGATAAGAAAGTCGGACCTGTGGCTCCTCGAAGCAGTGAAAATTGCCTTTGTTTTATCGTTAGGTACGCCCTTCATCTGTATTTATAGTGCATTGTAGTAGATTGCAAGATCTAAGATAGTGACTTCTATTTATTTTATCTTTTCTGTTTATAGAGAGATTTCTCAGCTATAATTTTTAAAATTTACCTGTATTAGACTTAAAATAATTAAAAATAATATATATATACATACATATTTATATATATATATATATATATATATATAGCGATGACAGAAAACGATCTGTTGCTACGAAGTGACGCTTTAATTTTTCACTGCTTTGAAAACGAAAAATTTACTAAACAATGTATGTCGATAATTGAGTTGGTTTAAGTCTGTATATATATTAGTATTTTCCATTTTTGTAGAATAAACTATGTATGTCTATAAATAAGTTACTCAGAAAGTAATGCTGTTTAAATCTGCATATATTAGCATTTTCAATTTTTTGTAATAAACTATATATGTCAATAAATGAGTTATTCAGAAAGCAATGCTATTTAAATCTGTATATATTAGTATTTTTCATTTTTTAGAATAAACTATCTATGTCAATAAATGAGTTACTCAGAAAGCAATGCTGTTTAAATCTGTATATATTAGTATTTTCCATTTTTTAGAATAAACTATGTATGTCAATAAATAAGTTACTCAGAAAGAAATTCGGTTTAAATCTATATATATTAGTATTTTCCAATTTTTTTTTGAATGAGCTATATATGTCAATAAATGTGTTAATCAAAAAATAATGCGGTTTAAATCTGTATATAATATATGTATATATGTTATATATATATGTATATTTATATATGTATATATATATGTATATTAGAATAAACTATGTATGTCAATATGTGAGTTACTCAGAAAGCAATGCGGTTTAAATCTGTATATATTGGTATTTTCCATTTTTTAAAATAAACTGTGTATGTCAATAAATGTATGTATATATATGTATATATATATATTATTTTATATATATATATTGTATGTATATATATTAGTATTTTCCATTTTTTTAATAAGCTATGTATGTCAATAAATGAGTTACTCAGAAAGCAATGCGGTTTAAATCTGTATATATTAGTATTTTCCATTTTTTTAGAATAAACTATGTATGTCAATAAATGAGTTACTCAGAAAGCAATGCGGTTTAAATCTGTATATATTAGTATTTTCCATTTTTTAGAATAAACTATGTATGTCAATAAATGAGTTATTAGTATTTTTCATTTTTTCAATAAACTATGTTTGGCAATAAATGAGTTACTCAGAAAGCAATGTATGTATATATATGTATATATATATATACATATATATACATATATATTTATATATATATATATATATATATATATATATATATATATATATATATATTATATTATATATATATATATATTTATATATAAATATATAAATATATATATATATATAATATATATTATTATATAGAAATATATATAAATATATGTATATATATATTATAGATATATATATATTATATATATATATATATATATATCTATATATATATGTATATATATATATATATTATATTATATATATATATATATATATATATATTCCATTTTTTAATAAAATAAACTGTATGTCAATAAATGAGTTACTCTGAAAGCAATGCGGTATATATATATATATATATATATATATACATATATATTTGTTATATATAATATATCTATATATAGTATATATATATAATATATATATATATATATATATATATATATATATATATATATATATATATATATACACTACCGAGAAAGATATAGAGATATTTAGGATATCGGTGAAATTTATATTAATCTTAGTTATGAAACTACGTAGTAATGTTTCTGTCGACTTAAACATATAAATTCTAAATATAACTTTGCATAACATCATTGGGGTATATGGAACATTTTGTAGTTATCTATTCTATATAATTCCGTTATTCCTGAATCTTCAGTAGTAGAGTGAGTGATGAGTGTAATTTACTGATTGTAGATTTATTTGATACTCTTCAGGTACTTTCCCACGAGGTTTAGAGGGGAAGAAAACCCCATGTGGCCAACAAACATTTATATGAGCACAGGGTGTGACATCGAAAGCCACTATCCCTCTTCCCTATAATGCTCCCCATGATACGATGTTCGGGTCGTTAATGGGAAACCGCAATGTGTCGCGTGTTCAGTGATCCTTATGGTACATACATCAAGTCCCTTATCGAGTGCTGCTTGGTCGGTAGTACGTGAATCAACTTTAAAGCACGTTTAAAATATTTCTACTTTAAGCAATTAGCAAATTGATGATATAGAAAGAAATATATGAAATTGTTGTACCATGTACCTTAGTATGCATTTACCTTAGTAATACGATGTTTTCAGT
>CM063497.1:61871193-61873693 GCA_032207245.1 Pardosa pseudoannulata
GCAACTCAGATCACTGAACAACTAATGAAATAAAACTGGCATGAATAACATTCTTGCTGACAGAGGTGCAATTCTTCCTTAACTGTACCGATTGGATTCCAAACAAAGGCCCTAGGATACCTGCAACCCCTTCAGTTTCTATTTGTGGGGCAATGAGGATTCCCTATCTGAAGGGTGTGGGGTGAATACAAAAGACAACAGATTTATTTTTTTAAGAAAGGGGAGGACAACGGGAATGGAATTCGCAAGTTATTCCTGGGTCTTACATTCGATCATACACCTGTACTTGAGTTTTTCCGCTCAACATAGCATGGAGTGAGTAGAATTTACCAAAAATGAAATGGACGATCCCACTAGGTCGCCGTTTAGAGGGGGTCGGGTCTCCGCTGATGAAGGTTATTTAACCATTAAGTCTATGACTCGAAAAATCCGTTCCATGAAAAATTGGCTGTTTAGAAGGGTGGCTGTTCGAAGTTTCACTGTATATATAAAATATTTATTAAAGTTTTTATAAATCCACCTTATTATAAAAAATGCTTTCGTTTATTCCTCGTGTTTTATTTTACACGCAACTGTATTTTTAAGCTGTTAGTAAAATTTATTCATTACAAGCAACTTCCTTACTGAAAAAGAGAGAAATACTTCTTACGAACTATTATTACGGAACTATTACGAAACTACTTCTATTACTACTACATTTCTACTACTACTAACTACTATTACTTCTACTACTATTTACTACTACTACAACTACTACTACTATTACTTCTACTACTATTTACTACTACTACTATTACTTCTACTACTCTTGACTACTACTACTACTACTACTACTATTACTTCTACTACTATTTACTACTACTACTACTACTACTACTACTATTACTTCTACTACTATTTACTACTACTACTATTACTTCTACTACTATTTACTACTACTACTACTACTATTACTTCTACTACTATTTACTACTATTACTTCTACTACTACTACTACTACTACTACTACTACTACTTCTACTACTACTACTACTACTACTTCTACTACTATTTACTACAATTACTTCTACTATTTACTACTACTATTTACTCCTCCTCCTACTACTACTTCTAATATTACTTCTACTATTACTTACTACTACTACTACTACTACTACTACTACTACTACTACTACTACTACTACTACTACTACTACTTCTAATACTATTTACTACTATACTTCTACACTACTCTTTACTACTACTAATACTAGTACTATTATTTCTACTATTTACTACTACTACTACTACTACTACTACTTCGACTATTACTTCTACTATCACTTACTACTACTACTACTACTACTACTACTACTACTACTACTACTACTACTACTACTACTACTACTACTACTACTACTACTACTACTACTACTACTATTACTTGTAGTACTATTTACTACCCCTTTTTTATTACTATCCTGATTAATAGATTCTGTTATAAAATGTTCTCTTAAAATATACACTCAAAAGAAAACGATCTTGGTTAATAAAAGCATGCTTCACAAAATTCATTCTCTGACATCAGTTTTGTTAAAATGTTCTTTATTGAGCGAAATGAGTTGAATGGAAATTCACTATACATAAACTGCACGATTGTTCTATGATATACAGTTTTAAAACCATAGTTTCTATTGCTGAAATAAATATTCTAACAGCTGTATTTAAATAAACGAAACATTTTTCAATGTTTTGTATAGTATATCTTATAGTATGGATTATTTAGAAATATATATAAATATTTATATTTTCTTCAAATAAATTACACTGGGTTCATTGTATTAGACACTCGAGTTTTCCTTCCTTCTAGTAAGCCTATTATCACTAGATAATTTTATTAAGCCAATCAGCCATGAAATTGGATTTCATCGTTCCCTAACTTTATCGTTATAGTCTCTAACTTAATAAACTTTCTAAGAAATATTTCATGGTGATAATTAATCAGAGAGCATAACTTTAGTTTCCTTATAAAAATAGTCACATTTTGCATGTATAAAATTCAGTCATATATATGTATTGATCAAATAAGGATAGATAAATTACATACGTTATTTAAGTTTATTATAGATTCTTATCATAATGTCTAGAGTAGATGGATTTGCTGATTGTTGTATTAGAGTACGAAATCCAACTCAGGTATAACAATTTTTTATGCTATGTGTTATTTGGATTTATATGTAAATATATATTCTTTTACTGGCATTTCACCCCAGTGTGAACATTAGCTTGCCAAACAATGTATATATGTAAGTAATTATTGTTAATTTATGTAAGTAAACAATATTCTTTTACTGGCATTACAGCCCAGGGTGAACATTAGCTTGCCAAACAATGTATATATGTAAGTAATTATTGTTAATTTATGTAAGTAAACAATATTCTTTTACTGGCATTACAGCCCAGGGGGACCATTAGCTTGCCAAACAATGTATATATGTAAGTAATTATTGTTAATTTATGT
>CM063497.1:61881193-61883693 GCA_032207245.1 Pardosa pseudoannulata
AGTGGTCATAAAAATTTACGTTACGATCGTTGTAATGGTTGAAAATTTGGAAAATATTTTTTCTCAATTGTTTTGTATATTTGTATCAATAATAAACGTGTATTATTTAAATTTGTATAAAATTGAATCTATAATTTTTACATCGGTTTGCATCAGTTCAGCAATTTTGTCGGTTCAGGATGCCTTTCAGTAACTGATTGTAACCCAATTAGTAGAAATATACACTTATGTTACAATCAAAATCCGGTTTATCTAGGAAAAAAAGTTTTCGAGTTATCATGATCACATATAGTGAAACACATACAGATATAATTTTAAAGTTGGTATTTTTCGAGAGATTGGTCCGAAATATAAAGAAAAGACCTGTATAATATCTTCGATGTAATAGGGAAGACATAGTGTCTGTAGGAAAAAAATAAGACGTTTTAGGAAATCCAAATAGGTCTTATTATAACGAAACCATATTGGTTTATAGTGTCAACATTTGTTTCAGTCGGGTCGTTTATAATAAATAGCCTTGTATAATATCTTTGATATAAATAGAACGACATAGTGTCTGCAGTAAGAACTAATAAGACGTTTTAGGAAATTCTAATAGGGGTTATTACAGCGAAACCATATTGGTTTATAGTGTTATACATTTGTATCTATTAGGTCGTTTTTAGTAAAAAGCCTAGTATAATATCTTTGATGTGATGGGGAAGACATAGTGTCTGTAGGTAAAATAAAACATTTTAGGAAATCCAAATAGGGGTTATTATAACGAAACCATATTGGTGTATAGTGTCAACATTTCTTTCAGTCCGGTCGTTTATAATAAATAGCCTTGTATAATATCTTTGATATAAATAGGACGACATAGTGTCTGCAGTAAAATAATAAGACGTTTTAGTAAATCCTAATACGGGTTATTACAGCGAAACCATATTGGTTTATAATGTCATACATTTGTATCTATTAGGTCGTTTTTAGTAAAAAGCCTAGTATAATATCTTTGATGTGATAGGGAAGACATAGTGTCTGTAGGAAAAATAAGACGTTTTAGGAAATCCAAATAAGGGTTAATAGAACGAAACCCTATTGGTTTACAGTGTCATACAGTTGTATCAATTAGGTCGTTTTTAGGAAAAAAGTCTTGTATAATATCATTGATGTAATAGGGAAGACAGTATCTGCAGCAAAAATAAGACGTTTTAGGAAATCTAAATAGGGGTTATTACAAAGAAACCATATTGGTTTATAGTGTCAACATTTGTTTCAGTTGGGTAGTCTTTAGTAAAAAGCCTTGTGTAATATCTTTGATGTAATTGAGAAAATATAGTGTCTGCAGCAAAAAATATGACGTTTTAGGGAAACCTAAAAGGGGCTATTACAACGAAACCATATTGTTTTATAGTTTCACACATTTATTTCAATTAGGTTATTTTTAGGAAAAAACTTTGTATATCACTGATGTAATAGGGAAGACATGATATCTGAAGCAAAAAATAAGACGTTTTAGGAAATCTAAGTAGGAGTTACTACAACGAAACCATATTGGTTTATCGTGCCACACATTTGTTTGATTTGGGTCGTTTTTAGGAAAAAGCCATGCATAATATCTTTCATGTAATAGGGATGATATAGTGTGTGCAGAAATAAAAGACGTTTTGGGAAAACTAAATAGGGATTATTACGACGAAACCATATTAGTTTATGGTGACAACATTTTTTCAGTTGGGTCGTTCCTAGGAAAAAGTCTTCTTTAACCCCTTCCCTGTTTTGCCTGTACGCCGTACGGGCACAGCTTTCGGGCCTTTACTGATAGAAATCAGATTGCCCGTACGCCGTACGGGCAATCTTATTTCTATTCCGCTTGCATTGTTTAGGCCGCATTTATCCAATTTTAGTAACAAATTATTCCAGTAAATGATAGTTTGCAGTTTATTGTATTTTCTACTCTGATTGGTTCAAAAGCGCGGGTTTTTTCGCATGTTTTGTATCAGAAGACGAATTGTTATCTTTCAGTGTATAGCTTTCTGGTTATATTTTACTAACCGCCTGATAATTTTATTGATGTAAGAGTTGAATAATATATTTTTACTTTTAAATAATGGATAATTCAGAGCTTATGGAGCTAATTTCTTGTAATTCGAACTGTGACTCGGAATCAGAAACTGAATTATCTGTAAATGATAGTAACGAATGTTTAGTAGATGACCTGGATATTAGTGGTTCTGATAGTAGTACAGATGGAAGTCAAACAAGACAATTTTTTAAAATTAAATGTGATAATCCTTCGGATCCGCCTCCTAGATTTGCTTTGACTAGAATTCCAAAAATTAACTTGTATACTGATGAGACTGAAGGTAAACTTCAGTTCAATGATGCTTTCATAGAAAGAAAAAAGGTATAATAAATGTTTAAAAATATTAGAAATGTTAATTTTAATAACATATCTTTACTTAAATATGTAAAATGACCAAAAAAGTGCAATAGAAAAATGTGACATTTTTTTGAC
>CM063497.1:61898693-61911193 GCA_032207245.1 Pardosa pseudoannulata
GTTTTGAATAACCCAAAATTACATCAATGTGCATTTTAAAAAGTAATTTTTTTTTGAAAAAAATTAAAATATTTAAAAAAAGTTATGAATTGTTATGAAAGAAAATTCATTTATTATTATTTCTTTGCTAATAAACAAATTGTATTGTTAAGCTTAACTGTAGAGTAGTTACCAAAAGATACTATGTAAAATGGGGCAGGTTGGGACACACGTAGATGGGGCACCTTGGGACATTTTAAAAAGTGTTAACAAATATCAATTCAAGCAAAATAATTAATATTTTGATGCCTAAATTTTAATTGATTTATCATGTCAAAATATTAATTTATTAATATTTTTTTCAGAAAAAAATGGTGAGAACAAGAAAAACAAACAGAAAGCATTCTGCTGTAAATGCTAATATGCTTGAATCAGCTGCAAATATAAGATTTGTTAAAAAAATGTATTAATTTGAACAATTTTCAGCTATTTCTCTTTTATAACAGTTAATAAAAAAAATTTGAACGGTATTTTGTATTTGTTGTTTAGTGTCCCAACCTACCCCATACAGTGGGGCGGGTTGGAAGATTGGAAAGGTATTTTATTTCTTTTATTACTCTTTAACTAAATGAGATATTAAGTAGATTTAATGTTTATAAGAAGCAGATATGATGACAATATATGCATGCATACTTAATTTTTTCAATTAGCTGTAAAAAAAATTCATAAAAGTGTTTAACTAAAAAGTGTCCCAAGGTGTCCCAGTCTCCCCTATACTTTACTTCAAATAATTATGAATCTTGAATTTTGGTTTTCTTTGAAGCTAATTAATTATTATAAATATTCAACAGTAATGAGTAATTAATAATTGAATCAAATAATTGTTTACCTTTTTATCCTTTTGAATTTCGTATGAAGGATTTGTAGAAACTGAAATTATGAATAAAAACTGAAGTCTCTTGGAGAATAAAACTGACTTTAATGATGAAATACATCTTAATGAATTGAGGGTACACAAAATGAATTTAGAATCGTGAATTAGTTTTTCAACAGATATTTACCTCTGATTACGAATGGAATACAGGCAAAAATGAATAGAATTCCACAGACACAGAATAACAAGCTAACAGTCATTTTACCTTAACCCAGAAAACTAAAACCAAAATTAAAAAAAAAAAAACGTTACATGGTGATGCCATCTGTTGAAATAGAAAAAACTATTAGAATAGAAAATAAAAATAAAAATAAAACAACGATTATGAATTAGTAAATAATTAAAATTAAATAGTAAGTCTTTTTTTAGTTTTTATCTAGAGAGACTATTGCAGAGAAGAGCAATATTGTAGTTTTCTATCAACTTTTTGTTTACTAGACCTAAAATACAAATTCCATCCTCTTTTTATGCCTACTAATCTTTTATTGCATAACTATCCGACATAGGTCTCAAACATGTGGTAATATCACTCTCGTCTCCATGTAATTTCTAATCAACCTTTCAACCAAGGATTTTAAAAATAACACTTGAGACACTTTGTTGCAGACAGAATCAAAACTTGGTGTTAATTAAACCTCTGTTTTTAACTTGAGAATATTTGGTCTCAGAATTTTACAGAACGTTTAACTTTCTGTAAATGAAGTTCAAGTTTTGGACCTTATCTCACGAATATATCAATTGATAAAACTAACTGACTAATCCAACACAAAATTATGTATATGCTGAACGTTTAGCCACATCCATTAGCTTCATATGGAGCTAGTAGATTTACAGTAATCGACTGTACCATTTGACTTCGATGGTGCTTTACTATTCATGCCCGAAGTATGCAATCTCTTATTTTGATTCCATAGAATTTGTCTAAGCAAAACAATGTAGACACGAGTGATAATGATGTATGGTTTCTTTCCATCATTTAAATGAACGTAAAGTTAATAATAAAGTTAAAAATTTAACTTGAAAACATTTGGTGCCAGAATATTACAGAATGTTTAACTATCTGTAAATGAAGTTCAAGCATTGCAACTTACCTTACGATAATATCAGTTGATAGAACTAACTGACTAATCCAATACAAAATTATGTATATGGGGAACGTTTAGCCACATCCATTAGATTTATATGGAGCTAGTAGATTTACAATGATCGATTAAATCATATGACTTCGATAGTCCTTTATTACTCATGCTCGAAGTGTGCAATCTCTTATTTTGAATCTATAGAATTCGTTTAAGCAAAACAATATAGACACGAGTGATAATGATGTATGTTTTTTTAAAGCATTTAAATGAATGTAAAGTTAATAACAACGTTGAAAATTTAACTTGAAAAAATTTGGTCTCAGAATTTTACAGAATTAACTTTGTGTAAATGAAATGCAAGTTTTAGATCTTATGTCACGAAAATTTCAATTCATAGAACTAACTGACTAATCCAATACAAAATTATATATATGCGGAACGTTTGGCCATATCCATTAGCTTTATATTGTGTTAGTATATTTACAGTGATCGAATATACTACATGACTTCGATAGTGTTTTATTACTTATGCCCAAAATGTGCAATCTCTTATTTTGATTCTGTGGAATTCGTCTAAGCAGAACAATATAGACACAAGTGATAATGATGTATGGATTTTTACAGCAGCATTTAAATGAATGTAAAGTTAATAATAACGCTGAAAATTTAACTTTAAAATATTTGGTCTCAGAATTTTACAGTATGTTTAACTTTGTGTAAATGAAACGCAAGTTTTAGATCTTATCTCACGAAAATTTAAAACTGATAGAACTAACTGACTAATCCACTACAAAATTATGTATATGCGGAAAGTTTGGCCACATCCATTATCTTCATATGGAGCTAGTAGATTTACAGTGATCAACTATACCATATGACTTTGATGGTGATTTATTACTGATGCCCGAAGTGTACAATCTATTATTTTTTCTATAGGATTCGTCTAAGCAAAACAATGTAGACATGAGTTATAATGATGTATGGTTTCATTCCATCATTTAAATGAACGTAAAGTTAATAATAAAGTTAAAAATTTAACTTAAAAACATTTGGTGTTAGAATTTTACAGAATGTTTAACTATCTGTAAATTAAATTCAAGCTTTGGAACTTATCTTTCGAAAATATCAATTGATAGAACTAACTGACTAATCCAATGCAAAATTATGTATATGCGGAACGTTTGGCCACATCCATTAGCTTTATATGGTGTTAGTATATTTATAGTGATCGAATATACTATATCCATTAGCTTCATATGGAGCTAGTAGATTTACAGTGATCGACTGTACCATATAACTCCGATGGTGCTTTATTACTCATGTTTTAAGTGTGCAATCTCTTATTTTGATTCCGTAGAATTGGTCTAAGAAAAAAAGTATAGACACGAGTGCTAATAATGTATGATACTTTTCCGTCGCTTATATGAACGTAAAGTTAATAATAAAGTTAATAATTTAACTTGAAAATATTTTTTCTCAGAATTTTACAGAATGTTTCACTTTGTGTAAATGAAATGCCAGTTTTGAACCTTATCTCACTAAAATATCAGTTGATAGAACTAACTGACTAATCCATTACAAAATTATGTATATGGGGAACGATTAGCCACATTCATTAGATTTATATGGAGCTAGTAGATTTACAATGATCGATTAAATCATATGACGTGGATAGTCCTTTATTATACAAGCGAAACATCTGGCTGCATCCCTTAACTCCATATTTAGCTAGTAGATTTAAAATGATCGACTAAACAATATGACTTAGATGATAATGTAAAACTCATGCCCAAAATGTGCAATCTCTTATTTTGATTTAGTAAAATTAGTCAAAAAATACAAATAGGCGTGTAATAAGTTGTTTTTCATTAGGCCGATAACGATAATGGTTTTTCAAGCATGTAAATGAACGTAATTTAATAATAACGTTAACAATTTAAAAATACGATAAAAACGAGATAAAAATACACCAATTCCCAAAACAAAAAGGTATAAGAATACTTTAGAAGTTTTAAAATTATACATATTTATGCATATAATATATATATATATATATATATATATCTATATAAAATATATATATATATATAAAACTTATATACATATATACCACTGGAATTAACTAATTATATGTAAAAAAAGCATTTATTTTTACAGGTAGCCTTTGGAGAGGAAAAAAAGAAAAATTTTACCCATTTTCCAAAATACAATATTGACGAAGAAATAGATAATTGAATAATAATCGAAGATGAATAATGAGCACTTTATTATTATTAATAATACGTTTAATGTTATTATATATATATATTTATATATATAATATATATATATATATATATATATATATATATATTATATATATATACACATATATTGAATAACTATTTATGAAAAAATGCATATATATATATATAATAGACTATAATATATATATATATTTATATATATATATATATATATATATATATTACAATATATATATATATATATATATATATACATATATATGTGCATATATCTACATATATATGAATATATATATATATATATATATAATATATATATATATATATATATATGAATATATATATATATATACATACATATATATATATATATAATATATATATATATATATATATATATAATATACTATATTATATATATATATATATATATATATATATATACATATATTATATATATATGCATATATATGTATATATTATACATATATATATTATAAATATATATGCATATATATGTATATATATACATATATATGCTTATATATATATATGTATATATATATATATATATATAAATATATATGTTTACATTTATACCTGTATATTATGGTAAAGCTCAGTGGTGCTGGGGTAACGCTTCATGCTCCCACGATGCTGGATCGAGTTTCGAAATTTTGCAAAGTCCTGTTTTTAATAAATCATTCCAAAATATTTTCAGAATTATAAGTTAATGATATTTCCATACTAGTCTGTAAAGCACTTAAAGTGTTATACACCTAACAAAAATGTGCTCTATAGATAATCGCTAAAAATTAGAAAGACCTTAAAAGCAAATCAGTCAAAATATGTTTGCATATTAGGTGAATATATTCAAATAATACTATGGTATTACGTGTTAAATTGCTGTTGTCTTGTCTTATTTACTTTTAACATTAAAGCGAAATTTTTTCAACCCCTTTCAAATACTTCCCTACTCAGCAATATTTTTGCTGTAAACGTCGTTTTTACAAAACACAAACAAGAACATAAAAAGGGAGATTAAAAGAAATAATGCATTTTATAAAGACAGCAGAGCTTTTACGATGGTATGCATAAAAACAGCTTCAGATGCAGTTTTGAGAGCCCAAAGCAACATACTCGGGGATATTGGATAAAAATTGATCTTTAAACGCATTTTCCTCTCCATCTTTTTGTTTCACCTTTGCTTCGATTATTTCGAAAGAAAGATTATAGCTCGATTCTGTTATGTTTCCTGGAACGTATGTGGCTTTTATCCTTTCATAAGCGGTATTTGTCTTTTTCAGAGGAAGTTAATCGTTGATAGCAAGATTGTCCGTTCTTTATAAAACTATTTGTTGGTTATGCATTATTTATCAGCTTGACTTTGTGTCATGTAAAAATTAGTTCAAAACATAAAAACAATGCTTTAATGGAAACCCATAAAAGATTCTTTATAAAACATATTTGAATTATGTATATTACACTTGACGTATATTATAGACAAATATGGAAGTGTAATTCACTAATATTTCTTCAAAAGCATTTAGAATAATTTGTCTTTACAACTTCTGTATTTTGTTTAATGATTTTTTGTAAAACGCATTTTTACTATGTGTATGACATTTAAACTATATGTATGTTACATAATAGTATAAAATTATTAATTCCGCAAACATATTTGCAATGATTTGTTTTCATGGCCTGTGCAATTTTTAACGATTCTCTATAAAGCACATTTGTATTTTGTGTATTAAACTTGACGTGCATTTTAGACTAGTATGGAAGTATCATTCGCTAATAATTCTTGAAAAAAATTTAGAATAATTTGTCTTTATGGATTTTGAAATTTTTAATGATTTTCTGTAAGTTGCATTTCTACTATGTGTATTACACATAAACTATATGTGTGTAATCTCTAAACAATATGGAAAATTTCAGAATAGTATGGAAATATCATTTACTAATTCTTCCAACATATTTGGAATGATTTGTTTCTGTGGTCAGAACAATTTTTTAGCGATTCTCTATAAAGCACATTTGTATTTTGTGTATTAAACTTGACGTGCATTTTAGACTAGTATGGAAGTATAATTCGCTAATAATTTTTGAAAAAATTTTACAATAATTTTTCTTTATAGCTTGTGTAATTTTTAACGATTTTCTAGAAGTTCCATTTCTACTATGTTTATTACACTTAAACTGTATGTAAGTAATCTCTAAATAGTATGGAAATTTTCAGAATAGTATGGAAATATCATTTACTAATTCTTCAAACATATTTGGAATGATTTGTTTCTGTGGCCAGAACAAATTTTTAGCGATTCTCTATAAAGAACATTTGTATTTTGTATATTACCATTGACGTGTATTACAAGTAAGGAAGTATAATTCACTAAGAATGCTTCAAAAAATTTAGAATAATTTGTCGATTATTCTAATTGAAAATTTAGAATAACGTTTTTAACGATTGTTATAGCTTCTGTATTTTTAATGATTTTTTGTAAAACGCATTTTTACTATGTTTATTACATTTAAACTGTATGTATGTAACATAATAGTATAGAATTATTAATTCTGCAAACATATTTGCAATGATTTGTTTCTATGGCTTGTGCAATTTTTAACAATTCTCTATAAAGCACATTTGTATTTTGTGTATAAAACTTGAAGTGTATTTTAGACTAGTATGAAAGTATCATTCACTACTAATTCTTGAAAAAAAAATTTAGAATAATTTTTCTTCATAACTTGTGTAATTTTTAACGATTTTCTAGAAGTTCCATTTCTACTATGTGTATTACACTTAAATTGTATGTAAGTAATCTGTAAATAGTATGGAAAATTTCAGAATAGTATGGAAAGATCATTTACTAAATCTGAAAACATACTTGGAATGATTTGTTTCTGTGGCCAGTACAGATTTTTAGCTATTCTCTATAAAGAACATTTGTATTTTGTATATTACACCTGACGTGTATTATAAGCAAGGAATATTCCATAAGTAATATTCCATAAGAGTCACTGTTTATCTCTGATGTTTTAGACAATGTCAACTACATTTCAATTTTCCTTCTTAGAATTTTCTAAACATTCATTCTAATTAATTTTTTAGTGAAAAGTGTAAAGAGAAGCATGCTATTAAAAGTTAGAAATTGTAAGATTTAAAAGTTAGAAATTGTAAGATTAGCAATTTAGCTATTAAATAAAGGCTCTGGCAATTAACATAATTTTTTATTCACGCACGGCTCAATATCACGCACGACAGCACAATAAATAAAAAGAATTTCCCCAGAAAGTGGGGACGTCTCAGGAAAATGATACAGCAAAATAGCTCCGCACAGCCGCACGAGTCAAAAAGTGCTCTCCCGTCATGTAAGAAGAGAACCCACTAAGTGAAGCCGAAAAAGATGAACCTTCAGCAAGTCATAGCCAGTCCTAATTCTAAAAAGAGCTTTTCCAATAGCTCTGGGAAGAGAAGGGCATACTCTCTTATTTAAGAGAGATCCCCATCTTCTCTCAGAGGAAATATCTCTGATAGATTCTAGTTACCTCAGCAAGTTATGGCCAGTCATACTCTCTTATTTAAGAGAGATTATGGCCAGGGACATACTCTCTTATTTAAAAGAGATGACCATCTCCTCTCAGAGGAAATATCTCTAAAATGACAGATTCTAGTTAGCTCAGCAAGTCATGAGCAGTCATTCTAACGAGATCCACCCCAATAGCTACAAAAGAGAGAGGAGCATACTCTCCTATTTAAGAGAGATGACCATCTCCTCCCAGAAGAAATATCTCTGAAATGACATATTCTAGTTACCTCAGCAAGTCCTGATGAGCCGTACGCTGTTATTTAAGAGATATTGTGGCCAGGAGCATGATCTCTTATTTAACAGAGAAGACCATCCCCTTCCAAAGGAATATCTCTGAAAAGACTATTCTAGTTACTTCAGCAAGTCATAGATAGTTCTGATTCTAAACAGATTTACCCCAATAGCTAAGAAAGAGAGAGGGGCATACTCTCCCTTTCTTAGCTATTGCTCTTCATTAGCTATTTCTTTCTTAGCTCTCTTTCTTAGCCTTCTTAGCTTAATTAAGAGAGATGACCATATCCTCTCAAAGGAAATATCTCTGAAATGATAGAATCCATTATTTCTTATGGGATGATCTTCGAGACTCGAAGAGCTTTATGTGTATTAAAAATTAACAATCTATAATATCTATTGATATATCTATTTATAACCGGAAGTAACGGGACAATAACGAGGGTGGGTTTCCCTATTTCCATTCTAGTCGTCAAAGGGTAAAGTAAAAAATCATAGAACACTTTGGTCACTGACACAATAAAACTTTCGCGTGTTTTTTGGAGACTTTTTTTCCTCGGTGTGTTCCACTCGGAGGGTTAACAGAGAAGACCATCTCCTTCCAATAGAATATCTCTGAAAAGACTATTCTAGTTACTTCAGCAAGTCATAGATAGTTCTGATTCTAAACAGATTTACCCCAATAGCTAAGAAAGAGAGAGGGGCATACTCTCTCTTTCTTAGCTATTGCTCTTTATTAGCTATCTCTTTCTTAGCTCTCTTTCTTAGCCTTCTTAGCTTAATTAAGAGAGATGACCATACCCTCTCAAAGGAAATATCTCTGAAATGATAGATTCTAGTTACCTAAGCAAGTCATGGCCAGTCATATTCTCATTTTTAAGAGAGATTGTGGCGAGAGGCGTACTATCTTATTTAAGAGAGATGACCATCTCCTCCCAGAAGAAATATCTCTGAAAGGACAGATTCTAGTTACCTCAGCAAGTCATGACCGGTCATACACTCTTATTTAAGAGAGATTGTGTCCAGGGGCATGCACTCTTGTTTAAGGAAGATGATCATTTCCTCCCAAAGAAATTTATCTCTAATGACAGATTCTAGTTACCTTAGAAAGTCATGGACAGTACTGATTCTAAAAGTAGCCATCCCAATGGCTATGAAAGATAGAGGGGCATACTCTCTTTTTTAAGATAGATAACCATATCCTCCTGGAGTAAATATCTCTGCAACGACAGATTCTAGTTTTGTTAATATAGTTCCTGATGATTCTCTTTACGTTCCCAAAAGAAGCATCAACAATAGGTTGAATCAAATCACAAATCTTCTTGGCGACTGTGTTAGCATGTTCGTTGCCAAAAACATAGTGAATGAAAATCTATTATAAAACCATATCAACTCCTGATTCGAAGGAAGAGCTAATTAATGGAAATAAAATATTTTTATGTTGATAGGTAGATAGAGCTAGAGACATGCATGTTTTATATATACATTCTACTATTTATAGATATGCACTTTAATTAATATAAAAATAATATATACAACATAGATAATTAAATTTATTATGAAATAATTTATTTAGTGAAAGGTGAGAAAATGGCTTACCACAGATATACAAAAACAGGAAATTTGGCTGTACGTATATATACAACTGAATAAGAAATATTCAAACTAAGAAGAATTAAGTTTTCATGTCTGAGAATTTTTTCTCACATCTTACTCTTAATAATGACAAAGTAAATTCATCTTGTTCCACACATCCAGTTATCTCTTACAGTTCAACATAAAACGCTCTCAAAAAATTTGCATTCATTTATCATTTTAATCATTTACTCTAGCTATTCCCTTCGTCTTATCACTGGCAGCATTCCACACTTCATCCATTATCTTTAGAAAATTCTCTTGTACGGTAATTATCATATCGGTCTTATCGAGATATTTCAGAAATGTAAAAGAAAACAGATAAAATAAGGATAAAAATTTTGTATCATTTTTGTGTAGATCTTCAGCTTACAGAACTTCTCATGGTCTAAATGTTTTTCCGTCTATGATATATTTCTTTTTACATTCAAATTTTGAAAAAAAAGGGCAAATCTCTCTTGCTCCAAATCGAGAGTATAGTTGTTGAAACCAAGAAATATCACCCACGGTATCTTAATGTTTTTATGTATGGAAATTGTCTTCCTGTATCAAAATCTGCCGAAAATTTCCAGGCAATCATGTCTTACCCCAAACCAGGAGATCCCTCTGTCAAAAATGAACATCGAACACAGAAGGAATTGTAATGTGTTTATGTATGACAAGATTCACTCTCCATTCAGTCTATGAAATGTCAAGGAGAAGCATATTTTCTCCAAACGAGGAGATCTCTCTGTGAAACGCAAACATCGACCACACACGGAATCCTAATGTTTTAAGCATATATTTACTCCCTATTCAATGTCGAAGAAATGTCAAGGAAATTCTGTCTTTTACCAAACCAGGAGATTTCTCTGTCAAAAACAAACATCGACCACACGAAATCCTAATGTTATTATGTATATTTTCACTCCCTATTTAATCTCGAAGCAATGTGAAGGAAATTCTGTCTTTTACCAACCAGGAGATCGATCTCTCTGTGAAACGCAAACATCGACCACACACGGAATCCTAATGTTTTAAGCATATATTTACTCCCTATTCAATCTCGAAGAAATGTCAAGGGAATTCTGTCTTTTATCAAACCAGGAGATCTCTCTGTCAAACACAAACATCGACCACACGAAATCCTAATGTTATTATGTATATTTTCACTCCCTATTTAATCTCGAAGCAATGTGAAGGAAATTCTGTCTTTTATTAAATCAGGAGATATTGCTGTCAAATGCAAACAACGACTAGACATAATCCTAATTTTTTATGCATATATTCACTCTCTATACAATCTCGAAGAAATGTCAAGGAAAACCTGTCTTCCCCTAAACCATGAGATCTCTATGTGAAGCCCAAACATCGACCACACACTGGATCCTAATGTTTTTATGTATATATTCACTCCCTATTCAGTGTCGAAGAAATGTCAAGGAAAATCTGTCTTCCCCTAAACCAGAAGATCTCTCTGTCAAACAAAAACATCGACCACACACGGAATCCTAATGTTTTTATGTACATATTTACTCCTGTTTACTCTTCGAAGTTCCTTTACTCCTCGAAGAAATGTCATGGAAATTCTCTCTTTTACCAAACCAGGAAATATCTTTGTCAAACACAAACATCGGACTTACACGGAATCCTAATGTTTTTATGTATATATTCACTCTATATTCAATCTCGAAGAAATGTCAAGGAAAATATGTCTTCCCCTAAACCAGGAGATCTCTATGTCAAACACAAACATCGACCATACACGAAATTCTAATGATATGTATGACAATATTCACTCTCCATTCAGTTTCGAAGAAATGACAAACCAGTCTTTCCACAAACCAGAAGACATATCTATAAAAACCAACACATAACTCGTATGGAATCTTAATGTTTTAATCTACGGAAATTTTTCCTTTGCCTCAACTTTTGAAAATGTAATGAAATTCTGCCTTTCTCAAAACGAGAAGATATAAAAGTAAAGATAGAAAACTCAAGGAATCTAAATGCTTTTATGTATGGGAATTTCAGTCTACATCTATTTCATGAGAAATACATAACAATCCTTTATTGCCCCAATCCAGTAGATATTTCTATCATAAAGCAAAATCAAACACATACATATGATCTTAATGCTTTTAACCCCTTCAAGGTTCATTTTATTTCGGGATTATGGGTCAAAAAATGTCAATTTTTTATGCTTATTTTTATACATACATAGCTTTTTAAACATAATAGCATCATTCGGATACAAACTTTCCTAAAAATTAATGTAAAAAAAATCAATTTAAATAAATGAGTAATTTACATGCATAGTTGGCTTTCTGTACGGCAGAAATCATTAGACTTTGGAGTCAATTCACACTAACTATAAATATTAAGCTTAGAATACCTAGCTTTTATCTTGAATTAAATTTTATTTATATCCTATGCATTTACATTAATGATTATGAAATTATTAATCAAAATTTGGTCGTGTATGATACAATCGAAAACACGGTACTGCACAGAGTCCAACATCGCAATCTGGACAGTAGAACCTTGTTTCTCTCCTTACCTTCTTCCCTCTACTGTCTCTCTTTGAACAGCAAATAATCTAGTAGCCAGAAAAGTAAACAACAACATTCGAAACCACAAAAAGCACATGCGATATAATTCGGGAAAGACTGATTGCACATTGTAAAATTTCACAGTGCCCGAGCTACACTCGGGATGAGCCAGGAGGGTGCATTTCGCCTGCCCGAGTTCAGCTCGGGAAAAGCAGGGAAGGGGTTAATAGAATATTTTCTCAAACTCTCGAAAAAGTCATGACAATCCT
>CM063497.1:61933693-61936193 GCA_032207245.1 Pardosa pseudoannulata
GTCACACTTTTTAATAATTATATTACATTATTTTTAAATGAAATACTTGAATATTAGTATACATAATATTTGCACATATGATATACACAACCCTTGCATATTAATATTCTAAATTATATGTCCGTTTGTCCTCGAATTTAGGAGGTGGTTGAACCTGGAATGGATTGAGGCATCTATAATGGATTCTTTATGAGTTACATTTAGCAAAATTCAAAGCGAGTAAAGTTTATCTAATACTAAACTGTCCAACTTATTCTAAAATAAATTGGTATAAATAGGCTTCATATCACAGAAAAAAATACTGTCTTATTTTAAATGTTTAATACCATTATTTCGAATTTTTTCGTCGGTTAAGAGCACGCGATTTAATTTAGGAATTTTACGCATAAGCAGTAAAAAAGCCCAATTTTGTCTATCATTATGACGTTATTCCTTTAACCATCTCATTTAATCATTTCTTATTTTAAATTATTTAAATATCGTCTGCATTATTTCCATACTTTTTATCCCTGAACTTAGATATTATGTAAATAATTTTCTTTTATATTTTTCTTAAAAAATAGAATAGGTAGATATGTGATAGTTTTAAGTTTAATATTCGATTATTTTTGTTGCAGTAACAATGTTATCACCGGCATTAACAACAAATGTCTAGATGTCTATTTCACAGATTAATAAATAGGGTTTAAGTTATATACATCTGAATATTACGAAGTTTGTTCGTTTGTGTATTTTTTACATAACCACAAGTTTTGACTAAATGAATTCAACGTGATTCTAAACTGCATTCACATTATCGGGAGACTTTACGAGAGGATGAAGATAAACAAATTTTTAATCTTGTACCTTCTCAGCCAAAAAACAAACCATTTTTTTACTTGCCTCAAACGGATTTTTACAATTCTGGAAATTAAAAATTTTAGTTATAATTTTAGTTAGTATGTATATATATATATATATATATATATATATATATATATTATATATATATATATATATATATATATAGATATATATATATATATATATATATATATATGGTACGGTGTATGACTTAGCTGAGAAGAGCTAATGATCCCATTATATACTGCTTAAAGCCAATTCTGAACAGCTACGAACATCCAAGCTAGCGCAGTATTCGAACACACAAACACTGGAACATTGGTACCGGAGAGCCCCGTTCTAACATTCGGCCATTGTTCGTCGTGTATGTATATATAGTTACATTATATATGCATATATATATGTATATATATATATATATATATATTTATATATATATATATATATATATATATATATATACATATATATATATATATATACATATATATATATATATATATATACATATATAAACATATATATATATATATATAAATATATATATATAATATATATATACACACACATATATATATATATATATATATATATATATATATATATATATATATATATATATATATATATATATATATATATATATATATATATATATATATATATATATATATATATATATATATATATAATATATATATATATATATATTTATATATATATATATATATATATATATATATATATATATATATTATATAAAATATCCCTTTTTATATAAAATCCCTTTTGGTCACAAATATGAATTTCTACAGTTAATACGTAATTATCAACACTTAGTTACATACTTCTAGTTACTTATTTCATGGTAAACTTCTATTTTTTGGTTATCAGCATATGTGGAAATAAATAACATTTTCTATTTCTGTTCTCTTCTTTGACTATATAATAAAGTATTTCATCTTAAATTATATCTACAAAATTGTTTTACAAAGTACATTCGATTTATCTAACAGATAATTCTATAACATCGGATTACTAAATTATTATTGAAAACCGATATCACTTCATAATTTTGTAATTTCTCTAACCTAATATAAGAGGTTTTTATTTTCTCCATATATTTCCTGGGTTATATGAAATAACCAAAATATAGTAGAGCAGCAAATAAACTAAGAAAATATCAGGTTCTTATGTAAGCCAGAAAGAGAAAAAATCGAAGAGATATCTGGAATAAGAATATATGAGTGGTCCGAAGCCGATAAGCAAGAAAATTCCGTTTTTATTCTTTTCTGGAAGAATAATTGCATCAACAAAGATTACCAATTTATCTTGCATGAATTTTTATTCTATGGAAAGCTAGTATCTTTTTATATTTCTATGTAAATAATGTTTATTTGCATATGAGTATATATATATATATTCATATATTAAAACCCTAATATATAATATACTTAGTGTATATGAATATAAATACAATGGTACTCAAACGTTATACATAAAAACACAAATTTGCTCAGAGATTCTTAGTAATACAATGTAAAGTTTTATGTACTTTTTTTAACCTTGAGTTAATTTCCATTTATTTATCACTAAATTGATTTTAAATTTTCACATTTAGCCCCACAGTAGCTCAGTCAGCAAAATATCGATCTAT
>CM063497.1:61953693-61983693 GCA_032207245.1 Pardosa pseudoannulata
CTTGTAGATTTGTCATGCTGAATCTGCTGCAAGATTGAATGCTTGCAAAGCCAGACTGCTGCAATTTTGCTGCACACATAATTTGAAATCTAGGCAGGGACTTTGCTTCGGTAGTCATACAGTACTCAGTTTTATTTTATAATTTTTTTTCTTGAAGTTTAAAACTTTCGATGTATGAGATTAAAAAGCTTATTTTCAAAAGTTAATGACTAAAATACAAAATTTATTTTATTTATATTAAATTTAATTATTTACTTATTAATTATTTATTAATTATTTATTTGTTTATTATTATTTATTTAATTATTTATATATTATTTATTATTATTAATTATTATATCATTTATTTTTTAATTAATTTATTATTATTTATTTATTTATTTTATTCATTACCATTCATTACTTAGGCGGTCACCTCTTTAACTGCAAAATTGTGGTCTCTAGCTTTATAAAGGCTCATCACCTTTTATAAATATAATAGATATGACAAAAGAAATGTAATCTACGATAAAAATAATGCACGATTATTAAATTTCCGTGCAGCCGCTTTGCCATGAAAACAAAAAAAATTTAAATGAAATGAATGCAGCAGTTTCATTTTATAGAAGAAAAAAACTGATGCTTGAATTGAAATATCTAATTTAAGCAATAATTCGAAACTAAACTTTACCACAAGTGCAAGAATAATATAATGGTCTTCAGCGAAAAGCAAAGAAAAATCTGTGAAAATTTTCCCGATTCGAGATTGGCAATCACAATTTTCAAGAGTTTTAATTACGAAATTTGCTTAAGAGTGAAAAATTCCTTTCTGTAGCATTGATATCGAATAGTTTCGAAAGTGAAATTTTAAGAAATCATTTGAGCAAACATTCTTGAAAATTTTTAAGTAGTAATTTAAGCGTAAAGTGAAGGAAATTAATTACTATTTTATGAGCGATATTTTACTTGAATATTATCCGAAAAGTGTTACTAACTTTCACTATCCAATTTAGATGTTATGTAAGAATAATTGAGAAATATTTTTAATTTTAAAGCTTCTAAGAAATTGCAAATATCTTATAAATCTAATAATTCAGAGTAACATTTGTGTTCATATAATTATATCTGGAAAGAGTTTATTAAATTTAGCTTAAATTTAAGAAATAACCTGCCTGTGAAAAATAAGTAATCTTTCAACAATTTCATATTTTCTATAACTTTTAATAACGTTTAAACATGACAACGGAAATGCCTTAAAATATTTTAGTAAATATACTACTCGTTAAGTTTTTTTTAAATAAATTATATTACTCATATATTTTTACAAGATAATTATGATACTAAACTGAGTAGTTTAATTTCAATTAAATATTTACACTTATTGGAACTTTATAATAAATTAAACTACAGGATTTTATATTCAATCAATTAATTTCAGAAATCAAGAGTTTTATGCAAATAATGCATAAATTATTCAGTTTCTATAAAAAATTATGTATTTCAAAAGTAATATGCATAAAGCAATATGAAAATAAATTGTAAAAAATTACATTTTTTGTTACAATTAAACAGTTTTTAACGTTAAAAATGTATAAAAGCGTTTATTTATGTACTACCTTTCATTTCTAAAATTCTGGAATATTTAAAGAAAAGTTAAATTCTTACTCAAAATTTAAAGACTTTTGATAAGTATTTTATTTTAAGAATTAATTTTAGTAACTTAAATATGACATACAGTGATCTATTGTTTTTTGCGGTTAACCCTTAATTTTACAAGATGTTTTTTCAAATATCGATTAAAATATATTTAAATAAATAATAATAACAATGATAATAATAATTTAAATAATAATAATAATAATTAATAATAAAAATATATAATATATGTAATATATTATATGTTATCGATAAAAGTATATATTTATTATAAAGATTTTGTTTATTAGATTGTTCCTTGTAGCGGACTTAATTAAGGTTTAATGGGTACCAGAACCATCCGCGAAAGCTGAGAAATCGCGAAGTAGGATTTGCCCCTAGGAATTTTCGTGTATGTGGGTACACGAATGTTTTAAATATGTAAACAGTATTTATACTTTACACATTTAAGACAAAAATTACAACAGTATACATATTTACTTAAACGTGTCAGTGCTAATTAATAAGGCTAATTACAAACCTTAATAGAATAATAAACATTAATCATCATTGCTTTCCGAGACAGGTGAAGAGTCTTGTGTTGGTGGCGGAGGAGAGGCTATCACTTGACTCATAGAAGTTTTAGGCTCACTCAGAGACGCTTCTGCTGGAGACGCTGAACCAGGGGGCTTTACCTTAGAGAGAAACATGGTGATGGGTAGTTGTTGTCTTTGTTTTTATTTTTCCTTCAAAATTCCCCTGTACAAGGATATAACCCCGTCAACGCGATTGCTGAACTCGACAGCTCGAACCATATTGTCGTCAATGCCTTCTGCAAATTCTTGCTATGTTGCACAATTGTTACAGATTATCCAGGGTAAGGTCACGCTTCTCAGTTTCTTCTTCCTCAACCTCTTCCTATTCTTCGTCACTTGCAGACTTTGTCATCTCAAGAGCCCGTGGTATGTACTCTGAGTCAACTGATCTCTTTATTTGACATGCAAGGATCCTTCTCTCTCTCGCGTCAACATGAAACAACGCTTCTTTCCACAATGTGGCAGACGACATGGTTTCATGTTTTGATTTTTATTTTTTGATGAATATTTTGGGAAAACCCGTGAAGTTGTTGTCTTTGTTTTTATTTTTCCTTCAAAATTCCCCTGTACAAGGATATAACCCCGTCAACGCGATTGCTGAACTCGACAGCTCGAACCATATTGTCGTCAATGCCTTCTGCAAATTCTTGCTATGTTGCACAATTGTTACAGATTATCCAGGGTAAGGTCACGCTTCTCAGTTTCTTCTTCCTCAACCTCTTCCTATTCTTCGTCACTTGCAGACTTTGTCATCTCAAGAACCCGTGGTATGTACTCTGAGTCAACTGATCTCTTTGTTTGACATGCAAGGATCCTTCTCTCTCTCGCGTCAACATGAAACAACGCTCCTTTACTCAATGTGGCTGCCGACATGGTTGTATTTTTTCATTTTTTTATGAATATTTTGGGAAAACCCATGAAGCACTAAAGCAGCAAAACATGAAGCACGAAGTGGCGGGGGAACACTGTATAATGAAAATACATCAAAAGACTTGATTTATAGTTTAGTAATTATAGAATTCTCTGCATTTACACATATTTAACGCATACTGATGCCTATAAAAATAAATATATGATTATTCAGAATTATATTCTAATAAAATCCATATATTTATGTTTTTATATTCATACATTTCTTTTTCAATTCTAGGTTCTCCAACTGATTAACACAAATAAGTTGCTGTAGTCTAATGTAAAGATATAAAACTGAAATCTGAAAACTTAACCTTCAAAAGAAAAATTCACATCTATAAAACGTTCACACCAGGCCCATTTTCATTTGTTTCGCTGTGAGGCGGTGCTCAAATTAACCCTCCGAGTGGAACACACCGATTAAAAAAAAAGTCTCTAAAAAGTTCGGTAAAGGTTTATTGGGTCAATGGCCAAAGCGTTCTATGATTTTTTACCTCACCCTTTGTGGACTAGAATGGAATACGGGAAACCCACCCTCGTTACTGTCCCTTTACTTCCCGTTATAAATAGATATATAAATAGATATTATTGATTGTTAATTTTTATTACACATAATGCTCGTTAAGTCTCGAAGATCATACCATAAGAAATAATGGAATCTAAAAGTACCAATAAAAATATTCTTTAAGAAAATTATTTACATTTTTTTACGAAAGTTATTCAAGATATTTAAGTGGTGCAATTGGAGATACATCTGATACCGCAACGAAAACTTTCGAAATAGAGATTTACAAAGCATGAAAAACTAATCAGCGTCTTTGAGCCTCTGGGCGTATACATCCCTCAATAAATGTCAGTCAAAGAGGAATGCAGTTTTAAGCAATCTATCTGACTCCTACCTCAAACACTGCCAAAAAGTACATTATCCATTTTGAACGTTTTTGGATCTAAATTGTACTTGCAACCGCTTTGATGACATTATCTTTTCAGTACGTGCGAACCGCTTAGAGGGTTAATGCAGCTCTTCATCTGGCGGCGCTCTATTTTTGCTGCTCAGTAGTACAGTGAGTTCTTATTGTGCAAGTTGCATAAATCGTGCCGTTTTTTCATCCTGACCACAGATTTCTGCCAGTAAGTATAACTAGAATGGTGGTTAGATTGTTTTTTTTAATTTTTGCCCTTATAAAAAATAAATAACAAAGATATCGTAATAAGTGATACTGATGAATCTATAAATAGAAGCAGGAGAAAGGCATCAAGATATCAATATTACGAATAACTTTTTTGGCCAAAGAACAAATATACTGTCATATACCGTCAAATAAATATGATCTTCAATCATATGAGGGATCTGCAAGAAAGTTCTTTTAACTCTACCAGGAATGCTATAAAAATTTGTCCAAGAAAAAGGGCAGAGATTATGCCACTAACAAAACTACAAGAATTCAGACGTGTTGTGGGCATTACAAGGGTCAGCCAGCACTTTAGTTGAAATGTTTTAACAAATTGCCCACTAAACAATAAATAATGAAATTATAAGAAAATAATATTGAATTTTTATGTTATTTTTACCGAATTTCAGTTTATTAATAATACTGTATTTATATGTTTATATTATTGAACAAAACTTATGTTTATAATACTTTATTAATTATAATTGTAATTAAAATAATGTTTTTAATGAAAATACGTTAAATTTTCATTACTTTAATTTTCAGCGTCTAATAGCATAATCGAATACGTACCACCTGCGTACGTGCCGCCTGGTGAGACCGTCAAACTCCGGCGTGAATGTGTTAATACCCTTAATGAATTCAATTTTTCTTTCTAACTTAGCACTCCATGCAGTTAACTATTTTAAAATTCCTTAAAGACAGGATTTTTAACTGCGATCTCTTTACTTAAATTAATTCCCGGAAATGAACCCTCTAACTTTATATCATTAGCGTTACACTATTTCGACAATAGCTATGAAAAAACACATAAATATACAAGCAACAAATTGCGATACCATTACTCATAATTTAGTCATCATGAGGAGAAAAATGATGCATTCGTCGCATAATATTTAACAATGCATTGTAATTACGTCCCGCTTACACAAAAGAACTTTGTGTCGTGCTACGGCTTCCAAGATTTGAGTAATTACTCCGATTGGATGGATGAATGAATAATTCAAGAACTTCGTACCAATTTTTACCTCGTGTAATCAAACAAGTGCCAGAAAAATAATATTAACAATCTTTTTTTATATTTAATTCTAAATGATATCTTCGTTTCACCAATTAAAAGCCGCTCGTTTTATTAATCATTATATAGGTTTTGGGGATTTTTAGCTAATTATATCCTTTTAAAATATAGTTTATTGTAGAATATTAGTAATAAATTATTAATTAAACAGTCCTTTCTATATACATATATTTCAAACACATAAACGCGTATATGTGAAAACATACATTTTCCAGGATATACAGTTATTTGCTGAATATTAAATTAAAATAAATTGTAAAATTTACTCTTTCTTTGTACAACTTAATCTGCGGTTTTGGGAATATTTAGTTAATTATGTAATTTTATAATATAGTTTATTGTAGAATATTAGGAATATGTTATAATTAAAATACGTTATAAATCTGATTTTAATCATATAAACAAATTCATTAACTGAACAGTCCTTTGTAAATATTTCAAAACCACAAACACGTATATGTGAAAACATACATTTTCCGGGATATCCATTTAATTGCTGAATTCTAATATAGAGTAAATTGTAAAATTTACTCCATTTCTTGTAAAAATTTACACTAAGATTTTCGGTATATTTAACTAATTATATAACTTTAAAATATAGTTTATTGTAGAATATTAGGATCGTATTATAATTAAAATACATTATAGATATCAGTTTAATCACAAAACAACTTTATTAATTAAACATTTGTTTCTATACATACATATTTCAAAAGCACAAACACGTATATGTAAAAACATACATTTTCCGAGATATCCAGTCAATTGCTGAATTTTAAAATAGAGTAAATTGTAAAACTTGCTCTGCAGTTTTGGGGATATTTAGTTATATATATAATTTTAAAATATAGTTTGTTGAATAATATTAGGAATATATTATAATTAAAATAAATTATTGATATGAGTTTAATCATATATACAACTTTATTAATTAAACAGTCCTTTGTATACACATTTTAAAGAAAACAGACACGTATATGAGAATGCACACATGTTCCTGGATATTTAGTTAATTGCTGAATTTTAAAATAGAGTAAATTGTAAAATTTACTCTACGGTTTTGGTGATACTTAGTTAAGTAAATAATTTTAAAATATAGTTTATTCTAGAATATTAGGAATATATTATATTTAAAACACATTATATATCTCAGTTTAATCATATAAACAAATTTATTAATTAAACATTCTTTTGTATACTCACATATTTCAAAAACACAAACAGGTATATATGAAATCATACATTTTCCAGGATACCCAGTTAATTGCTGAATTTTAAAATACAGTAAATTGTAAAATTTACTTTATTTCTTGTAAAATTTGTTCTACGGTTTTGGGGATATTTATTTAATTATATAATTATAAAATATAGATTATTGTACAATATTAAAAATATATTATAATTTAAATATATTATAGAACTGAGTTTAATAGTATAAATTTATTGATTAAAAAGTCCTTTGTATAAACACATACTTCAAAAATACAGACACGTATATGAAAAAATATACATTTTCCGCGATATCCAGTTAACTGCTGAATTTTAAAATAGAGCAAATTTTAAAATTTTACGTATAAATTATAAATAATGACATAATGACAATGAAATACATAATGACATAATGACATAATAATAAGGTTTAGTTTAGTTATATGCGATAGATTAATAACTATAAAATCTCATGCACAAGTATATGTATGAAAAAAAACCTTAAGAACATATAGACGTTTTTTCTAAATATCGAATTGATTACAGGCTTTTAGAATATGTTACCGTTATAAAGTACAATATATTTAAAAGCGCACACATATTTGAAAAACCCAAACACATATGTATGAAAACATACACACATTTTTCGGGATATCTAATTTATTGGAAATTGTAAAATATTGTAAATTATAAAATGGGTAAAAATAAGAATGAAAAAAATATAAGAATTAGTTTAGTTGCATTCAATAGATTAATAATTGCGTGAGCCCATGCCCAAGTACATGTATTTAAAAACATGGATATGTTTTATTGGGATATCTACTTAACTGAAGGATTTTAAAATACAATTCTTTGTATACACAAATATTTAAATAAGAGATTTGAAAAAAAAAATTTCAATTTTAACAACTCCTCTTCAATCCACTCAAAATACAGTTTTTTTTTTTTGTAAATTAATTTTACAATTTACACTAAATCACAAATTTGTGATGAAAATCACACTGTTTATTTAATTTGTGATTAAGTGAATGTTTCAGTCTATTTAGTATGAATGTTATGTGTTTCCTTTGTGTTTTCTTTGTTAATTCAATTAGATTTTAAGTATTCAATTTTTGTAAAATTTTTCCTCAAAATGTTGTTTTTGTTTATGTATCAATGTTAGTTACGATCAATTTCAAAACGCACGCAAGCTGCAAGCACGCCAATTTCGCTAATGTGGTTGAAGCACCAACAAGATCCATGATTAGAAACAGGAGAGTGGGCTAAGAAGAGGAGTTGAAAAAACACAAACACGTATATGTGAAAACATTCATTTTCCGGTTCATGTACAGTTAATTGATGAATTTTAAAATAGTGTAAATTGTAAAAATTTTCTCCATTTCTTGTAAAATTTACTCTATGGTTTGGTTTATTTAGTTTATTACATAATTTTACGATATAATTTTGAATATAAATCATAATGAAAATGCATAATACGCCGTACTTTAGTCATGTTTAATAGTTTAATAATACACACATAATTGCACAATAAAGCACAAGCCCGTAAATTGGATACAATCACACCGATATAAAATAACACCTATGTTTATATACGAAGTGCATCCGGAAAGTAGGTTTTCCGATATTTTCCCCTTTAAAGTAAACGTAATTAGCCGTGTCCATTGCGCGTGCGTAACAGATCTATGACGTATTAATCATATGCTAGCTGGACAAGTCCCAATTCGTGCCAGTAGCGGTGTATCAGTGGTCCGAAATGGAAACTCTAATTCCTTCTCCCGCCGCCTGCAAGGTTGGGACGGTGATCTTGAATGCAAAAAGCATTCCGCCAGTTGAAATGCATCTTCAGCTCTGTCAGGTCTTTGAGCCGAAACTGACACCCGAACACAAAATTCAACACTTGGAATCAGTATTGACATTTCTGCTACGGTATCAAGATGACAGCGACGAGTTCCTTGTGCTACGCCATTGCTGAGGCATTGCTGAGCAGATCCCCTTTACTTTAAACCCTCTAAGTGGTTCGCACGAACAATTCTGCCAAACCGATGATTTCTTCAAAGCGGTTGTCAAGTACAATTTTCGACCTCCAAAAAGGTTCCAAAAATGGATGTAATGTACACTGCCAGTGTTTCCCCCCATGGAGTGTTGAGATAGGAGGGTCAAGTCGATTGTTTAAGAACTGCACCCCTCCTTAACTGAAATTTATTGAAGGATGCATGCTGCCTGAGGCACAAAGACACTGATAGCTTTTCATGGATTTGTAAATCTCTATTAGAAGTATTTATTTGCGGTAACATATGTATCTCTAATTACACCACTTAAATATCTTGGATGGCTTTCGTAAAAAAATATAAATCATTCTCTTAAAGAATATTTTTATTTGTACTTTTAGAATCCATTATTTCTTATATGGTGTTTTTCGAGACTTGACGAGCTTTACATGTATTAAAAATTAACAATCTGTAATATCTATTTATATATCTATTTATAACCGGAAGTAAAGGGACAATAACGAGGGTGGGTTTCCCGTATTTCATTCTAGTCTACAAAGGGTGAAGTAAAAATTCACAGCACGCTTTGGCCACTGACACAATAAATCTTTAGCGTATTTTTTGGAGACTTTTTTTTCCTCGGTGTGTTCCACTCGGAGGGTTAAATACTAATTTTACTCATTTTATTCTTGATAATTTATTTTCATTTAATTGACTTTAAATCCATAAGGTTACCCAGGTTCTTAAACTTGTTACAGGCTCAGACTAATTAATTTCATTGAGACATAAAAAAATTTAGATTAAAAAAAAGAATTTATTTACTATTTAAATATGTGCACAAAATATTAATTCAATTGTCACTGCTTTAAAAAATAGTAAAAACAGAACTTACCCCGCTGCAGAAGAAAAGACATCTTGACTCTGGTTAAAATAATCTCAGTTACTAACAAGCTGAATAATAAAAGGCCGCAGAAAATTTTACCGCGAAAAATTAAAAAAACAAATTCTCTTCTCTATATCATTATCTCCATTCTATCTATCTTTTTTTTTCTCTCCTCTTTTCCCCCGTATATATATCCTTTACCCTTTTCCTTTGCCCCTCCTTAGTTCCATCCCATTTGGGAAACTATCCACTCTTGAAAATTCAGGTGGCCAGTTCTCAAATTCTGATTTTTCATTGGATTAGTACCCCACGCTCATATTTATTTATTTATTTATTTATTTGAATTTTTATATTTTTATTTCTTCTAAACTCCCTTCTCGAAAACATGCCCATCTTGAAAACGTGCTCTTTTTATCTCCCCCCCTTTTTTTTCCTTCTCGATATCTTTGTATACTGTCCCTTCTTTTATGCATTGAAGGGATGTAGGGAGTTATTCGTAGACGCGGCTTCTTTTATGATTTTCTGAAAATACTTTCTGATTCTTAAATCTATTTACTATAAGTGAGGTATCTTTGTACTAATTACAACTGGCTGAAATTCCATTCAAATCGTGTTTTTCGAAAGTTCGTGGTTTTGCTTAAGTTTTACGAGCCGGTTTTCTTTTGAAGTATTGATCACAATTTTATATAATTCGGACCTCAGACTGTCCTTTCTTTAATTTCTTAATACCTAGCTACTAACTTCTATTTCTAAGAATGTGCGAGGCATGAGCGTTTCTTATAATACTTTTTCTTTTTCTCTACCAGGTGTGGCGGACTTACACATATGCCGCATTTTCCTTCTTTTTGGATAAAGCCTTAAATTTCTAAACGGGGTTTGTGAATAAAATTGTAGAAAGTCATTGTAAAATTTAGCATTATACCTTACAGGTGTAGCGTGACTACACCATAAGGCGCATACCACATATTTGCGAAGAAAACCCCAAAATATGAAAGGAGTTTTCCAGCACTTGACAGAATCGTCACGAGCAATGAGACTTGGATTTCGCACTTTACCCCGGAAACCAAGCAGTAGTCAATGCATTGGCATCATAGTTCATCTTCTGTCAGGACCAAATTCAAAAAGACGCTGTTAGTACGGAAAGGGATGTGCACGGTGTTCTGGGACAGGAAGGCTGATTCAGTTTTCAGGCGGCAGAGTTCTACGACAGAAGTATACAAAAGTTGATCCCACAATACGACAAGTGTCTCAATTCTGGTGGTGGCTATGTTGAAAAATAGCTGAAACATTGCTGAACTTGCTGCCAGTAAATAGGTCCGTGAAAGTGTGAATTCTTCTTTTATTTTAAATAGGGAAACTTAATTTATGGATGCGCCTCTTAACTAGAATGTCATTCTAGTTAAGTCATAATCAATATGTTTATATTTTAAACTACTTTTTTTCAATTTACCGTTCATTTACCTAGTGAAGATGGACAAATTGCTACAATCTAATATCACTAATTACTCAGGAACTTAATTTACTTTAGAAAATTCCACTCGTTTAATACCGTAGATAAAATTATCTTCTCTTTCTCTCATTGAATAAAGTTCAATTAACTATTTTAAAATTCCATACAAGAAGGTCTTTTACCTGCGATGACTTTACGTAAATTAGTTTCCAACAAAAACTCTTCTGACTTCACATCATTAGCATTACAAACATTTGACGTTACATAGATCAAAAACACAAATACACATGCGATAAGTTGCATTATAATTATTGCATTACAATTGCTTATTATTAAACACAATATTGAACAATACATTGCAGTCACGTCCCGCTTAAAAAAAAGAACTCTATGCTGTTCTGAGGCTTCCATGAAATGCAAACTAATTTTTACTTCATGTAATCAAACAAGTGAAAGAATAATAAAGTGAACAATGTTTCTAAAAGTCTAAACGAAATCCAATTTTTAATAATTAAAGATTACTAGCAGTTATAACATTTTTTTAGAATATTCAGTTAATTGTAGAATTTTAAAATACATTAGGCTGTAAAATTTTAAGACTACATTATAATTAAAATAAAATATTGGAATCCATTTAATCATATAAATTATTAAAATAATTACATTATCAATTTCTAAAACAAATATATTTCAAAAAGAACAAAATCGTATAAGTTGGACACATACACACTATTTGAATAATATGTAAATATTTGTAGAATTTTTAAAATATAGTAAATTGTAGAGTATTAACTAAATTCTGTAATTTAAATATATTAAAATCTCTGGCTTAATCATATGTAATAGTTTATAAATTATACAATCCTATTCATATGCATATAAAGATATATATATATATATATGTATGTATGTGTGTGTATACATGTATATATATATATATATGCATGTATGTATATATATATATATATATATATATATATATATATATATATATATATATATATATATATACATATATGTATAATACATATATTATATTTTATATACATATATATTATATATACATATATATATATATATATAGATAAATATATATATATATATATATATATATATATATATATACATATATATAATATATACATATATATCATATATATATATATACAATATATGTATATATATATATATATATACAACACATATATGTATATATATATATATATATATATAAATATATATATATAAATATATATATATATATATATATATATATATATATATATATATATACATATATATATATATAATATATATATATATATATATATATATATATATATATATATAATATATATATATATAAATATATTATACATATATATATATATATATATATATATATATATATATATATAAATATATATATATAATATATATATATATATATATGTATTATAATATATATATAACATATATTATATATATATATATATAAATATATATATATATATATATGTATATATATTTCATAAATATGCATATATAATATATATATATATATATATATATATATATATAAATATATATATATATATATTGAAATATATGCATATATATATACATATATATATATATATTATATAATATATATTATAATATATATATTCATATATTAATATATAAATATATATATAAATATATATATATATATATACTATATATATATATAATCTTTATAAAATAAAACTGTCCTGTGTTTGTAATCGAACTTTTAAGTGGTCTGATTTTGATGAAATATTAAATAATATAATTAGTTTCACAATTTGATGATAGAAAAATGTTTTTTTTATTAAATATAATGTGTGTGTATGTATATTATATATGAATATATATGTATATATTAAGAATATTTTAAATACGCATATATATCATGCATCTTTATTAATAATAACATTCTAATTAGTTCTCTCACTTTACATTTCTAATGTAAAAGATATTTTTCTCACTTTCCTGCTCTCTCACCTGTTAAACATATAAAATTGCTGCAATGTCAAGTAACTAATTGTTTATGCTGTTAATAAAATTTACTTTCAAATAATTGTTAATAAAATTAAGTATTTAATTTTAAAAATTTCTATAAATATTTTAAATTAACATGATACTTTACTTCTTGAAACACCAGCATGCCCTATAATTATTATTATTGTTATTAATTATTATAATTATTATTATAATTATAATTATTGAGCTTATTTTTACCGTATACAAATCTATATAATAATAGCCTAAGTTACCTGTCCGTCTGTAATCGAATTTATGAAGTGGTTGGACCTTGAATGGATAAAGGCATCCATATTGGATTCTTCATGAGTTATTGTTAGACAGATGAAAATAACATTTTTAGCTTTATGACGTCATTCTTTTAACCCTCTAATTGAATCACTTCTTGTTTTTAATTCTTTAAATTTCGTCTGCATTATTTTCGTACTTTTTATCACTGATCTTAGATATTATTTTCTTTTATATTTGGCTTAATAGATTAGGTACATATGTGATAATATGAAATTGAATCATGGATTATTTTTTTACAATGAAAATTTTTCGCCGGTATTAACTACAAATTCTTTTCATAAAAGTTTGGGAGTCTATTTCACGGACTAATAAATATCTAGCGTTTAAATTATATATCTTTGAAAATTAAGAAGTTTGTTTGCTTGTGTGTGTGTGTGTGTTTACCTAACCACACGATTTGTAATCGCTTTTCTCAATTTTGGACGTCATTTATATATACCGCCAATTAATCACTGTCAATATTAAAACCTCTGCTGTCCATCCTATTACATGATAAGACAAAACAAATTAAAGTTGGCAACTAACATGCGGTCAATAAAGATAATCAAATTATTGAGCGTGTACCAGATAATTCTCAGCCAAAAAACAAATCATTTTTTAACTGCCTCATAGGGTACTTTACAATTCTGGAAAATTAAAATGATACGTTATATGACGTGTATGCTAGTAGTTTTAATCGTTTGCTCAATTTAACACATTTTATATATATCTCCAATTATTCACTGAAAATTAAAACTTCTGCTGTCCATCCTATACATAATATGACAAGACAAATTAGTTGGCAACTACATGTTCAGTAAAGATAAAAAAATATTAGCGTTACCAGATAATTCTATGTAAAAAAACAAATCAATTTTTTTACCTGCCTCATTAGTACTTTACAATTCTAATTAAAAAATTTTACTGATCTTATATGATCTGTATGCTAGTAGTTTTTAACATTTCTCAAATTTACATCATTTATAATTCCGTTAACACTGTCAATATTAAAATTGCTTATCTATTACATGATATGCAAAACAAATTAAAGTTACTAACATTCAATAAAGATAATCAAATTATTCGTTACAAAATTCTATAAAAAACAAATCATTTTTTTACCTGCCTCATATACTTACAATTCTGAAAATTAAAAAATTTTACTAATCCCGTTATATATTATGCTAGTAGTTTATAATTATATAAACTGCACAACATATATTTAACACAGAAATATTAACACACATATCATTTACTTACATTATTTACTGCTTTCCAGTGAAAACCCTTCTAACTTTAAATAATTAGCGTTACATATATGCTATGTAACAAACACACATATGTTCATTCAGAATAACATTCTAATTAAAACTCTATCAATATGTTTCTAATTTTAAACATTTATATCTAACTTTTCTGAACTAACACCTAGTCAACACAAACAAATTGCTTCGTTCTAATGCAAATAATTCTTATAGAATACAATATCTTAATAAAATTTACAAAATTCCACACGTATACTATTAGTACAATTCAACTTACAGTTTTCTGTAAAATTCAGTTAAATTAATTTTATTTTAAATTCTGTAGAAATATTATTTTTAACTGCGATTATTTTACATAAATTAGTTTCCAGTGAAAACCCTTCTAACTTTAAATAATTAGCATTACATATATTCTATGTAACAAACACACATATGTTCATTCAGAATAACATTCTAATTAAAACTCTATCAATATGTTTCTAATTTTAAACATTTATATCTAACTTTTCTGAACTAACACCTAGTCAACACAAACAAATTGCTTCGTTCTAATGCAAATAATTCTTATAGAATACAATATCTTAATAAAATTTACAAAAATCCACACGTATACTATTAGTACAATTCAACTTACAGTTTTCTGTAAAATTCAGTTAAATTAATTTTATTTTAAATTCTGTAGAATTTTTTTTAACTGCGATTATTTTACATAAATTAGTTTCCAGTGAAAACCCTTCTAACTTTAAATAATTAGCGTGGCAAATATTATATGTTCCACATACCAAAAACATAAATACACATGCAAGAAATTGTCCCTATTACTCATAATTCATCAATCACAAAAAGAAAAAAACATGCATTCGTCGCATAATATCAAACAAAGTATTGTAATTACGTCCCGCTTACACAAAGAACTTTACATCGCACTGTAGCTTCCAGGATTTGAATAATTACTCAAAATGGATGGTCAAATGAATAGTTTTTTTGTAAAATTCAATTCAATTTAAAAATAAATTTTCAGTTTTCTGTAAAATTCAGTTAAATTAATTTTTATTTTTAATTGTGTAGAAAATTTTTTAACTGCGATTATTTTACGTAAATTATTTTCCAGTGAAAACCCTTCTAACTTTAAATAATTAGCGTGGCAAATATTATATGTTCCACATACCAAAAACATAAATACACATGCAAGAAATTGTCCCTATTACTCATAATTCATCAATCACAAAAAGAAAGATCATGCATTCGTCGCATAATATCAAAGCATTGTAATTACGTTCCGCTTGCACAAAAGAACTTTACATCGCGCTGTAGCTTCCAGGATTTGAATAATTACTCAAAATGGATGGTCGAATGAATAATTCAAGAACTTGGCAGTAATTTTTACCTCATGTAATCAAACAAGTGCCAGAATAACAAAATTAAGAACCTTTTTCTAATTCTAAACGAGGTCTTCATTTCAGTAATTAAAAACCACTCGTTTATCTTACCATTAGAACGTTTGTTGGAGAATTCACTTAATTGTAGAATTTTAAAATTCTCTCAGAGCTTTGCCCTTCTTCCTGGAATATATAACCTCTATTGTAAACAGAAATGAGGATGAAACGTAATGACTTAGCATTTTCATTAAGTGGAGACTAAATGGGTTTTCATATTTCGCACGGATAAAAGAGTTTTTTCTGGGAAGAAGCCCTGTTAATCACAGTATTTAGCATTAATGGTTTACTTCTGACGTTAAAACGTTCATTGTGATGTCACTTTGACGTCAGCTTGATCATCATATTTGAAACACACAAAACCATAGAAACACTTATATGAAAACAAACAAGCGTTTGTTTGTTTTCAATTGTATAATTTCTATATTTTGTTGAAAATTGTATTGAGTAGGGCTTACTCTAGACGTTGCAAATTGGTTCGAACGTTCATTGCGATGTAACTTTGACGTCAGCTTGATCAACATAATTAATGCACATAAAACCATAGAAACACTTATATGAAAACAAATAGACGTTTGATGGAATATTCAATTATTTGTAGAAATTTAAGATAGAATAGTTTTAGAATTTCAAGCAAACATTAGAATGAAATGAATTATAAGAATAAATTTTATCATATAAATGAATTTTAGAATTATAAAATCATATATATATATATATATATATATATATATATATGCGCACATATTTGAAACATACAAGCCCATACAAACATTTATAGGAAAACAAATATATCTTAGAGTATTCAGTTCATTGTAAAATTTTAAAGTATAGTAGATTGTATTATTTTAAGAATAAATTAGAATGAAATGAAATATAAGACTAAATTCAATTATATACAACTATTTAAGAATTACAAAATCCTATATATGTGCGCACATATTTGAAGCATACAAACACATACAAAAATATAGAAAGCAAATATACGTTTGTTAGAATATCCAGTTAATTGTGGAATTTTAAACTATTGTAGATTATAAAATTTTAAGAATAAATTAGAATGAAATGAACTATAAGAGTAAATTTAATCATATACAACAATTTAAGAGTAACAAAATCGTATGCATATGCGCACGTACTTGAAACACACAAACCCATACAAACACACATATGAAAACAAACAGACATTTGTTGAAATATTCAGTTAACTGTAGAATTTTAAACTATAGTAGATGTAGAATTTTAAGCATAAAATGAAATGAAATAAATTATAATACTAAATTTTATCATATACAACAGTTTAAGAATTGCATAATCCCATACGCATGCTCACATATTTGATACATACAAACCCATACAAACACCCATAGGAAAACAAACATACATTTGTAAGAATATCCAGTTAATTGTGAAATTTTAAACTATTGTAGATTATAGAAATTGAAGTATAAATTACAATAAAATGAATTACAAGACTAAATTTAATCATATACAACAATTTAAGAATTACATAATCCCATACGCATGTGCATATATTTGATACATACAAACCCATACAAACACCTATAGGAAAACCCACATACATTTGTAAGAATATCCCATTAATTGTGAAAATTTAAACTATAGAAGATTGTAGAATTTTAAGAATAAACTAAAAGGTATTAATTATATAATTAATTTAAATCATATACAACATCTTAAGAATTACAAAATCCCATACATATACTCACACACTTAAAACACAAAAACCCATACAAACACCCATTGGAAAACAAATATATGTTTGCTAGAATATCCAGTTAATTGTAGAATTTTAAACTATAGTAGATTGTAGAATTTTAAGAATAAATTACAATTAAATGAATTATAAGACTAAATTTAATCATGTACAACTGTTTAAGAATTACAAAATTCTATACATATGCACACATACTTGAAGCCTACAAACCCATACAAACAACAAATATATACGTTTGCTAGAATATTTTGTTAATTCTATAATTTTAAAATATAGTGATTGTAGAATTTAAAAAATAACTTACAATGAAATAAATTATGTCTAAATTTAATCATATACAACAGTTTAAGAATTATAAAATTGTATATATATATTCGTACATATTTGAAACATACAAACATATTCAAATACCCATAGGAAAACCAACAAACATACGTTTCTTAGAATATCTAGTTAATTGTAGAATTTTAAACTATAGTAGATTGTAGAATTAGAAGATATAATTAGAATGAAATGAATTATATGTCTAAATTTAATCATATACAACAGTTTAAGAATTGCAAAATTTTATACATATTCGCACATACTTGAAACAAACAAACCCATACAAACACTCATAGGGAAGCATATATAAGTTTGTTAGAATATTCAGTTAATTGTAGAAATTTAAAATATAGTACATTGTGGAATTTAAAGAATAAATTATAATGAAATGAATTATAAGACTAAATTTAATCATACATAATAGTTTAATAATTACAAAATCCTATATATAAGTGTACATATTTCAAACATACAAAGCTATACAAACACCCATAGGAAAACAAACATTCGCTTGTTAGAATATTCAGTTAATCTGAGAAATTTTAAAAATATAGTAGATTGTAGAATTTTAATAATAATTTACGATGAGATTAATTATGAGACTAAATTTACTCATAAACAATTTAAGAATTACAAAATCCCATACATATGCTCACACACTTGAAACACACAAACCCATACAAACACCCACAGGAAAACAAACATATGTTTGCTAGAATATCCAGTTAATTGTAGAATTTTAATCTATAGTAGATTGTAGAATTTTAAGAATAAATTAGAATGAAATGAATTATAAGACTAAATTTAATCATATACAACTGTTTGAGAATTACAAAATTCTATACATATATATGCTCACATACTTGAAACACACAAACCCATACAAACACTCATATGGAAACATAACATAAGTTTGTTAGAATATTCAATTAATTGTAAAATTTAAAACATAGCACATTGTAGAATTTTAAGTATAAATTACAATGAAATGAATTATAAGACTAAATTTAATCATACATAATAGGTTAATAATTACAGAATGCTATATATAAGTGTACATACGTGAAACATACAAACTTATACAAACACCCATAGGAAAACAAACATTCGCTTGTTAGAATATTCAGTTAATTGTAGAATTTTAAGATATAGTAGATTATAGATTTTAAGAATAAATATTCAGTTATTGTAGAAATTTAAGGTATAGTAGGTTTAGAATTTTAAGCATAAATTACAATGAAATGAATTATAAGACTATATAAAATCCTATACAACAGTTTAAAAATTACAAAACACTCTATATATGTGTACATATTTTAAACATACAAACACGTAGAAAAACATACGTTTGTTAGAATATTCAGTTAATTGTAGAATTTTAAACTATAGTACATTGCAGAATTTTAAGAATAATTTACAATGAAATGAATTATAAATATAAATTTAATCATATAAAACAGTTTAAGAATTACAAAATCCTATACATATGCGGACGTATTTGAAACATACAAGCCCATAGAAACACCCTTAGAAAAATAATTATAAGTTTGTTAGAATATCCAGTTAATTTTAGAATTATAAACTATAGTAGAATGTAGAATTTCATGAATACATTGCAATGAAATAAATTATAGTACTAAATTTAATCATATACAACAGTTTAATGAATTCACAATTCCATGTATACGTGAACATATTTTAAAAATACAAACTTGTATTTATTTGCACATACTACTTACTGTCTTGCTAATACTATCGCGGATTGTTGGGTTTAGTTTAGAGCGCTACAGTCTACTGTTTTGCTACAAGATGGCTAATGAGACTGGCACCTACTGCTTAAATCCGATTCCGAATGAACATCCATGCCATCAGCGGACTACGAACCTGCGAACTGTAGAATATCTCTCTACCATTCGGCTATTATTCAGCCTTTTGTTGGGAAATCAGTAAATTGAAGAATTTCAAAATGTAGTTTATTGTAGAATTTTTTAGCCTAAATTACAGAGAAATACCCTCTGCTGAATTCGAAACAGAGAACCGTAGAGCAAAGCTCTACCATTCGGCTCTCATTCGGCCTTTTGTTGGGATATCAGTAAATTGAAGAATCTCAAAATATAGTTTATTGTAGAATTTTTTAGCCTAAATTTTAGGGAAAATACCTTATAGACTTAATCTTATTCAACAGTGTAGTAATTACGTTATCCGATGCATGCTCACATATTTAGAAACCTTTGGCTAAATAAACAATAATATTAATGCATTCATACATTTTTAGGGACATTTTTCGGAATATTTAGATAATTGTAGAATTTTAAAACATAGAAAATTGCAAACTTTTAAGCAAAATTATAAAGAAACACTTTAAGATTCCGTTTAACAATATATAATAGTGTAATAATTGCACAAACAGATGCAAATTCACATGTAGTTGGCCCACACACAAACCCATATATAGAAAAATGGCGGTTTAACGGAATTGTTAGGTGTTAAGATTGTTTTTAATAGACTTAAATGCTTTTAAAATAATATTTTATTTAAAAAAATATTATTATGACATTTTTGAAGTTTTTAATCCTAAATTATAGCAGAAATATATAACTCATTTTAAACATATGCAAGATTTCAATAATTACACAAAATTATGAACACGCACACATATTTGACATAAACAAAAATATGCATAATGACACATATGCATGTTTAAAAAATGTCTTCCTTATTAGCTCCTTATCAATATATATCGACTTCAAAACATTTCTCTTTGAATTTCCCACAATTTCAACTAGTATCCACGATCAAAACGTTGAATTTTAAGATTTCTAATTACAAATGAAGCCATACAACATAATCCTTTCAGAAAAATCGACAAGTTAAATACCGGTAATGAAATTCACAGAACACAGTGCAATTAACCAATTTAAAATTCCGTAAAAATCCTTTTAGGTAAGTAACTTTCTTGAATAAACATTTCTAACTTCACATAATTAGCGTTACACTGCTTCAGAGTTACGCATACAAAAAACACATAAATACACATGCGACAAATTGCGCTACAATTACTCATAATTCATCCATCACGGAGAGAAAAATGACGCATTCGTCGCATAATATTAAACAATGCTTTATAATTACGTCCCGCTTACACAAAAAGATGTTTCGTGCTACAGTTTCCACGAGTTGAATAATTACTCGGAACGGATGAACGAATGAATAATTCAAACACTTGGTAGCAATTTTTACCTCGAGTAATCAAACATGTGTCCGAATAATAAAATCAGCAACCTTTTTTCAAATTCTAAACAAGATCTTCGTTTGATTTATTAATATACTCTCGTTTTGCTAACCATTAGATCGTTCCTCGGAATATTCGGTTAATTGCAGAACTTTAAAATTCTCTCGGCGCTTTTAGAGCTGTGTTCCTCTTTTGTAAACAGAGATGATGGAGTGTGATGACTTAACCACATACGAAACGATTCCATTAAGGGAAGTTTAAAAGAATTTCCATCTTTTATGTGGAGGTAATAGTGAGGTTTTTAGAGGAATAAGCATTATTAATATATCAGCCTGCCTTTTTAAAGTGAATTTCGTACAAAACCTACCTTTTTTATCCTATGAATAAAGTTGTTTTCTCTATTTCTCCGAAAGGGGTGTTGTTTTTGTTATTGCCTCTTGCCACTTGGTCAAACCAATCACGATTTAAAGCAAAGGGGTGAGTTTTTCGATTTAACGAGCACCTCAATTGTGAAAGTACGACTTCTTGCTCAAGTGGGTCTTCGTAATTTTGAAGGAGGGACCAAGGAAAAAACATAGGCTAGACTTGTCACCCTCAGAGGTATTGATTGAGTACTCTGAGGACCTTATGACTAAGAAACATATTTTACGTGACCCACTCACCTTTAAAGAATACTGGGGATCTTAGAACAAAACTATTGAATTGAATATTTTCGTTTATTTGGATTATACAAATCAGCATAAATCAATAGGGTTTAAATAACCAACAAAATAGGAAGGAATGTTGCCCAAACATAAAATCAGTAATATTCTATATACATGGTTTAAGCTTAATTATTCTTCGATTTACAAACATTTAAGTCCTTAACTGTGCAGTTTTTATTCAAATACACAATAACGTTTTATTTGAGTTCCAATAGTCCCACGTATGTTTGCGTGGTCACAAAGATAGAGCTTTATTCCCTAAATAATAAGATTCATATCCAAGTGTACAAAACATTAATATAATGATTTATTGTGGAGTTGGAGTATTTTGAGTAATAGCTAATTTTAAGCCAATTATTACCTTAGATATTTCATAAAAAATACCAGCTGTTAAAACCTTATTACACTGGGTAAAGTTTGTAAAGTTTGTAAAGTTTTCACAATGTTTAACAATAAAATTTGCAATAAAAGTGGATAATTTTACTATTCTTAAAAATTACCTTTGAAAGTAAGTGGCTACCGCATTTTCCGATGTATCACTGCATTATTAACTTACTTCCCTAGGCAAAATGTTTTTAACTTCTATGTAATACAGAACCTTTAGATGCGTATGCATGTGTCCTTGTACCTATTAACCTGTTATCCTTTTCATTGGAAGATTGGAAGATTACTTACCACATGATCCTACGACGTTCACCTATGGAAAGCTCAAACCCAAATATACATCAGCTAATATTCCGTGTAGGATCCGCTTATTAGCTCTTCAGCTAATAAGGGGATATTCCTCAAAATAGAAGAAAGGTTGCCCTGTTAATTTTCAAGAAAGAAGTATATCATTCTGTAAGATGTGTGCTTACAGTACTTGAAATCACACGCGAAAGCTAGTTTTCAATTACAGGCGATGTAAGAAATTAAACACATCGTCACAATGAAAGAGGGTCCACTACATGCCGCCAGAATGTGATGTATCCTTGTGTACTATTACATATCTCACACATCTGCATGGCAAATAATCATCATTAAATTTAATATTTTTCATGAGCCTAATTATTTGTATGGAATTTTTTTCTTTCATCTATGAAGATTAAATGTAAATATAATATTCGGCAATACAAAATGTATTTAATTAAAAAACTAATTTTCCCGATGCTGCATAACAATTTAGGAGCCCATGCTCAATCTCCGTTTTCGAGAATCAAGGCCCTGAGTTTCAAAGCTAATGTTCCGGTTAGGTGGTCAAATTGGAGCGAAATTCCAAGTGTTTAGTTCCCAAACATTCTTGGTCCTCAGACTGTCTATCCACTGATGGTGTGAAAGGCTGAGTCAATTTTGCTCAGCCCGAGGATCGAACCTTGGATCTGTGTATTGGGATTACGAAGTACGACCCCAAAGCTACTGGAATATTTCCTTAAGTGTTATTGTTTAATTGATATTAAAACAGTAAAAATCGGGAGGAATTCAGAAGAAAAATATATATTTAATTAAAAGGTAAAAGTAAGTAAATATAGGGTTCAGTCAAAGGTGACCATTTCCTATTTTTGGCCTTCCTGCATGCATTCTTATAATTTTTGGAATTAAATAATAATCAACAGGATTATCATATTAATTTATATATATTCTCTTTTATGTGACATTTATAGCTTTTTATTTTTAACAAATCTATAACCTTTTTTATCTTTTTGCTGAGAATACGCATAGACATTTCGCTTAGGAAGCAACATAAAATTTGAAAAATCTCAAATAAGGAAACATGGCATTTATTGAATGCTACTCCTACGATATAAACTAGAAGGTATACTTTTTATGTGACATAAATAGCATTTATGTAATTTATAACTAATTTAGAGTCTTTTTAATTTTTTGCTGAGAATACGCATTAATATTTTACAATGGAAATGACACAATTTTTTTTTTCAAAATTTCAAATAAGCAAACATCTTTTAATGCTACTTACATTATAAAAAACTACAAAATATTTCCTTTTATGTGACATAAATAGCGTTTATCTTATTTTTAACTAATCTATAATATATTTATTTTTTTGCTGAAAATACGCAATGACGTTTTACATAGGAAGTGGCACAATTTTTTTGAAAAATTTTAATTAAGCTCACATGGCATTTATTGAATGGTACTTATATTAATTAGAAGATATTCTCTTTTATGTGACATAAATAGGTTTTTTTTTTTTTATCGTTTTACTAATCTATATTTTTAAAACTTTTTTGCTGAAAGTACGCGTTGACATTTGCATTGAAAATGACATAATATTTTTTGAAAAATCTCAAATAAGCAAACATGATATTTATTGAATGCTTCTTTTATTATATAAACTAAAAGTATTCTCTTTTATGGGACATAAAAAGCGTTTGTCTTATTTTTTAACCAATCTATAATCTTTGTAATTTTTTGCTGAGAATATGAGTTAACTTTTTATATAGGAAATAATATAATTTTTTGAAAAATCTCAAGTAAGAAAACATGACATTAATTGAATGCTACTTATATTAATTAGAAAATATTCTCTTTTATGTGACATAAATTGCGTTTTTTGGTAACTTTTTACGAATCTCTATTTTGCAGAGAGTAATCAATGACATTTTCCATAGAAAATGACATTTTTTTTAAATCTCAAATAAGCAAACATGACATTTATTGAATGCTACTTATAATATATAAACTAGAAATTATTCTCCTTATTTGACATAAATAGCATTTATCTTATTTTTAACCAATCTATAATCTTTTTAATTTTTTGCTGAGAATACACATTGACGTTTTATATAGGAAATAATATATTTTTTTTATGAAAAATCTTCAATAAACGAACATGTCACTTATTGAATGCTACTTATATTACATAAACTAGAAAATATTCTCTTTTATGAGACATAAAAAGCGTTTGTCTTATTTTTAACTAATCTATAATCTTTTTAATCTTTTCCTGAGAGTATGCCTTGACATTTTGCATAAAAAATGACACAATTGTTTTTTAAAAATCTCATATAAGTGAGCATGGAATTTTTTGAATGCTACAAAATATATTAATTAGAAAATGTTCTTATTTATGTGACATGAATAGAGTTTTTCTTATTTTTTACTAATCTATAATTTTTTTACATTTTTTACTGAGAGTACGTATTCACATTTGGATAGAAAAAAAACATATTTTTTTTGAAAAATTTCAATTAAGCAAATATGGCATTTATTGAATTCTACTTATACTACATAAACTAGAAAATATTCTCTTTTATGTGACATAAATAGCTTTTTTCTTATTTTTTCACTAATCTAAATTTTTTTTTACATCTTTGGCTAAGAATACGCATAGACGTTTTATATAGGAAGTAGTATAACATTTTTGAAAAATCCCAAGTAAGCGAACATGGCATTTATTGAATACTGCTTATATTACGTAAACTAGAAAATATTCTCTTTTATGTGACATAAATAGTGTTTGTCTTACTTTTTTATCTAATCTATAATTTTTTTAAATTTTTTACTGAGAGTAAGCATTGACATTCGGATAGGAAAAAACATAATTGTTTTGAAAAATCTCAATTAAGCAAACACGACATTTATTGAATGCTACTTTTATTACATAAACTAGAAAATATTCTCTGTTTCGTGACATAAATAGCATTTTTTTATTTTACTAATCTATAATTTTTTTACATTTTTGTCTGAGAATGCGCATGGACGTTTTATATAGGAAATAGTATAATTTTTTGAAAAATCCCAAGTAAGCAAACATGGCATTTATTGAATGCTACTCATATTAAATAGAAAATATTCTCTTTTATGTGACATAAATAGCGTTTCTCTTATCTTTTTACTAATCTATATTTAAAAAAAATTTTTCAGAGAGTACGCATTGACATTTGGATAGTAAAAAGCATAATATTTTTGAAACATCTCAATTAAACAAACAAATCATTAATTGACGACTACTTATACGAATAACTACTTACTTGAGTTACATATATTTAGTTCAAGGACTTATTCATTTATCTCACAAGTTTAAAGACCGAGTGACTCACCCAGAAAACACTTAGGAATTCTTAAATTTATCATGCATCTACATAATCCCATGTGACATCCAGACTGGCAATAATGTATCCATACCCTCATAAATAATTAATCAAAACGTATCAAAAAAATTATCTCTGCATTACATAACCTATTAAAATCCAATGATTCATTTCCGGAAGATTAAATTTAATCCCTCGCTTACGTAATTATTACATTTGTGAAATCAGTCTGACGATCATCTTGTGGTTAATATGTATTTTTTGTAATTTCAATTTCGATATTGCTGTCGGCCGACAAGACAAAGAGCATTCGAGATTCCGAAGCATCCATTTGTCAAATAATGAATACCATTAACGGCTTGACGTGTAATAATTGATTGGAGGCCACAAAAGGAAGCGATATAATGAGCTCTGTTCCAGGACCTTAATTCATTAAATGAGATTAGAGAAGATGGATGTGTTTTACAGTTAGAGAATTGCGATATGTATTAAATCCTTACTTTTAAATTTGTCCTTATGTAATATGTAGTTAATAAATATATATGTAGTTAATAAAGTAATTATTTTATAATGTGGATAACCAAATGAATTTAATTTTCTAAATCAGTTGTTTTTAAAGGAACATATACCTTTAAGAAACTTTAAGTAATAAGGAAATATCAAGGAAATATTTTTGTAAACAGACATCTTCTGCGCATATTAATATCTCCCTATAGTTTTATTCCTTTTACTTGAGGAAATTTTGTTTATATTATTCTTTGAAAAGAAGAGAGGATTTTCGATTTGTATTTACTTTTTCTCTTAACATTTGCAAACAGACTTCTTCTGCGCATATTAATATCTCCCTATAGTTTTATTCCTTTTACTTGAGGAAATTTTGTTTATACTATTCTTTGAAAAGAAGAGAGGATTTTCAATTTGTATTTTCTTTTGGTCTTAACATTTGCAAACAGCCTTCTGCGTATATTAATATTCCTCTATAGTTTTGTTCCTTTTACTTGAGGAAATTTTGTTCATATTATTCTTTGAAAAGGAGAGAAGATTTTTAATTTGTATTTTCTTTTTTCTCTTAACATTTGCAACAACCTTCTTCTGTGCATATTATATCTCTCTATAGTTACAGAAATTGTGTTTGTATTATTCTTTGAAAAGAGGAGAGTGATTTTAATTTGTATTTCTTCTTTCTTGTAATATTTAAAGAGGCATCATCTTTAGATACCCGAATAAATTTAGTTTACTAAATCGGTTTTCTTTAATGGAACACATACCTCTAAGCAACAGTAAATAATAAGAAAATATATTTGCAAACAGTAATAAGGAAAAGTAATAAGCAAAAAGTTATAAGGTTGCTTTAAGTAATAAGGAAGTATCAAGGAAATATTTTTGCAAACAGACTTCTTCTGCGCATATTAATATATATTTATAGTTTTATTCCTTTTACTTGAGGATATTTTGTTTATATTATTCTTTCAAAAGAAGAGAGGATTTTTGATTTGTACTTTTTTTCTCGTAACATTTTCAAACAGACTTCTTCTGCGCATATTAATATTCTCCTATACTTTGTTCCTTTTACTTGAGAAATTTTGTTCATATTAGTCTTTGAAAAGAAGAGAGGATTTTTAATTTGTATTTTCTTTTTCTCTTAACATTTGCAAACAGACTTCTGCGGATATTAATATTCCCCTATAGTTTTGTTACTTGAGGAAATTTTCTTTATATTATTCTTTGAAAAGAAGAGAGGATTTGCATACAGACTTCTTCTCCACATATTAATATCTCCCTATAGTTTTCCTCCTTATACTTGCAGAAATTTTGTTTGTATTATTCTTTGAAAAGATGAGAGGGATTTTAATTTGTATTTCCTCTTTATTTTAACATTTAACTAGACATCACCTTTACATAACCGAATAAATTTAATTTTTTAAATCGGTTTTCTTTAAGAACAAAACTCAAGCAACTTTAAATAATAAGGAAATATCAAGGAACTTTTTACAAACAGACTTTTTCTCTGCGCATATTAATCTCCCTATAATTTTCTTCCTTTTACTTGAGGAAAAATTTTTTTTGTATTATTCTTGAAAAGAAGAGAGGATTTATTTTGTATTTTCTTTTTCTCTTACATTTAAAGAGACTCATCTTAGATAATAATAAATTTAATTTACTAAATTGTTTTTCTTTAAGGGAAATTTTTAAGCAACTCTAAATAATAAGGATATATTTTGCAAACAGACTTGTTCTGCGCATATTAATATCTCCCTATAGTTTTATTCTTTATATTTGAAAAAATTTTTGTTTGTATTATTCTTTGAAAAGAGGAGAGTGATTTTAATTTGTATTTCCTCTTTATTTTAACATTTAACTAGACATCACCTTTACATAACCGAATAAAATTAATTTATTAAATCGGTTTTCTTTAAAAGACACATACCTTAAAGCAACTTTAAATAATAATGAAATATCAAGGAACCATTTTTACAAAAAGACTTCTTCTGCGCATATTAATATCACACTATAGTTTTATTCCTTTTACTTGAGAAAATTTTGTTTATACTATTCTTTGAAAAGAAGAGAGGATTTTCAATTTGTATTTTCTTTTTCTCTTACATTTTAAAGAGACTTCTCTTAGATATCGAATAAATTTAATTTACTAAATTGATTTTCTTTAAGGGAACACATACCTTTAAGCAACTCTAAATAATAAGGATATATTTTAGCAATCAGACTTCGTCTGCTCATATTAATATCTCCCTTATAATTTGTTCCTTATACTTGCAGAAATTTTGTTTGTATTATTCTTTGAAAAGATGAGAGGGATTTTAATTTGTATTTCCTCTTTATTTTAACATTTAACTAGACATCACCTTTACATAACCGAATAAATTTAATTTATTAAATCGGTTTTCTTTAAGGGAACAAATACCTCTAAGCAACTTTAAATAATAAGGAAATGTCAAGGAATCATTTTTACAAACAGATTTCTTCTGCGCATATTAATATCTCCCTATAATTTTCTTCTTTTTACATACAGAAATTTTTTTTGTATTATTCTTTGAACAGAACAGAGGGGTTTTATTTTGTATTTTCTTTTTCTCTTAGCATTTAAAGCGACATCATCTTTAGATAATCGAATAAATTTAATTTACTAAATTGATTTTCTTTAAGGGAACACATACCTTTAAGCAACTCTAAATAATAAGGATATATTTTAGCAATCAGACTTCTTCTGCTCATATTAATATCTCCCTATAATTTTGTTCTTTATACTTGAAGATATTTTGTTTGTAATATTCTTTGAAAAGAAGAGAGTGATTTTAATATGTATTTCCTCTTTATTTTAACATTTAAAGAGACATCACCTTTAGATAACCGAATAAATTTAATTTATTAAATTGGTTTTCTGTAAGGGAACACATACCTTTAAGCAACTTTAAATAATAAGAAAATATCAAGGAACCATTTTTACAAACAGACGTCTTCTGCGCATATTAATATCTCCCTATAATTTTCTTCTTTTTACATACAGAAATTTTGTTTGTATTACACTTTGAAAAGAAGAGAGGAGTTTTATTTTTATTCTATTTCTCTTAACATTTAAAGAGACATCATCTTTAGATAATCGAATAAATTTAATTTATTTAATTGGTTTTCTTTAAGGGAACACATACCTTTAAGCAACTCTAAATAATATGGAAATATTTTAGCAAGCAGACTTCTTCTGCTCATATTAATATCTCCATATAATTTTGTTCCTTATACTTAAAGAAGTTTTGTTTGTATTATTCTTTGAAAAGAAGAGAGTGATTTTAATTTGTATTTCCTCTTTATTTTAACATTTAAAGAGACATCACCTTTAGATAACCGAATAAAATTAATTTATTAAATCGGTTTTCTGTAAGGGAACACATACCTTTAAGCAACTTTAAATAATAAGGCAATATCAAGGAACCATTTTTACAAACAGACGTCTTCTGCGCATATTAATATCTCCCTATAATTTTCTTCTTTTTACATACAGAAATTTTGTTTGTATTACA
>CM063497.1:61988693-61991193 GCA_032207245.1 Pardosa pseudoannulata
GTTGGGAGGGGGTTGACGGGCTGCAATTCGTCGGCCAAGCATGTCCCACACATGCTCTATTGGATTCAAGTCCGGTGAGTATGCTGGCCAATCCATACGGGTGATATCCTCCGATTGAAGGCATTCGTCTACAATGTTTGCACGGTGAGGTCGGGCGTTGTCATCCATATACAGAAATTCAGGACCCATGGAATCCCGAAACAAACGTACATGTTGTTCCAGAATGACATCCCGATAGATGTGGCCTGTCATCGTTACACTCTGAACATGCAGGTCAGTTCTGGAACCAAGAATAATTCCTCCCCAAACGAGCCATCCTGCACCACCGTAACGGTGTCGTTCAATGGTGTTCTCTTGGTGGTAACGGGTACCTGGCGCTCTCCATATGAAAGTCCGGCGAGAATCAGAATGTAAACTGAACCTGGACTCGTCGGAAAACATCACACAAGACCACTGTTGCGGTGTCCACAATGCATGCTCTCTAGCCCAGCATAATCGCAGGCGACAGTGAGTTGCGGTAAGGGGAACACATCTGACAGGCCTACGAGCATATAGACCAATGTTCCCTAAGCGTCTGTACACGGTCTGCCTTGAAACTGTCGTACCGGTAGCTGAAGAGAGCTGACGAGACAGGTCTGATGCTGTGCTCCGTCTGTTTCTTTTGGCAGTAACTGCCAAATACCGGTCATCATTCGGCGTAGTAACTCGGGGGCGACCTGTGCTGTAACATCTACTCACATTACCATCATGTTTGAATCGTTGCCAAAGCCTGGAGATGACACTCTGGGCGATTCCAAGTTCCTCGGATACTTCCAGCTGGGTACGTCCACATTCCAGTCGTCCGATAATTCTACCACGTAAAAAATCATCCAAATGCTTCCTTTGTGCCATAACTATGCGGTTATTGCACTGAAAGGCTTTTAAAGCGCTTGTGAACAATTTTACTTCTTTGCTACCATTCCTTATATACCCCTTTCATACACTCTCGTCATTGTGACGTACTATCCGCGCCATCTGGTGGTTTCCTGCAATTTGCATATTCTTCTTCAAGATGTGTGTGATAATTCTATAGGTGAAATTTTTATTTTAGAGCTCAATTTCTGTGTGATTCTGAATTATCCTTAATTTATGGACATGAGTGTAAATTTATACGTTTTGAAAATAAAGTAAATCAAATAGGTCAAATTCTTTCTCAGATACATTTTATCGTATAATACGTCAGTCCAGAAAGTTTGAGGAAGAACCTCAGTTTGTTTAGCATGCTTACTGTCGAAAGACAGAATGCGCCAGATACGTTAAGACTCACCTGCCCTAATTACCCAGGGGCAGTCTTTGCCAGTGTCCTTTCTTGTGGAAAAAGCTGTGGAAAGAGTGTAGTGTTGTGTGTGACTTAGAATATTGTTAAAGGTCCTTAAACATTGTGTTAAAATAAATTTTATGTTTTGAAAATAAAGTAAATCAAATAGGTCAAATTCTTTCTCAGATACATTTTATCGTATAATACGTCAGTCCAGAAAATTTGGTGAAGAACCTTAGTAAGTTTAGTATGCTTACTTTTGTAAGATAAAATGCGCCAGATATGATAAGCATCTTCTGCACTAGTTACCAGGGACCAGTCTTTCCCAGTGTACTTTTCTTGTGAAAAAATCTGTGGATAGAGTGTAGTGTTGTGTGTGACTGAGAATATCTTTATGTACTGTCAGCTTTCAGTGCATGTAAGAGTGGTTAAAATGGTATTAGTACCATGTACAATGAAGTTACTCCTTGAACAGGTCAGTCTATATTTGCAAGCACAGCCGAACGTTTATAAAGTGAAGAAACTGATCTTAACCTAATTTTAATTATCGCATATAATTAAAATTATGTGATAAAAAATAGATTATAGAAATTAGATTAAATTTTTATTCTCTTATTTATCTATGTATATTTAGATATATATTGATATCAATATATGGGCAACTAAATTTCTCTCCTTTTACATTAACCTCAAACGAAATAAAATTGCTCGAAGAGAATTTATAATACGGTAATGCATCTGAAATTAGTAGTGCATTATACTAGAAAAACTTGCTTTTATTTTCGTGTAAAATATAAAAATCTATTTATATGCCACTTAATGTAAATGTTCAGTCATCATACTCCATCATCATCTCTGTTTACAATAGAGGAGAAATGTTCTTGAAAGAAGGCTAAAACACTGAGAGAATTTTAATATTTTACCATTGAATGCATAATTTAACAAGCGCTATAATGGTTAGTAAAGCTGTAAGCATTTATATTACTGAAACAGAGTCACCTTTTTTAATTTGAAAAAAAAAGGTTCTTAATTTTATTACTCTGACACTTGTTTGATCACACAAGGTCTTGAATTATTCATTCATCTACCCATTTCTAGTATCTATTCAAATCATAGAAACCGTCGTATGGCACAAAGTTCTTTTGTGTACCTAATTACATTGCATTGTTTAGAAGTATGCTACGAATGCGTCATTTTTATCTT
>CM063497.1:61993693-61998693 GCA_032207245.1 Pardosa pseudoannulata
AAATTCCGAAACATTACATACCGATACTGTTTTAATTTAAAATTATTAGAAAATATTATCTTTCTAAAAAGTAATTTAACTTGAAACGAAAAAAAATGTGTTATAAATACCGAAACATAACATACCGAAATTGTTTTAATTTTAAGATGTTAGAAAATATTATCTTTCCAAAAAGTAATTTAACATGAAGCGAATAAATATGTGTTATAAATACCGAAACATTACATACCGATATTGTTTTAATTTAAAAATGTTAGAAAATATTATCTTTCTAAAAAGTAATTTAACTTGAAGCGAAACAATATGTGTTATAAATACCGAAACATTACATACCGATATTGTTTTAATTTAAAAATATTAGAAAATATTATCTTTCTAAAAAGTAATTTAACTTGAAGCGAAAAAATATGTGTTATAAATACCGAAACATTACATACCGATATTGTTTTAAATCAAAAATATTAGAAAATATTATCTTTCAAAAAGTAATTTAACTTGAAGTGAGAAAAAATTTGTTATGAATACCGAAACATTACATACCGATATTGTTTTAATTTAAAAATGTTAGAAAATATTATCTTTCTAAAAAGTAATTTAACTTGAAGCGAAAAAATATGTGTTATAAATACCGAAACATTACATACCGATATTGTTTTAAATCAAAAATATTAGAAAATATTATATTTCTAAAAAGTAATTTAAATTGAAGTGAGAAAAAATTTGTTATGAATACCGAAACATTACATACCGATATTGTGTTAATTTAAAAATGTTAGAAAATATTATCTTTCTAAAAAGTAATTTAACTTGAAGCGAAAAAATATGTGTTATAAATACCGAAACATTACATACCGATTGTTTTAATTTAAAAATATTAGAAAATATTATCTTTCTAAAGAGTAATTTAACTTGAAGCGAAAATATATGTGTTATATATACCGAAACATTACATACCGATAATGTTTTAATTTTAAAATGTTAGAAAATATTATCTTTCTAAAAAGAAATTTAACTTGAAGAGAAAAAAAAATTTAAGAATTAGATGAGTTGTTATTTTTCTATTATATCGTTAAAAAGTTATTAAGTTTCTCTCTGCGTACAAGATAATAAAGGCTTTAGGTAAGGTTTATTTTCTGAGATCCGTTACTATATAGAAAATTCTGGAATGTTGAGCTATAAATTTTTCAGCTTCATGGTATTTTTCTCCCTTATCCTTTGAACAAATCGTTATCGTTGTTAATATGCACAAAAAAATCCAGTTTTGTGATAAATCATCTGATTATTGAATCTTTTCAAAACTTTTTTTTCTTACATGATGAATGTTTACGATTCTTACATTTTTTAATGATTTATAAAACAAGTAAAAAAGTATAATATCTTCAACAGATTAATAGCTACTTAAGTTTTTATTGCTTTGAAGAGAGAAAATGCATGTAAAAAATGGCATATCGTATTAATCATTCCTAATTGATAAAAAATCTGTGGTTGGCATTAATTGTATTTTTTAGGGATTAATTTATATTTTCATGGTAATTAATTTTTTGGAACTGCAATTTTTTTTTTATCCTGAATAATAAATTGTTAAGAAAATCATATTTCTTTCATCAGTTAATGAGCAAGATGTAGGTATTAAAGATTTGAAATAATTAAAAATTTATTACATATAATGTGGTTCAGTATAAAATATTATTTGACTATATATATATATATATATATATATTTTATTAAATAATTCTTCATTTCAGATAAAATTTCTCAGTTTTAGATTGTTTTAGAAATGACGTTAAAACGCATTCATCAATGAAAAGGAAAGAGTTAAAGAAAAGGTTATATTTGATTGCTTGGAGACAGGCCGTATTTAAAACTATATAATTTAGGATATCAATAATTCATTAAATAATTGGTGACATTGGATAAAATTTCTCATCTTTAGATTGTTTTAGTAATGCTATTGTAAGATAATCATTAACAAAAGGTAAGGGATTAAAGAAAAAGTTGTATTTGATTGCATAGAGACAGCCCATTTTTATAAACTACACAATTTAAGATATCAATAATAAATTGAATAATTTATACCTTTAGATAAAATTTCTTATCTTTAGTAATGGCATTATGAGACAATTATTAACGGAAAGAAAGGGGGTAAAGAAAAGGTTGTATTTGATTGCAGGGAGACAGTCCATATTTTAAAATTACACAATTTAGGATATCAATAATCCTTTGAATAATTTGTGACATTGGGTAAAATTTATCATCTTTAGATTGTTTTAGTAATGCTATTGTAAGACATTCATTAACAAAAGGAAAGAGATTAAGGTAAAGTTGTATTTGATTGCATGGTGTCACCCATATTTTAAAACTACACAATCTTGGATATCAACTATCAATTAAATAATATATAAGTTTAGATAAAACTGCTCATGTTTAGATTGTTTTAGTAATAACATAAGACAATGATTAACGAAAAGAAAGGGGTTAAAGACAACGTTTGTATTACATTACGTTCAGAAAGGCAATATTTAATATCTACACAAATTATGATATCAATAATCCACTAAATAATTTTACCTTTAGATAAAACTCACATCTTTAGACTTTTTTAGTAATGACATTATAAGACCATCAATAATGAAATAAAAGAAGTTAAAGAAAAGGTTGTATTTTATTGTATGGAGGCAGTCCGTATTTAAAAACTACACAATTTCGGATTTAATAACCCATTAAATAATTCTAACGATTGATAAAATTTCTCATCTTTAGATTGCTTTAGGAACAACATTAAAAGGCATTAATGAAAAGAAAAAGGTTAAAGCAAAGGTTGTATTTGATTGCATGGAGATAGCCCGTATTTAAAAACTACACGATTTAGAATATCAGTAATAAATTATATAATTTTTACCTTTAAAATAAATTTTTTTATCTTTAAATAGTTTTAGTAATGATATTATAAATCAATCATTAAAGAAAAAGTTTTATTTGATTGCATGGATACAGCCCATATTTATAACTACATAATTTAGGATATCATTAATCCATTGAATAATTTATACCTTTAGATAAAATTTCTCATCTTTAGAAATGACATTATGAGACAATTTTTAACGGAAAGAAGGGGGGTAAACGAAAGGTTGCATTTAATTTCATGGAGAAAGCCCATATTTATAAACTACACAATTTGGGATATCAATAATCAATAAAATAATTTGTGACATTTTATAAAATTTTTCATCTTTAGATTGTATTATGAATGACATTAAAAGACAATCAGTAACGAAAAGAAAAGGGTTAAAGAAAATGTTTTATTTCATTGCATGGAGACAGCCCATATTTTAAATCTCCACAATTTGGATATCAATAATCAATAAAATAATTTGTGACATTTTATAAAATTTCTCATCTTTAGATTGTTTCAGGAATGCCATTAAAATACAATCAGTAACGAAAAGAAAAGTGTTAAAGAAAAGGTTTTATTTCATTGCATGGAGACAGCCCATATTTAAAAGCTACACAATTTGGGATATCAATAATCAATAAAATAATTTATAACTTTAGATGTAATTTCTCATTTTCAGATTGTTTAAGTAATAAAATTATAAGACAAACATTAACGAAAAGAAATGTGTTAAAGAAAAGATTGTATTTCATTAAGTGGAGACAGTCAATATTTAAAAACTACACAACTTATAATATCAACAATCCATTAAATAATTTATACCTTTAGATAAAATTTCTCATCTTTAAATTGTTTTAGTAATGATATTATAAGACAATCTTTAACGAAAAGAAAGGGATTAAAGAAAGGTTTTCTTTGATTGCATGGAGAAAGCCCATATTTAAAAACTACACATTCTTGGATATCAATAATCCATTAAATAATTTATACCTTTAGATAAAATTTCTCATCTTTAAATTGTTTTAGTAATGATATTATAAGACAATCTTTAACGAAAAGAAAGGGATTAAAGAAAGGTTTTCTTTGATTGCATGGAGAAAGCCCATATTTAAAAACTACACATTCTTGGTTATCAATAATCCATTAAATAATTTACACCTTTAGATAAAATTTCTCATCTTTAAATTGTTTTAGTAATGAAAAGGTTATATTTCATTGCATTGAGACAGCCCATATTTAAAAACTTTACAATTTAGGATATCAATAATCAATTAAATAATTTGTAATTTTAGATAAAATTTCTCATCTTTAGATTGTTTTAGTAATGACATAAGACAATCAATAACGAAAAGAAAGAGGCTAAAGAAAGGATTGCATTTGATTGCATGGAGACAGCCCATATTTAAAAACTACACAATTTAGAATATCAATAATAAATTATGTAATTTATACCTTTAAATAAATTTTTTTATCTTTAGTTTGCATTAGTAATGACATTATAAGACAATCATTAACGAAAAAATGAGGTTAAAGTAAAGCTTGAATTTGATTGCATAGAAACAGCCTATATTTTAAATCCTTCACTGTTTACTATTTCAGTAATCCATTAAATAATTTATAACTTTAGATAAAATTTCTCCTCTTTAGATAGTTTTAATAATGACATTATAAGACAATTATTAACTCACATAATATACTCATAAAATATTGTTTTATTATATAATGCAAATAATGCAATGTCTATAATAAATCACCTGATTAATTTTATACTTTACTTTTTTTACATAATTGATTAAGTTTTTACCGTTTACAGTAAATTTATAAAATATCAAAGGAGATAAGAATAATAATACCTTAAATGAAATAATAATCTACTTAAATATTTATCACTGTCAGGAATAAGAATACTGTAATAAGAATACTAGAATAAAGTTCGTATTGTTAAATCATTATTAATCATATTTAATTCATAAAAAATGTGATTGGCTTAATATAAGTGGGTAGCATAACGCTTAGAAATTTACGACGTTTAATACTTCTTGAAGAGATAGATATTTTGTTTCAATAATGAATGGTAATGTATGTACACATACATTCAGCCAGAGAA
>CM063497.1:62003693-62006193 GCA_032207245.1 Pardosa pseudoannulata
CAAATATTTAAGAAACACAAACACGTATATGTGAAAACATTCATTTTCCGGTTCATGTACAGTTAATTGATGAATTTTAAAATAGTGTAAATTGTAAAAATTTTCTCCATTTCTTGTAAAATTTACTCTATGGTTTGGTTTATTTAGTTTATTACATAATTTTACGATATAATTTTGAATATAAATCATAATGAAAATGCATAATACGCCGTACTTTAGTCATGTTTAATAGTTTAATAATTACTTAATAAAGCACAAGCCCATAGATTCGACATAATCACAATTTAAAATGACACCTATCAATTTTATGAGGCGCATATAGAAAGTAAGTTTCCCGATATTTTTTGCTTGCATAAGAGATCTATGACGTATCAACCATATGCTAGCTGGACAAGTCCCGATTCGAGCCAGTAGCGGTGTAGCATTGGTCCGAAATGGAAACTTTAAATCTTTCTCCCCCCGCCTGCAAGGTTCGGTCGGTGATCTTGAATGCACAAAGCATTCCGCCGATTGAAATTCATCGTCAGGTCTATGAGCCGAAACTGACAACCGATCACAAAATTCATCACTTAGGAGCAGCACTGACATATCTGCTCCGGTATCACAATGACGACGACGAGTTCCTCGACAGGATCGTCACTGGTAATGAGACTTGGATTTCGCACTTTACCCCGGAAACCAAGCAGCAGTCAATGCTTTGGCATCCTATTGGATCTTTGGTCAGGACCAAATTCAAACAGACTCTGTCGGTAAGGAAAGGGATGTTCGTTCTGTTCTGGGAGAGGAAACCTGGTTCCCTACCAACAAATGTGCATATTCTTTCGATCCGGGGATTCAGTGGTATTTTCGTCTGGGTCTAATGGTTGTTTACACCTTAATTACACAATGATCATCCAATGGGTGTTTTGCTGCTTATATTTATACGCGCTATTTACATGCTTTTGTACAGCGGGAGAGCTTATCGCCCATCCTTTCGTTCGAAGGTTACATTCGATCTCTCCGTCTAAGCGGGGTTACAAATATACTCAGTAGCTCCATCTAGTATAGTACTAGTGGGTTATGAATCTCCTACACCTTCACAGTCGGCAGAATTCTATAACATAGGTATACAAAAGTTAATCCCACAATACCACAAGTGTCTCAATTGTGGTGGTAGCTATGTGGAAAAATAGCTGAAACATTGCTGAACTTGTTGCTACTAAATATGTTCGTGAAAGTTATTTTTTCTTTTATTAGGGAAACTTACTTTCTGGATGCTCCTCTTATATTACGTGAAATTAATAAATCATAAAATGATTAAAATGAAGTATTTTTCAAATTTATACATCACCTATATAATAATAGCCTAAGTTTTCTGTCCGCCTGTCCTCGGTTGAACCTGGAATGGATAGAGGCATCTATATTGAATTCTTGATGAGTTAGGGTTAGCAAAATTCAACGCAAATAAAGTTTATTTTCTTCTAAACTACCGATCTGATTCTAAAAAAAATTGGTATAAATATGCTTCATATCAGGGCGAATAATGCCATCTTTAAAACCGCCGAAATACACTCTTCCTTCTTTTTTCGATCGTTTAATGCCATTATTCCAAACTTTATTTTCCCTAGTTAAGAGCAGCCGATTAAATTTGTCGATTTATCTCGTAATAAATAGGTAAAAACAACATATTTTCTAGCATCATGACGTCATTCCTTTAACCATCTCATGTAATCATTTCTTATTTTAAATTATTTAAATATTGTCTGCATTATTTTCATATATTTTATCACTGAACTAGAATATTACGTAAATAATTTTCTTTTATATTTGTCTTAAATAATAGATTAAGTACATATGAGAGAGTTTCAAATTTAATCATCCATTAATTTTTGTTGCAAGATAATTCTCAACCAAAGCACAAACCATTTCTTAACCTACCTCATAGGGTACTTTATAATTCTTGAAAATTAAAAATTTTACTGATCGCGTCATAAGACGGGCTATATGCTAATAATAAATAGATTTAAATTACAAATATGATCCATTTAAAACATTACTTAATCGCTATTAGTATGAACAATAATTACAATTATAAAATGTGTAATAACTTTTTAACAAAATATTATTTTTTAAATAGTGGACTTTTACAGAATAGTTAAATTGGAGAGTCATAATTATTAAACTTTGTCAAAGAGTGGGGAACAGAAATCATTCTAATAAAAATTTAATTAATTTCATTTTACTTACGCTTAATTTATCTTTAAAAGAATTTTAATTAATCTTTGATCAAATGGTTTCTAAAGATTTCACTATCGAAAATATTTGACTTCAATGATACGAAATCAAATTTTTCACTCTTAAACAATTTCCTTTATTAAAACTCAAGCATATTCAGGTTGCGAAATCTTGATACATTTTAATCTGATTTTTCCCCGTTTTTCTTTGAAATCAAAATTTTTCACCAACATGTGCAAAGGAATCCGTTACAAGTTTTGCTGAAATAAGATATCTGATTTTAAAC
>CM063497.1:62011193-62023693 GCA_032207245.1 Pardosa pseudoannulata
TAAGTATTCATATCATTTTGTGTGCAAGCTTTTTGGAAGTAAAATAATGTTGATGATGGAGAATTAAACAGTTTTTTTTCCCAAAGCTAATTTTCTCAAAGGAATTTAGTTTAAATTCAACACTTTACGGAATTTTAAAAATAGTTAATTGTGGTGTAATTATTAGAAAAAAAGGTAGTTTAATATTCATCTATTGCAGTAAACGGGCTGTTGTTTCGTTAAATGAATTATGTTGCTGGGTTCGATAGGTAATTAATTTTATATTATACTGAAATAGTTTTGTTGTATTAAAGGAAGGGGGGAGTGAAAAAAATACAGTAGAACCTGGATTATCTGAAGTAATTGGGACAGAACCTAATTCGGATAATCGAAATTTCCGGATAATCGAGTTAGTTAGGTTTGGAGTGCTACGGTCTACTTTTTTGCAACACGAGGGCTAATGAGATCGGGACCTACTGATTAAAGTCGATTCTGAACGTCTACGAACATCCATGCCACAGTGGAATTCGAACCCACGAACACTGGTACCGAAGGCCAGCACCCTAACCATTCTGCCAGCTGTCGGGTCCGGATAATCGAGAATTCATCCATAGTCATCTAGTTTAATATGCAGAACCGTCATTGGCCAATAACATTCGATTGTTCTAGTATTCGGCAGTATGTACACTGTCTACCAATAAGTAATTGGACACCTATGCAAATGACGATACTGCGGTCCTGAGGTACGTCAAGGCATCCACTAAAATACATCTTGTAGGAAACAGCATCGGCAATAGTCACATGCACTTTAACGGGTTGGACCCCTGTTACTTTCAGGACGAAAATTCCAGTTGTCATGTTCCGAGGTTAACCAAAACTTGGTATGGTGTCAATGGAGTTCATAGAATGGACTGGTCTGCCCAAAGGCCCAGACCTGAACCCTATCGAGAACCTCTGTGAAGATTAGTATAGCCGAATTAAGGGGTGCACTACCCGTCCAAAATCAGTGAAGGAACTTGTATGTCTACTCCAAGCCGAGTGGAAGACAATACCACTAGCTGTAATACAAAGACTTGTGGAAAGTATGCCCCGGAGTGTTCACGCTGTAATTGCCTCTCGTGGAGGCTCTACCAACTATTGATTTTGAATAAAGTTAGTTTTTCTTTTCTATCACAGGTGTACAAATACTTATTGCCTGATATACACCACTGATAAATTGCTTAGAAAAGGGGTTAGTAACCATTTTCAACTGTCACACTAGCATAGAGGAGAGACTTACAAGCAGGTAAGTATCTACACATTCAGCCTACATATATTTTACATAAATATAAGGTCTAAGATTGCACTAAATACAGTAAATATTACACTTGGCCTTACCCTTGGTATTACAATTATCCTTAATACGAGAGCCTGCAGTCTCAATCGGTCTTTGTCCAAGTGGCATGAGAAACAACAACAAGGAAGGTTCGTTTCTGTTGATTTTGTATTAGCTTTCTTAACATGGTATTTCAATCATCGGAGGTATTATGTATAGTCAATATATATCTATATATATTCAAATGAACATTTGAAATTTGGAAAAAACATTCTAAATTTGAAAATTTTCTAAAACATTCTAAATTGTCTAAATTCATCAAAATAACATCAAAATATCATTCTAAATTTTCTAAAACATTCTAAATTTTTCGAAAACATTCTAAATTGAAATTTTGAAAAAACACTCTAAATTTGGAAGATTATACACTGTGAAAACAGTGTATAATCTTCCAAATTTAGAAAAGGGTGTGTGATTTTGTTTAGAACAGGGATGTTTGAAAGTGGGGAAGAATACAAGGGTCAATGATAATAAAAGGGAATTCCAAATTATTTACCTGCACTAGTTTAGAAAGGACGGTTTGAATAGAAAAGGAATGTGAGAAAAAAGAAAACTTTAAAAACGTATGCTTGTAAATAGAAAATTTGGGGTGATAGTAGAAAGTAAAAAAAAAATGAAAAAGAACCCGACTTCGGTTAACAGAGAGTTTCGGTTAATAGAGGTTAGGATAATCGAGGTTCTACTGTATGTTTTAAAAATTGTAAAATAAGGAGAATCTTAACCTTGTGAAATGTTCATTTGAATATATATAGATATATATTGACTATACATAATACCTCCGATGATTGAAATACCATGTTAAGAAAGCTAATACAAAATCAACAGAAACGAACCTTCCTTGTTGTTGTTTCTCATGCCACTTGGACAAAGCTCGATTGAGACTGCAGGCTGTTGTATTAAGGCCAAGGGTAATATCTATAATGACTGTAATATTTACTGTATTTAGTGCAATCTTAGACCTTATATTTATGTAAAATATATGTAGGATGAATGTGTAGATACTTACCTGCGTGTCTCTCCGCTATGCCACTGCAAGTGATAGTTGAAAACAGTTACTAACCCCTTTGCTAAGCAGTTTATAAGTGGTGTATATATAGATCATATGTGGCCGGGAAATAATTACATGTACCATGTTGAATAGTGTCTGTCCAAAACTGGACTATTTGATTCATGTACACATCATGACCGAAGGTTTACACATACAACGCCTATAATGACTTCCATATTTAATTTATTTAGTGCAACGTTAGACCTGTATATTTATGTAAAACTTATAGATACTTAATGTGTAGATTTTTACCTGCGTGTAAGTCTTTCCACTGTACCAGTGCAAGTGACAGTTGATTACGCTATTTACTCCTTTGCTACGCAATTTATCAATAGTGTATATATAGATCATATGTGGCCGGAAAATAACTACATGTACCATGTTGAATAGTGTCTGTCCGAAACTGGACTATTTCATTCATGTACACCACATGACCGCAGGTTTACACATACAACACCTATAATGATTGCAATATTTACCATATTTAGTGCAACGTTAGACCTGTATATTTATGTAAAATACATGCAGGCTTAAAGTGTAGATTTTTACCAGCGTGTAAGTCTCTAAGCTGTACCAATGCAATTGACAGTTGAAAACTGTTATTAACCTCTTTGCTACGCAATTTATCAAAAGTGTATATATAGATCACACTTTGCGGGAAACTAATTATCTGTTCCATGTTGAGTAGTGTCTGTCCGAAACTTGGTTATTTCATTCATGTACACCACATGACCGAAGGTTTACACATACAACACCTATAATGATTGCAATATTTAAAATATTTAGTGCAACGTTAGACCTGTATATGTATGTACAATATATGCAGGCTTAATGTGTAGATTTTTACTTGCGTGTAAGTCTCTCGGCTGTACCAGTGCAAATGGTAGTTAAAATCGATGTTTTTTTACCTCATTGCTACGCAATTTATCAATAGCGTATATATAGATAACGCATGGCAGGAAAATAATTACCCGTACCATGTTCAATAGTATCTGTCAGAAACTGGGCTATTTCATTCATGTAAGCCACACGACCGAAGGTTTACACGCACAACATCTATAATGATTGCAATATTTAAAATATTTAGCGCAAAGTTAGACCTGTATATTTATGTACAATATATGCAGGTTTAATGTGTAAATTTTTACCTGCGTGTAAGTCTCTCGGCTGTACCAGTGCAAGTGACAGTTAAAATCGGTGTTCTTTACCCCTTTGCTACGCAATTTATCAATAGTGTATATATAGATCACACATGGAGGGAAAATAATTACATGTACCATGTTGAATAGCGTCTGTCAGGAACTGGACTATTTCATTCATGTACATCACACGACCGAATTTTTACACATACAACACCTATAAGCTTGCCATATTCACCCTATTTAGTGCATCCTTAGACCTGTATATTTAAGCAAAATATATGCAGGCTTAATGTGTAGATTTTTACCTTCGTGTAAATATCTTCGCTGTACCAGTGAAAGTGACAGTTGAAAACGGTTATTTACCTCTTTGCTAAGCAATTTATCAAAAATGAATATGTAGATAATGCGTTGCGGGAAAATAATCACCTGTATCATGATGAATAATTTCTATCAGAAACTGGGCTATTTCATTTATGTACACCACATGACCGAAGGTTTACCCATACCTATAATCACGTCAATATTTAATTTAATTAGCACAATGTTAGACCCTTATACTTATGTAAAATATATGCACGCTTAATCTATAGATTTTTAAATGCGTTTAGGTCTCTCCTATGTACTAGTGAAACTGACAGTAAAAAATGTTATTTACCTCTTTTCTCCACAATTTCACATTAGTGTGTATAAAGATCACACGTGGTGGGAATATTATTACTAGTACCATGTGCAATAGTGCCTGTCAGAAACTGGACTATTACATTTATGTATGCCGTAAGATCAAATGTTTACGCATGTAATGACACCTGTGATGATTGTAAACAAAACTTCAATATTTACTGTATATAGTGCAAAGTTAGTCCTGTATATTTACTCAAAATATAAGAATGTAACTTGTAGAGTTTTATATCATAAAGAATAAACATGTATATCTGCATATATCTCCCTGCTATATCAGTGGAAATAACCGTTAAAAACGATTTTTTTAGAAATTATTCTGAAAAACAATATTAATACATAATTTATAAAATTAATTATTCTTATTATTCTTAATTTCAAACTATTAAATAAACTTATACTCTAGTGTTTTAAACGTACAAATATTGTTGAATATACATTACAACCATTATCTCCCCTTATGAATCTTTTAAATTGTGAATCTTGTGTTGCGTTTGTGAATTCATTTTGATTCATGAAGCATCAATTCCTGTATTTTATACAGTACCTGTATTTTATACAAAAATAATTTAAGCCATGTAGTAAAGTTAGGAGTTTTTAAACTAATTTACATAAACAGATTTTAAAGAAATGCCTCCACTCTAAAGAACTTTAAAGTAGTTAATTATTTTGTAATCTCTGAAAAAAAGTCGAGGTTACTTTCACTAAAGGCACTAAACGTGTGGGATTTTCTAAAACCGATTAATTTGTCATGTTCCATGAAAATTTAATTACTTTAGATTCTATAGTAATTTTCTCCTGGTAATGTTTTAAGAAATGGTTACTGATGAAGTAAAGACTAAATTGGATTTTATATATATATTTTTTTCTTTACATGTTCACCAGATAAATAAAAATTTAATTACTTTAGATTCTATAGTAATTTTCTCCTGGTAATGTTTTAAGAAATTGTTTCACCAAGAAAGAAAGGTTTTAAAATACAGAGTGATGAAGTAAAGATTTAAATTCCCGGAGGTAGTTAATTATATATGTTATATATTTATATATATATATATATAATATATAATATATATATAAATATATATATATATATATATATATATATATATATATATATATATATATATATATATATGTATATATATATATATATATATATATATATATATATACATATATATATATATATATATATATATATATATATACATATATACATATATATATATACATATATATATATACATATATATATATATAAATATATATATATATATATATACATATACATATATATACATATATATATACATATATACATATATATATATATATATATACATATATTATATATATATATATATATATATTATATATATACATATATATATACATATATATATATATATATATATATTATAATATATATATATATATATATATATATATATATTATATATATATATATATATACATATATACATATATACATAAATATACATATACATATATATACATATATACATATATACATATATACATATGTTATACATATACATATATATACATATTATATATACATATATACATATAACATATATATAAATATATTCATTAACATATATATATATACATATATATATATTATTTTTATATATCTTTGTATAATATATGAAAACATATATATACATATAGTATATATATATATATATATATATATATAAAATGTTCTTATTCTATTTCTCTGTTTTACATATATATATATATAAAAAATTTCCTCTTTTAATTTCCTATATATACATTATGTTTCCTGAAAATTTTATTAGAACGGACGGAAATTAAATATTATTTATGATCTTTAATTCTTCTTACATATTTATATATATAATTTCTGTAAATAATCGTAAATTTATTAAATTCAGAATTATTTTTGGATATATATAGATAATTGAACCGAATTGAAAGTAAAATACAACCCTTCATGTAAATGTTCTTCATTTTATTTCTCAATTTCAAAACTATTACCTGGGTAAAAAAATTTCCTCTTTTAATTTTCTATATATACATTAAATTTTATGAAATTTACTATTAGAAATTAAGGAAATTAAATTTTTATTATACTTTCAATTCTTTTTACATATACATATAAATAAATTCTTCAACTAATTATTAATTCATTAAATTCAGGATTACGTTTGGATATCTTTCGATAATTGAAAAAACATTGGAAGAAAAATACAATCCTTCATGTTACTGTTCTTCATTTTATTTCTCTTTTCCAAAACTATTACCTGGGTAAGTAAATTTCCTCTTTTAATTTTCTATATATACATTATATTTTATGAAATTTGCTATTAGAACTTAAGAAAATTAAGTATTTATTATACTTTTCAATTCTTCTTACTTATACATGTAAATAAATTCTTCAAATAATCATTACTTCATTAGATTCAGAATTATTTTTGGATATCTTTGTATAATTGAAACCAACTTGGAAGTAAAATACAATCCTGCATGTAAATGTTCTTAATATTGTTTCTCTGTTACCTGGGTAAGTAAATTTCCTCTTTTAATTTGCTATATACACATTATGTTTTATAAAATTTGTTATTAGATCTGATGGAAATGAAATATTTATTATGTTCTTTAATTCTTCTTGCATATACATGTATATAAATTCTCTAAATAATCATTAATTTATTAAATTCCGAATTATTTTGGATATCTTTGGATAATTCAAACGAAACTGGAAGTAAAATACAATCCTTTATGTAAATATTCTTCATTTTATTTCTCTTTATTACCTGGGTAAAAAAATTTCCTCTTTTAATTTTCTATATATACATTAAATTTTATGAAATTTACTATTAGAAATTAAGGAAATTAAATTTTTATTATACTTTCAATTCTTTTTACATATACATATAAATAAATTCTTCAACTAATTATTAATTCATTAAATTCAGGATTACGTTTGGATATCTTTCGATAATTGAAAAAACATTGGAAGAAAAATACAATCCTTCATGTTACTGTTCTTCATTTTATTTCTCTTTTCCAAAACTATTACCTGGGTAAGTAAATTTCCTCTTTTAATTTTCTATATATACATTATGTTTTATGATATTTGTTACTAGAACTGACCTAAATTAAATATTTATTATGCTCTTTAATTTTTCTTGCATATACATAAATATTGAATTCTCCAAAAAATTATTAATTCATTAATTCAGTATTATTTTGGATATCTTTGGATAATTGTAACCAAATTCTAAGTAAAATGTAATCCTTCATGTAAATGTTCTTAATTTTATTTCTCTATTTCAAAATTATTACCCGGGTAAGTAAATTTCTTTTTTTAATTTTCTATATATACATTATATTTTATGAAATTTGCTATTAGAACTTAAGAAAATTAAGTATTTATTATACTTTTCAATTCTTCTTACTTATACATGTAAATAAATTCTTCAAATAATCATTAAATCATTAAATTCAGAATTATTTTTGGATATCTTTGGATAATTGAAACCAAATTGGAAGTAAAATACAATACTTCATATAAGTGTTATTCATTTGATTTCTCTATTTCTAAACTATTACCTAAGTAAGTTAATTTCCTAATTATAAAATAAGTAAATGTCCTAATTTATAATATTTTCTAATTTTCGAAATTAAAAGTAATTTGCTATATATATTTTATGTTTTATGAAATTTGTTATTAGAACTCACGGAAATTAAATATTTATTACTCACTTTAATTCTGCTTACATAGACATATATATTTATGATTTTTAATTCTTCTTACGTAGATGTAAGAAGAATTAAAAATAGTATCTGAAGATATCGTTGGATAATTGAAACCAAATTCTAAGTAAAATGCAATCCTTCATGCACATGTTCTTAATTTTATTTCTCTGTTTCAAAACTATTACCTGGGTAAGTAAATTTCCTCTTTTAATTTGCTATTATATTTGCCTCTTTTAATTTGCTATACATTATGTTTTATGAAGTTTTTTATTAGAACTGTTGGAAATTAAATATTTACTATGTTCTTTAATTCTTTTTACATATAAATATATATAATTTCTCCAAATAATCATTAATTTATCAAATTCAGCTTTATTTTTGTATATTTTTGGATAATTGAACCAAATTGGAAGTAAAATACAATCCTTTAATTCAATGCTCTTCATTTTATTTCTCTACTTCAAAACTATTACCTGGGTAATTAAATTTCCTAATTAAAAAATAAGTAATTTTCCTAATTTTATAAATTAAAAGTAATTTGCTATATATACTTTATGCTTTATGAAATTTGATTTTGTAACTGACGGAAATTAAATATTTTTATGCTCTTTAATCCTTTTACATGGGCATATTTCTCTTTATGCTTTTTAATTCTTCTTACGTAAACATATGTATAAAATCTCTAATTTATGATTAATTCATTAAATTCAGAATAATGTTTTGATATCTTTGTATAATTGAAACCAAATTAGAAGTAAAATACAATCCTTCATATTAATGTTCTTAATTTTTTTTCTCTATTACCTGAGTAAGTAAGTTTCCTCTTTTAATTTGCTATGTACACATTATGTTTTATGAAATTTGTTATTAGAACTGAGGGAAATGAAATATTTATTATGCTGTTTAATTCTTCTTGCATATACATGTATATAAATTCTGTAAGTAATCATTAATTTATTAAATTCAGAATTATTTTTGGATATCTTTGGATAATTGAAACCAAATTGGAAGTAAAATACAATACTTCATGTAAATTCTCTTCATTTTATTTCTCTATTTCAAAATTATTACCGAGGTGATTAAATTTACTAATTAAAAAATAAGTAAGTTTCTTAATTTTCTAAATTAAAAGTAATTTGCTGTATATACTTTATGCTTTATGTCATTTGTTATTGGAACTGACGGAAATTAAATATTTTTTATGCTCTTTAATTCTTTTTACATAGTCATATTTCTCTTTATGCTTTTTAATTCTTCTTACGTAGACATATGTAAAAAATCTCCAAATTATCGTTAATTCATTAAATTCAGAATTATTTTTGAATATCTTTGTATAATTAAAATAAAATTGGAAGTAAGATAAATTACTTGATGTAAATGTGCTTCATTTTTTTCTCTATTTTAAAAAGAATTACATCGGTAAGTAAATTTCCTAATTAAAAAATATGTAAATTTCCTAAATTTTTAATTAAAAGTAATTTGTTGTATATACTTTATGTTTTATTAAATTTATTATTTCAACTGAAGGAAATTAAATCTTTTTTATGCTTTTTAATTCTTCTTACATAGGCATATTTCTATATTCTTGTTAATTCTTCTTGCGTAGACGTATGTGTAAAATCTCCAAATAATCATTAATTCATTAAGTTCATAATTTTTTTTTGATATCTTTGTATAATTGACACCAAATTGGAAATGAAATACAATCCTTCACGTAAATATTCATAATTGTATTTCTCTATTTCAAAACTATTACCTGGGTAAGTAAATTTCTTAATACAATTTTTTATTCTTGTGCAGTTATTTCCTGAATTACCAGTTCTATTAAATAACTGAATTATACACATTAAAGGTAACTTATATATATTAAATCTATCTTGATTGTAAAAAAAATCATCTTTTAATTTTCTACACATACATTACGTTTCAAAAATTATTCTTGCAGAAATAACGAAAATTATATATTTTTATCTTTTATATATCTTTATCTTTTTAAATCTTCTTAACTACACATATGTATAAAATCTCAAGATAATCATTAACTCAATAAATTCAAAATTATTTTTGTATATCGTTGAATAATTCAAACCAAACTGGAAGTAATATACAATCCTTCATGTAAATATTCTTGATTTTATTTCTCTGTTACCTGGGTAAGTAAATTTCCTCTTTTAATTTGCTATATATACATTACATTTTATGAAATTTGTTATTAGAATCGGCGGAAATTAAATATTTATTATGCTTTTTAATTTTTCTTACGTATACATAATTATAAATTCTTCAAATAATCATTAATTCATTAAATTCTGAATTATTTTTGGATATCTTTGGATAGTTCAAACCAAACTAGAAGTAAAATACAATTCTTCATGTAAATGTTCTTCAATTCATTTCTCTATTTCAATATTATAATATTATTGTAAATTTCCTAATAAAGTATTTTATTCTTGTCTAGTTATTTCATGATATACCAAATCTATTATATAACTGAATTATACACTTTAAAGGTACCGTAAATATTTTAAAACTATCTTGTAGGTAAAAAGAAATCATCTATTATTTTGCTATATATACTTTATGTTTTAAAAATTATATTAGCAGATATAACGTAAATTATATATCTTTATGCTTTTTAATTCTTCTTACGTAGACATATGTATAAAATCTCCAGATAGTCATTAACTCATTAAATTCAAAATTATTTTTGGTTATCATTGGATAATTGAAACCAAATTGGAAGTAAAATACAATGTTAAAATACAATGTTAAAATACAATATTAAAATACAATGTTAAAATACAATGTTAAAATGCAATGTTAAAATACAATGTTAAAATACAATGTTAAAATTCAATGTTAAATACAATGTTAAAATACAGTGTTAAATACAATGTTAAAAACGATGTTAAATTACAATGTTAAAATACAATGTTAAAATACAATGTTAAAATACAATGTTAAAATACAATGTTAAAAACAATGTTAAATACAATGTTAAATACAATGTTAAAATACAATGTTAAAATACAATGTTAAAATACAATGTTAAAATACAATGTTAAAATACAATGTTAAAATTCAATGTTAAATACAATGTTAAATACAATTATCAAATACAATGTTAAAATACAATGATGAAATAGAATGTAATGTAAATAAATAAAATACAATCCTTCATGTAAATGTTCTTCATTTGATTTCTCTATTTCAAAACTATTTCCTAATTAAAGTAAGTAAATTTCCTAATTTTTAAAATTGTCTAATTTTCGAAATTAAAAGTAATTTGTTATATATACTTTATGTTTGATGAAATTTGTTATTAGAACTGATGGAAATTAAATATTTATTATGCATTTTAATTTTTCTTACATACACATATATATAAATACTCAAATAATCATTAATTCATTAACTTCAGAAACATTATTTATATATTCCAAAGCCATTTCAAAACCAAAACGGAAGAAAAAAACGACTCTTCATCCAGCTGAAGTATTCTTTACAGCCGGGGATCGTCTGCCATCCGAGGGAAGTCAAATCCAATGAAGAGCCATTTTACCAAAGTAGACCAACTCAAACAAAAGAAGTAAAAAAAAGAACGTGAAATTTAATTTCTAAAGCTTGCTCTATCAAATTATTTGCACAGAACGAACGAAAGCAGGATAAAGTGGGGGAAAGGGCTTTTCCCCCACCCTACAAACCCTAATCTGAATCCCCAAATCGTCACGTTCCACCTCACATTTCCATCTCCAAACACCCTTCATGCAATCTCTCCACCAACACCAAATTTCCCCCTCCCAAATACCACCACCCCTCTCAAATTTCATTTCGAAAATTACCGGAACCACTGTTTCAAACTCTCCACAAACAGTTCCCCTGTACTCGAATACCACAATTCTAGATCAGTCCCTTGACTCCATAAGTTAAAAAGGCAAACCCGATTCTTTATATATATATATTTCTCCACTACCCTTGTACAATTTCACATTTTATTTTTCAATTTTTCAGTTTAGGGGGTGGGAGAAGAGCATTTTTTTATTCCTTTTTTTGTTATCTTATGCATAAATTCGATTTGATGGCCTTTTCCCTGGAAGTTTGTTGTGTGCCTACAGGAAAACCTTCTCTCCGTAAACGTATGGAAAATGTATTGAATATTTTTTTATCCGTTTCCAGTTTTTGTTTCCTTGGTTTCTGATTTTGTTTGTGGGTGATTTTGTTCATGAATGTTTTATTGTAGAGTTTCTGAAGTCAGTTCTGGGGAGAGAGTGGATACTGAAATTGCCGACGCGGTTTAATGCCATTTTGATACCATTTCGAGGCTGCATTTACCCCAATAGTGTATTAGATCTCCGACGCTGATAGCTGCAATGTCCTCGTGTTTCCGATTACGGAAGTAGTCGTATATAAGATTGCAATCCACTTAGAGATTCATATCCAGCAAGCATGTGCTCCTCGGAATTATATTACCACTTTGGACACAGGAATATCCCTTTGTAAAATGCCGTTTCCTGTCTGGTAAAAAATA
>CM063497.1:62026193-62031193 GCA_032207245.1 Pardosa pseudoannulata
AGCTTGTAAATTGGAGGCAACTCTCTTGAAAGCGAAGGTTTGCTTATCGTTATTGAACATTTTGAACAGAGTAGGGATTAACATTTCAGACCGTTTTGATACCATTACATACGACATATTTCAAATTTAACGATAATTTTGTTGAATTAATTCATTTGATTCATCTGTCACATTTTTTTATCTTGTTGTTTTTAATACCAATTGTATTATTTAAGCTCTTTGGAAGGCATTTCTGTTGAAGTCGAAGGTTTGCTTAATATTTTTAAACATTCCGAACAGAGTGGGGATAAACATTTCAGAACATTTTGATACCATTACACACGACATATCTCAAATGGAACAATAAATGTGTGGAATTATTTTATTTGAATCATCTGTGACATTTGTTGTTACTGTTGCTTTTAATGCCATTGGAGGATCCGTGCTCGTAAATGGGAAGCAACTCTGTTGAAAGCGAAGTTTTGTTTATATATGCTGAACATTCTGAACAGAGTAGGGATAAACATTTCAGACCATTTTAATACCATTACATGTGACATATCTCAAATGGAATGATAAATTTGTTGAATTAATTCATTTGATTCATCTGTCACATTTGTTTTTCTTGTTGTTTTTAATACCAGTTGCAGAATTCAAGCATTCAAGCTCGAGGCAACTCGGTTGAAGGCGAAAGTTTGCTTATTAAACATTGCATTTTTAAACATTCCGAACAGAGTGGGGATACACTTTACAAAATATTTTAATACCATTACACCTGACAGATCTCAAATAAAACGATAAATATGTTGAATTATTTTACTTGAATAATCTGCCCCATTTGCTATCACTGGTGAATTTAATGCCAGTTGGAGGAGCAAAGCTTGTAAGTTAAAGGCTTCTCAGTTGAAGGCGAAGGTTTGTTTTATATTTTTAATCATTGCGAACACAGTGGGGATAAACTTTTCGGAACATTTTGATACCATTAAATATGACATATCTCAAATAAAACGATAAATGTGCTGAATTATTTTACTTGAATAATCTGTAACATTTGTTATCGCTAATGCTTTTATGGCAGTTACGAGATGCAATCATTTAAGAGGGAGGTAACTCGGTTAAAGGCGAAGGTCTGCTTAACATTTTTGACGATTCTGAACAGAGTGGGGATAAAGTTTTCAGAATATATTAATAACATTACACATGATATATCTGAAATAAAACGATAAATGTGTTGAATTATTTTACTTGAATTATCTGTCTCATTTGTTATTGCTGGTGCTTTTAAAGGCAGATGCAGGATGCAAGCATTTAGGTGGGAGGCAATTGCTTAACATTTTTGACTATTCTGAACAGAGTGGGGATAAAGTTTTCAGAATATTTTAATACCATTACACATGACATGTCTCAAATAAAACGATAAATGTGTTGAATTATTTTACTTGAATAAAGTGTTATTTTTGTTATTGCTGGTGCTTTTCATGGCAGTTGCAGGATGCAAGCATTTAAGTGGGAGGCAACTCGATTAAAGTCGAAGGATTGCTTAGCATTTTTGAAGATTCTGAACAGATTGGGGATAAACGTTTCAGGACATTTTGATACCATTACACATGACATATCTCAAATGAAACAATAAATGTGTTGAATTATTTTATTTGAATCATCTGTCACATTAGTTATTGCTGGTAATTTTAAGGCCAGTTGCAGGAGGCAAGCATTTAAGTGGGAGGCAACTCGGTTGAAGGCGAAGGTTTGCTTAACATTTTTGAAGATTCTGAACAGAGTGGGGATAAACGTTTCAGAACATTTTGATACCATTACACATGACATATCTCAAATGGAACAATGAATGTGTTGAATTATTTGTATTTAAATCATCTGTCACATTAGTTATTGCTGTTAATTTTAATGCCAGTTGCAGGATGCAAGCATTTAAGTGGGAGGCAACTCGATTGAAGTCGAAGGATTGGTTAGCAATTTTGAAGATTCTGAACAGAGTGGGGATAAACGTTTCAGAACATTTTGATACCATTACACATGACATATCTCAAAAGAAACAATAAATATGTTGAATTATTTTATTTGAATCATCTGTCACATTAGTTATTGCTGGTAATTTTAAAGCCAGGTGCAGGAGGCAATCATTTAAGTGGTAGGCAACTCGGTTGAAGGCGAAGGTTTGCTTAACATTTTTAAAGATTCTGAACAGAGTGGGGATAAACGTTTCAGAACATTTTGATACCATTACACATGACATATCTCAAATGGAACAATAAATGTGTTGAATTATTTGTATTTAAATCATCTGTCACATTAGTTATTGCTGTTAATTTTAATGCCAGTTGCAGGATGCAAGCATTTAAGTGGAAGGCAACTCGATTGAAGTCGAAGGATTGCTTAGCAATTTTGAAGATTCTGAACAGATTGGGGATAAACGTTTCAGAACATTTTGATACCATTACACATGACATATCTCAAAAGAAACAATAAATATGTTGAATTATTTTATTTGAATCATCTGTCACATTAGTTATTGCTGGTAATTTTAAAGCCAGGTGCAGGAGGCAATCATTTAAGTGGTAGGCAACTCGGTTGAAGGCGAAGGTTTGCTTAACATTTTTAAAGATTCTGAACAGAGTGGGGATAAACGTTTCAGAACATTTTGATACCATTACACATGACATATCTCAAATGGAACAATAAATGTGTTGAATTATTTTATTTGAATAATCTGTCACATTAGTTATTGCTGTTAATTTTAATGCCAGTTGCAGGATGCAAGCATTTAAGTGGGAGGCAACTCGATTGAAGTCGAAGGATTGCTTAGCAATTTTGAAGATTCTGAACAGAGTGGGGATAAACGTTTCAGAACATTTTGATACCATTACACATGACATATCTCAAAAGAAACAATAAATATGTTGAATTATTTTATTTGAATCATCTGTCACTTTAGTTATTGCTAGTAATTTTAATGCCAGTTGCAGGAAGCAAGCATTTAACCCCTTCCCTGTTTTGCCCGTACCCGTACGGGCTCAGCTTTTGGGCCTTTACTGATTTGATCGTACGGTGTACTGGCAATCTGATTTCTATTTCGCTTGCACTGTTTTATACTGGCCGTATTTTTTTATATTTTAATAACAAATTATTTGTATAGATAGCCAGTAAATAATAGTTTGCATTTTGTTGTATTTTCTACTCTGATTGGTTCAAAAGCGCGGGTGTTTTCGCATGTTTTGTATCAGAAGACAAATTGTTATCTTTCAGTGTATAGTTTTCTGGTTATATTTTACTAACCGCCTGATAATTTTATTGATGTAAAAGTTGTATAACATATTTTTACTTTTAAATAATGGATAATTCAGAGCGTATGGAGCTAATTTCTTGTGATTCGAACTGTGACTCGGAATCAGAAACTGAATTATCTATAAATGATAGTAGCGAAAGTTTACTAGATGACCTGGATAGTAATGGCTCTGATAGTGGTACAGATGGAATCAGTCAAGCAAGACAATTTTTTAAAATTAATTGTGATAATCCTTCGGATCCGCCTCCTAGATTCGCTCTCACTGGAGTTCCAAAAATTAACTTGGATATCGATGGGACTAAAGGTAAACTTCAGTTCTATGATGCTTCATAGAAAAAAAAATTGTAATAAGTGCTCAAAAATATTAGAAATATTAATTTTAATAACTTATCTTTTCTTAAAAATATAAAATGAACAAAAAATGCAATACAAAAATGTGACTTTTTTTGACCGAATTCTGGAAAAAAATTAAACTGTCAAAGGGTTAAGTGGAAGTCAACTCGATTGAAGGTGAAGGTGTGCTTAACACTTTTATCATTCTGAAGACAGTGTGAATAAACATTTCAGAACATTTTCATTAATTACATTTGATATACACCAAATAAGACGAAAGTTGAGTTGAATTAAATTATTTGCATCATCATTCAAACTTTTTGTTGTTGTTATTGCCACTTAGACTAGAAAAGTTTTTGAGTAGGAGGCTACTTGATTTAAGGGTTGCCTAAAATGTTTGAACATTCTGAACAGATTGGGGTTAATCATTTCTGAAAATTTTGATACTTTTAATTCTCACCTAAAATATAATGAATATGTTACTGAAACAAATTATTTAAATCATCTGTCTAATTTGTTGTTATTATTAAAATGTTACTTTTAAAGTTAGAATGGTGTGCGTGTTAAACAATGTTGTCATGAGCGAATTTAAAAAAAAAAGGTTTAAATTTTGAAATATTCATTTTATTAATGAGTTTATTAAAATAATCATTCTTTGAAACACACAATCCAAACTGTTTTAAATTCACTTACATAGTACAGTGAGGGCGCAAAGGTGAGAGACAATCGAAATTTTAATTTTTTTGCTGAGTTATAAGAGCTTTGAGAAAGGGGGAGATTAGAAGTGAAACTAAGTTTCGAAAATTAGATATAAATTGTTGAGCTAAGCTGACATTCATTTTGGTGTTCTTGAAATCTTCAAAAGTTAAACAAAAAAAATGGAAAGGTTTAGAATACATTTATAATTATGTAGGTTAGTTTAGTTGCAATACAAACATCAATATATAATATACATACATATACATACATATATATATATATGTGTATATATATATTTATATTTGTATATATATAAATATATATATATATATATATATATATATATGTATATATATATGTGTGTATATATATATATATATATATATATATATATATATATATATATATATATGTAATCCATTTTTTATATCACTCCTTCACAAGGAGAAAGCTCAACAGCTATAAGTAATGAGAATGCAGTCGGGCTTCATATTTAAGAGAACTCAGAAGTCTAATTTTAAACTTTATTTCAGAGCGGCAACACCGCACATCTATCCTTCTGGACAATATACAATCGAAAGCCACAGAATTCACTCTGCTCTGACACAAGTACACCCAAGAGCGCTGACAACAAGAATTTTCCCACAACAAAAACAACTTACTAGGCAAATTAAATGCAATATCA
>CM063497.1:62038693-62076193 GCA_032207245.1 Pardosa pseudoannulata
AAATACACAACAATCATTAGTACTTCAATAACGTGGTAAAATCGAACCAAATAGATAAAAACTAATGCATTTTCTTTTAAAAAACGTTTATTTATCCAGAATTTCACTATATTACAGAATGTACTTAGTAAAGTTTAATTATTTTAAAATAATAAAATTTCAATGTTTCTACAGTTTAGTGTGGAATTTGAAGAAACACTTCTTGCATAAAGTTTCATCGCACTTCACAGAATATGTTAGTGGGCTTTCTTGGCATCCTACAAGTCGACAATGTCTTTGGCCCTTTCTTTGTCCCATATTGTGATCCCTTCTATAAAAGCGAACATCTTGACTGAGATTAGCTTTTGAGGATGAAGGAAAACTGTAAGGTCGACCTTTCAAAACATTTTTTTCCGATTCCCAATTTTAGATATTTTACAGCAACAGCTCTTCGAAAATCTTACATGGGCATAGAATCACCTTTATGAACATTTCTGTGCAGAATACTTGCATTTACTACAGCCATATCAATTATTCGAGTGAATAGACACCAGTACCATGTTTTACTTCTTATTCTCTCCAAAAGGAGTTTTATCTTGATTTGTCATTCTTACGTTCAGCTGCTTTTGAAATGTCTTGGAAATGAATATATGACTCTATTTTTAGGTAAGCATTTCTATTAAAAGAGTACTGTACAAGACCTATCACTTAATCTTCCACATCACTCCAATAATATCTTTCACTTGAAAGAGTAAGATAGCCAAAATATATCAAAAACCCTATAAATATCTTTATATCTTCTTTAGTGATAATTAAATCATGGTCGTTTTTAACATTTTTAGCATAGAGAATAGTCTCATCCACAATTACGTTATATACTTTATCAGAAAAACGTTTTTCAAAGCAATGATGCAAGATGCATTTGCAAGATCATTTTCCATTGCCAAAATATTATTCTTATCAGTTTCCATTAATTCCGACCATTTGGTATAATTCGGTTTTTTTTCCAAATAATTTTTGGCTTTTCTGTTTTTAATATTTTAGGTTTCCTCTCAAACTTTGAAGGTAAATCTGTTTGATCACACTCATCTTTTGATATTACTTCTATTTTACCAACAATATCATTTACAAATGGAGCATGTAACTTATCATCTATTTTCTCTTCATCTGTCAGTTCATCTACATTAGTGGATATGGCAATAATATCCTGTTCAATTTGTTCAGAAAACAGATAATCAACTGCATCCTGAAAGCTATTAAAGATTTTTCGACTCATATTTTCATCTAAATGTGAAAAAACGTAATATTACCAGGGTCAGGAAAAAAACGCCCGAACGCCCAGTGATCTATTTCTAGATCAGCAGAATTTTTACACTAATTTTTACTATTTATATTTCTTTTAAGATAACATCGATTTATATTCTGATAGCTACATCTATGAAGATATTAAATCACCAAAAAAAGTTTAACTTACGCGTATTACTTAGCTGTTTTCAGTGTTTATGCTAAGAAACGTAGAAAAACGGCGGAACGAAAGGGCGATACAAACTTTCTCTTATCGCTTTAGATCAATGATATAAACAAAACAAGAAAACCACGTGTTGGTAAACAGGTGCATGCCTTGTCTTGCCCCCTATGCAGTGTAGAATATGTGGGGTGGGTTTAAGGTCATCTAAAAGCGAGTTTACCACGCTATGTTTAGCGATCTAAAAATAGATCACTGGGCGCTAATGGGTTAAATACTTTAAGAAAGATACTAGATATAACACGGCATATTCGGCAGGCTTTTATCTTTGGTTGAGAATGGCGGTAGTTTGTTTAGATGTTACAGCCTTTACATCCATTTTGCACTTCAATAACTCAACTTATTTTTTACTCACTTACACTGAAAATCTACAGATATCAATAGTCTTCTAAATTGTTAAATCTCCTTCTCTAAATAATCTTTCTTTCAATAGTTTGTCAGAAACTCTAAGAGAAATCTGTAATGGCACTTTCACTTTGATCTCCATACTCGAAATATTTCACGAGCTATTTTAGTTCCGTTAAAATTTCATCGATGATATCTTACTGTCCTTGACAGCGGGAATTAAAAATATATGTGTCCACAACTATATTTCTTCTCCGACAACCATAATCATCAAATGGTTTTAAAATTACTGCTAAATCATTCTTTTGAACTATAAAAATAATCAAACCTTGAAAAGGAACAGTTTTCACTCAAAACTGTCTAAAACGAATAATGTTTTAAAGATGTTGGAAGTGTTAGACATGCTGATCTAAGTGGTTCTATTCCAAAGCTAATTACCTAAGCTATTAAGTATATTATACCGTTGTCGTTCTGCCAACAAAACATTTTATATTGGCTTAACTGGTGCCATGAGGGCATAAACCAATCAACCAATAAACCAAGGAACCAATCAGACATGTAAAGAGTACACCAAGGGGAAATGTTAACAAGCAAAACCATGTTACGTAAAGTAGTTATATAGGATTAGTTGAGCTAGGCTGAAATCACGTTGGTATTCTCTAGGTTGACAAAGACTACCAGGATTAAAACATATACAAATGATCTTCACACAAGGTTGTCATTTTAGTTCTAAAATCAACAAAAATATATATTAATTTTAATAATATAATTTTAATGAAGTTGGTCAGTTTGGTCAAAATTACATAAGACAAACATTCGTACTTGTCTTCATATATATAAAATTCTTTTGTACATGTGTTCTGTGCATGTGTAATTTTTACTATTCCTAAACGGCTAGGTATGATTTTGATGAGATTTTGTGCATGTAATTAAAGTTGATTCAACAATGGTTTAGATTCATAATTTATATATATATATATATATATATATATATATATATAATATTATTTCATATATATATATATATGATTCGAGAATAGGTTTAGATTCATATATATATATATATATATATATATATATATATATATATATATATATATATATATATTATATATATATATATATATATATATATATATATATATATATATGTGTGTGTGTGTGTGTGTTTGTGTGTGTGTGTGTATGATCCAGAAATTCTAAAACAGCCGGTTTCAGTTGATTATTGCCCTTAATCTTATGCAAGTAGACTAATAAATAATTTTGCGGTTGGGCTACATTGAAGAGAAGCACAATTTTGAGAACAACTGAAATCTTTACTGAGAACCTGCTAAAAAGACATATTTGCCAGACAACGGCAGATAAGAGAATGATACGAAGAACAGTTTTCTGGTACAGAGATGTTCCCCAGAGTGAGACAGATAGAATTTTCCCAAGGTACAAGAAACTTAGTCAGCGAATTTAACTCTTAGATCAGGGGAAAAAAACTGAGCTTGGAACTTGCTGTCGACAGCTGGAAAATATGTTGAAAGAATTTCATATGTTGAAGTCGAGGACACCCCTTTGATTAAGACATTTTTTGTCGCTGAGAAAATAGATGTTAAGGAATTAGAATTTGAGAGAGGACGTTTTTAAATTTTATATATATATTATTTATTATTATATTCCTATATGGTATATTATATATTATATATATAATATATATACTATATATACATATATATATATAATATATATATATATATATATATTTATATATATATATATATATATATATATATATATGTATATATATATATATATATATATATATATATATATATATATATATATATATATATATATATATATATATATATATATATATATATATATATATATATATATAATATATATATATATATATATATATATATATATATATATATATATATATATATATATATAAATATATATATATATATATATATATTATATATATATATATATATATATATATATATATATATATATATATATTATATATATATATATATATATATATATATATATATATATATATATATATATATATATATATATGTATATATTATAATATATATATATATATATATAATATATATATATATATATTTATATATATATATATATATATATATATATTATATAATATATATATATATATATATATATATATATATAATATATATATATATATATATATATATATATAATATATATATATATATATATATATATATATATATATATATATATATATATATATATATATATATATATATATATATATATATATATATATATATATTATATATATATATATATATATATATATATGTGTGTGTGTGTGTGTGTGTGTGTGTGTGTGTGTAAATCTGTCAAGTCACAGTTCTTTCTCTGTCTTATATTTTTAAGCCGCCATAAAGCTTTTTCATCATAGATTAAAAAAAAAATTTCATGGATCTCGTTTATATATACACTTGTGTGTAAGAAAAAATAAATTTTCTAATATTATCACACAATTCCACCATTGTGTTTCCCCGAAACTAATTTTAAGAAACTAACCATGACGTGCTACGAATACATAGTCCACGAATACAAGTGAGAGAAAAATTGACTTAGAAACTTAAACGGGCTAAATTACAGGTTCAGCTGTCCAAATCCGTCTAAATCCATTAAGCAACCCGATTGTCTCCCCTAATCGTATTTTAAAAGCAATCAAATATAATTATAGTTTACGTAAACATCGCGGATAATTCAGGCAAAATTTGGCAAAACCGAATTCTGAAAAGACTCTCGTTTCCGGGTTAACTGCCTGAAATCCATCTCAATAACCGCGGCGCCGCATCGTAAAATGAGACCATTCATGAAAAGGCTATAAAAGGAGTAATTCATATTCATAATGCAATGCAGAGAGTTTGAAGAATTTTCGAACGAATCATTGTGGAGTTTTGGATGGATGAATACGTATTATTTCCACACCTTTAGTCACTGATTCGTATAATTTGGCGATTTCAGAATTACACCGGGAAAGGTCTGAATGGCTTGATTTTATTAGGAAATTCAGAATAATATGTTTCGGATATTAGAATATTTCAATATAAAATGTGCCTTTCATTGTCAAAAGCTCAGTTTAAGGCTATTATTTGAATTGAGATTCCCAAATTCCTCTTTGTATTAAAGAATAATTTTGTTAATATTTAAAAGGTCATAGTAGTCAACAGTTAAGAAAAAATTCTGCATTTAAATCAATCAATCTGCATTAAAATCAATCAATCTGCAATTACATCAGTCAATCTGCATTTAAATAAAATTATAAATTAAACTATTTAATCACAAATAATAATAATTTTCTGTTTGAAGTTAATAATCTTCAACAACATACATAAAAGTTAAAATTCGATTAAATTGCTTAATTATTTCACATTTTAACACATTTAAAATAAAATAATATTTTTAATTATGTTTTGAAAGCAGTTCTCTTCAACCACATAAATATAAGAATTAGATTAAATTTTTTAAAGGACATAGCAACAAAAATTTTTGTTACAGCAACTTGCAATTAATTCGAGATATTAGAGCATTTACGGTCATTCTTATATGTAATAGTATAACAATGTTTGATATATTTATTAGCATATGTCCATAATAGAGTCATATATATAAATTAGGAAAAAGTCAATAAATTTATTTCTATTTCTCTAGTCAACTTTTGAGAAAATTAAATCAAAATATTTTTGGATCTAAATAACGGGTGATCAAAAAGTTCGTATAAATTTTAAAAATTTATAATAATAAGAAAAATAACTAAAAATAAAAAAAATGTTTGCAAGGTTAGTATCGCTAAAGCATGGAAGTTTTTTAAAACAGAAAAATATAAATGAAAAAGAGTCGAAAGAGGTCACTGATCTAAACAAGTCAAAGAAAAAGAAAAGCAAATAAGGAACCTCCAAATAGTTTATTACAACAGTATGTGTTCCACATGACCACCACCACAGGGATAACACACAAATCCAGCAACGGCAGAGTGCAGCAGGTTCGATTGTATGCAAGACACCTCTCGGCAGATCGCATCTTTCAGTTCAGAGAGATTGGATTGTCTGGATCGATACACCCGAGATTTCAAATATCCCCACAACCAAAAGTCTGCCTGTGTCAAATATGGAGACAGAGAAGGCCATTGAAACCTGAAACGCCTGCTAATGATTTTGTCCTCCTCGAATGTCTAGATCAGGAAATCCTTGACCGAATTAGCAGTGTGACTAGTTGCTCCATCTTGTATAAACGTGACGGTAGATAGCCCACCTCTTTCACTCAAATCTTACACGACATTATCTGGCAGAAGTGTTAAATTCATTCACCGTATCCGTTTTCTACCTATTTACTGGGCACTCCGTTTCAAAGAAGAAGGGTCCTATGATGAACGAACCTGTGAATCCACACCACACTGTCACTTTTGAGGAATACAATGGTTTCTGCTTATATTCACGTGGATTAGATGTTGCCCAGATGCGACAGTTATGGGTATTAACGTCGCCATGAAGGGAAAAATGTTATCTTCATCTGCCCACAAGATGTTAAAGACATAGGTGGCATTCTGTTCGACTTTGGAGAAAGTCCCCCCTCGCATATATTTCCCTCTGTACGGTATCCGCTGGTGAAAGTTGAGGGCACGACTGCAGTCTGTATGGATACAGATCAAGGATTCCATGAAGAATATTGGGTACCGAGGCCCAAACGTCTGAATCAGCTGCAGGAACAAGCACTGCTCGTTCTTGCAGCTGATTCGGACGCTAATGCTTCAATATATGCAGCAACACGCAAAGAACGTGCCTCATTTAAACACGGTCGTTCGGTTCTTACACGATCCTCCAACATTCCAGTTTCCTTAAACCGCTAACCAAGCTTTATGAGGCCTGTCACAATGAAAGGTCCTTTTCCACTTCAAACGTAAAACAACTTACCAACAAAGCTCAACATTCTTGTTCACATACATGGTTTACAGAGGTGAACTGGTTGTGTATCGCAAGGTCTTATAACAGTTTCATACGCATAATTCCACGGAAGTCGCTCGTACCAGCGCCCTCTGTATTCTGTTTTTGTGTTAGTGTTTTCTGTTTCATAAGAAATCGCATTGCCCTAGTAATACTAACCCTACAAACCGTTTTTTATTTTATTTATTTTTCCGGTTATTATGATTTTTTAAATTTTATACGGACTTTATTATCACCGGGACCTTATCCAGGTTATACTGATAAGTCCGTAAAAATATTATTGCCTTTTACTTTTTCTCTTTTTAAACACTTTTAAATTACGAATGAAGATAATATTGGTAATGTTTTTTATTTTACATTAAATTAATGAGACCCGATTTTAGGATTTACATAGAAAGCAATTTGGAGAAGTAAATTCCCAAAACCAAGAATTTATCCCCACTTAAATATACAGCCATCTCCCACATTAAAATCAGACACAATATTTTTGAGTAAAAATAATATTACCATCTTGATAATCACTGAGAAGGAAAAGCATTATGACACATAAATTCAGTTGCTTCCCAAAATAAATTTCGCAACCACTTCTCAATTTAAATGGAAGAATAAACGTTGTTTTGTTAATGCTTCCAGAAATCACTTTTGTGATTCAATTATTAAATGCAGATTTTTGTTTTACATGAGCATTTCCCAGGAAGGAATCTTTGGTTAAATAACTTTAGATGGAGTCAAACGCTACTAGCTCCACGGCCATTAAAGTCTTTAGCATTCTTGTAAATGCTACTGAGTGGGAAGCAAGCTTTATCAATATTTTAAAAGTTTTTAATCCTTTCTGAGAAGTTTGCAAATGTCATTTTCAGAACTTTGTTTTGTGTTATGTTGTGTGTAGAATTAAATCATTAGATATAGCGAGAAATACATTTGAGTATTTTTTTAAACAGCCTACTTTTTAATTGAATTTAAAATACAATTTCTAACCTGTTTAGAATAAATTTCTTCTTGATCATTAATAATTTTCTAATAGCATATATTATTTATATTTTTTATGCGAAGCTGCATTTTTAAATAATAAATTATTTATTTATAGAGCTGCCATAAAAAACTTTTGAAAATTCTAAATTACAAAACCACATTTCTAATAAAAAGGAATCGAACTGTTTTATTCTCTGAAACTAAAATATGTATTATATGAACATTATATTTTGTTTTATAACGTAATAAAACCCATTTTTTTAATTTTCAATTTTTTTTACTTATTTCTTAATTTTAATAAAACACAAAAAATTAGTTGGAAAAGTGTTTTGTTTCACAGAGTAAAATAAATATATTTCTTTAATTTGATATTAATTTTAAGTTTCTAATATACATGTTATTAAGGTTTTCTTGTGGATATAGAAATTTATTTCCCATTTTTTAAATATTTTTACTTTATTTTACACAATATACCACCTAAAATTTAAAATATAAGTAATTTCTTGAAATCTAGAGTATTGTTAAACTACATGTACTTCATAATAAAATTCACAGATTATTTTATTTTATTAAAAATCCAAACAGTCCCCAAAAGGAACATTTTAAGTATCGAAAGGTAATATGTTTTCTTAATATTTTTAATTACTCTAAAATTTAAGTTTTATTAATTTTTACAGCATACTAATTTGCTGAAAAACGATAGGAGTTTATGAGTAGAAAATAATTTCAGAAATAAATTTCCATATTCAAATATTCCCATAAATTTTGCACTTGATATAAACCTGTACATAAAATTAAGACAAATCCTTTTCGCTTCAAAAAATGTTCGAATTCCCACTGTTGGCATGGATGTTTGTAGCCTTTCGGAATCGGCTTTAAACTGTAGTTCCCGGTCTCATTAGCCCTCGTGTGCAAAACAATAGACCGTAGCGCTCCAAACCAAGCCAAACCTATAATCACTGAGAATGAAAAGAATTGTAAAATATAAATGCAGTCCTTTCCAAAATAAATTTTGTAACTATTTCCATAGAAAACCGAATTTAAACTAAAGAATAAACATTATTTTCCTACTGCTTTTAGAAATAACTTTGCTGACTCATATTTTAAATGTAGACTCTTGTTTTAAAAACAGACTTTTCTTAGCTGATAACTTTAGGTTAATTTATAGAAATGTCTCAATGGAGTCAAATTCTACTAGCTGCGCGGCCATTAAATCTGTTATCATTTTTGTAAATGCCACTGAGTTGGAAGCAAGCGTTATCAGTATTTTAAAAGCTCCGCAGTGTTTCTGAGAAGTTTGTAAATGTCATTGTCAGAAGATTTTTAGTCATGAAGTGCGTAGAAATAAGCATTTAGATATAGTGAGTAGACATACTAGCTTTTGAGCTATTTTTTTTATTTAACTTTAAATTTTTAAGAAATAAAATTTTCTGAGTTGTTTGAAATAAATTGTTTCTCAATCGTGAATACTACTTTTGTGAATATTATTTAATTTTGTTATGTGAAGAAATGCATATTAAAAAGCACAAAATAATTTTACAAAGTAAAAAATATAGAAATTTTAATGTATTACAGTAATTTCTAAAATTTCTATATTAGAAACCAATATTTTTTGTTAAATAAAAACTAGTAACCATGTTTATTATCTGAGCTACAATTATATATTATTTGAGCAATGTATTTTATTTTACACTGTAAAAAATGCTATTTTTTTTTTGTAATTTTCCAAATTGCTAACAGATTTTTTTTTTAATTTTAAGGAATTACAAATAATTTTAGCATTTATTTAATATGATAAAAAAACATTTTTCAGTTTGGTGTTAATTTTTTGATTCTAATAAACATCCACATAAAATTAAGGCAAATATTTTTTCTTAAATATTTTATCAACTTTACAATCTCTGAGAATGAAAATCATTATGATATATTAATGCAGTTCCTTCCTAAAATAAATTTCGTTATTTCTTCCGGAGAAAAACAAATTTAAACGAAAGAATAAGCATTATTTTCTTACTGCTTTTAAAAATAACTTTCATGATTCATATTTTAAATGTAGTCTTTTGTTTTAAAAAGAGACTTTTCTGAGAAGATAACTTTTGTTTAAATTGTAGGAATGACTCAATGGTGTCAAATGCTACTAGCTGCACTGTCAATAAATCTGTTAGCTTTCTTGTAAAAACCACTGAGTTGGAAGCAAGCGTTATTAGTATTTTAAAAGCTTCAAAGTGTTTCTGAGAGGTTTGTAAATGTCATTGTCAGACATTTTTAGTCATGAAGTGTATAGAAATAAGCATTTAGATTTAGTGAGGGGACATACTAGCTTTTGAGCTAGTTTTTTTATTTAAACTGCCGACATTTTTTAAGATATTAAAGGATCTGAGTTGTCTGGAAATTTTTTCTTAATCGTGAATATTCTTCATTTTTCTGAGACGATAACTTTAGTTTACTACATACTACATTTGAGCTATTTTTTTTTATTTAAACTACCGGCATTTTTTAAAAAAAATAAAAGGTTCTGAGTTGTGTAAAATATTTTTTTCTTAATCGTGAATAGTACGTTTGTAAATATTATTTAATTTTGTTATGTGAAGCAATGCATTTTAAAAAGAACAAAATAATTTTACAAAGTAAAAAACATAGAAATTCAATTCTCTTACAATACCTTTTAAAATTTCTATATTAGAAACCGATATTTCTTCTTAAATAAAAACTAGCTATCATTTTTATTATCTCAACTGCAACTATGTATTATATGAGTAATGTATTTTATTTTACACCGTAATAAATGCTAATTTTATTTTTAATTTTTCAAATTGGTTACAGATTTTTTTTAAGGCAATACAAAAAATTTTTGCTTTTTTTAATATAATAAATTACATATTTTTCTTCCATTTGATATTAATCATTTGATTCTAAGAAACATCGACATAAAATTAAGGCAAATTATTTTCGCTTAAAAAATGTTTTCATCTTTATAATCTCTGATAATTAAAATTATTATAATACGTAAATGCAGTTTCTTTTAGAAATAACTTTGATGACTCATATTTTAAATGTAGACTCTTGTTTTAAAAACAGACTTTTCTTAGCTGATAACTTTAGTTTAATTTGTAGAAATGACTTTATGGAGTCAAATTCTACTATCTGCACGGCCATTAAATCTGTTATCATTTTTGTAAATGCCACTGAGTTGGAAGCAAGCGTTATCAGTATTTTAAAAGCTTCGGAGTGTTTCTGAGAAGTTTGTAAACGTCATTGTCAGAAGATTTTTAGTCATGAAGTGCGTAGAAATAAGCATTTAGATATAGTTAGGTGGCATACTAGCTTTTGAGCTATTTTTTTTATTTAACTTTAATTTTTTAAGAAATAAAATTTTCTGAGTTGTTTGAAATAAATTGTTTCTTAATCGTGAATACTATTTTTGTGAATATTATTTAATTTTGTTATGTGAAGAAATGCACATTAAAAAGTACAAAATAATTTTACAAAGTAGAGAATACAGAAATTTTAATGTATTACAGTAATTTCTAAAATTTCTATATTAGAAACCAATATTTTTTGTTAAATAAAAACTAGTAACCATGTTTATTATCTGAGCTACAATTATATATTATTTGAGCAATGTATTTTATTTTACACTGTAAAAAATGCTATTTTTTTTTTGTAATTTTCCAAATTGCTAACAGATTTTTTTTTTAATTTTAAGGAATTACAAATAATTTTAGCATTTATTTAATATGATAAAAAAACATTTTTCAGTTTGGTGTTAATTTTTTGATTCTAATAAACATCCACATAAAATTAAGGCAAATATTTTTTCTTAAATTTTTTATCATCTTTAAAATCTCTGAGAATGAAAATCATTATGATATATTAATGCAGTTCCTTCCTAAAATAAATTTCGTAACTTCTTCCGGAGAAAACCAAATTTAAACGAAAGAATAAACATCATTTTCCTACTTCTTTTAGAAATAACTTTGATGACTCATATTTTAAATGTAGACTCTTGTTTTAAAAACAGATTTTTCAGAGAAGATAGCTTTAGTTAAATTTGTAGGAAATACTCAATGGTGTCAAATGCTACTAGCTGCAGGGCCATTAAATCTTTCAGCATTCTTGTAAGTGCCACTGGTTTGGAAGCAAGCTTTATCAGTATTTTAAAAGCTTAGAAGTGTTTCTGAGAAGTTTGTAAAAGTCATTGTCAGATGTTTTGCGTTATGATGTGTGTAGAAAGAAGAATTTAGATAATGTAATGGGACATACTAAATTTGAGCTATTGTTTTATTTAAACTACCTATATTTTCTAAGAAATGAAAGGTTCTGAGTTGTTTGGAGTAATTGTTTCTTAATCGTAAATACTATTTTTGTAAATATTTTTTAATTTTGTTATGTGAAGCAATGTATTTTAAAAAGCACAAAATAATTTTACAAAGTAAAAAACATAGAAATTCAATCGCTTACAATAACTTTTAAAATTTTCTATATCAGAAACCAATTATTTATGTTAAATAAAAACTAGTTATAATTTATTATCTGAACTGCAATTATGTATTATATAAGCAATGCACTTTATTTTATACCGTAATAAATGCTAATTATTTTAGTTTTCTAAATTGCTTACAATTTTTTAATTTTAAGGCATTACAAAATGTTTCTCTTTTATTTAATATAATAATTCAAATATTTTGCTTCAATTTGTTAGTAATCATTTGATTTTACTAAACATCGACATAAAATTAAGGCAAATAATTTTAGCTTAGAAAAATGTTACCATCTTTTTAATCTCTGAGATTGAAAATTATTATAATACGTAAATGCTGTTTCTTTCTCCAAAAATATTTCTTAACTTCCGGACAAAATTCAATTTAAACGAAAGAATAAAAATACCTTTTAGAAATAACTTTGATGACTCAATTTTTAAATGTAGACTTTTGTTTTTAAACAGACTTTTCTGAGAAGATAACTTTAGTTCAATTTTTATGAATGACTCAATGGAGTCAATGCTTCTGGCTGCACTGTCATTAAATCTGTCAGCATTCTTGTAAATGCCATTGAGTTCTAAGCTAGCGATATCAGTATTTTAAAAGCTTCGAAGTGTTTCTGAGGAGTTTGTAATTGTTATTGACAGACGTTTTGCGTCATGATGTATGTAGAAGGAAGCATTTAGATATAGTGAGGGGACATACTACACTGTGAGCTATATTTTATAACTGAAGACACTTTTTACGAAATAAAAGGTTCTGAGTTGTTTGGAATACTTTTTCTTAATCATGAACAGTACTTTTGTAAAAATTATTTACTTTGGTTTAATCAATGCATTTTAAAAAGTACAAAATAATTTGATAAAGTAAAAAATATAAAACTTCAAATCTCTTACAATAAATTCCAAAATTTCTATATCAGAAACCAATATTTTATGTTAAATACCAGCTATATTTGTATTATCTCAAATGCAATTATGTATTATATGAGGAATGTATTTCATTTTACACCGTAATAAATGCTAATTTCCTTTTAATTTATAAAACTGCTTAAAGATTATTTAATTTTAAGGAATTACAGATAATTTTAGTTCTATTTAGTATAATAAAAAATATATTTTTTCAATTTAGTGTTAAATATTTGATTCTCATAAACATCCACATAAAAATAAGGTAAATAATTTTTGCTTAAAAAATGTTAGCATCTCTATAATCTCTAAGAATAAAAATTATTATAATACATAAATGCAGTTTTTTATCAACATATATTTCGTAACCACTCCCGGAGAAAACCAAATTTAATGTAAGGATTTAATGTAAAGAACCAAATTTAATGTATAAATATTACTTTTCCACTGCTTTTAAAAATAACTTTCATGATTCATATTTTAAATGTAGTCTTTTGTTTTAAAAAGAGACTTTTCTGAGAAGATAACTTTTGTTTAAATTGTAGGAATGACTCAATGGAGTCAAATGCTACTAGCTGCACGGCCGTTAAATCTTTTAGCATTCTTGTAAATGCCACTGAGTTGGAAGCAAGCGTTATCAGTACTTTAAAAGTTTCGACGTCTTTTTGTGAAGTTTGTAAATTTCCTTGTCAGACATTTTGCGTTATGATGTGTGTAGAAGGAAGCATATATATATAGTGAGGGGACATACTACATTTGAGCTATTTTTTATTTAAACTGCCGGCATTTTTTCAGAAATATTAGGTCCTTAGTTGCTTGGAATATTTTTTTCTCTTAATAGGGAATAGTACTTTTGTAAATATTATTTAATTTTGTTATGTGAAGCAATGCATTTTAAAAAGCACAAAATAATTTTACAGAGTAAAAAATACGGAAATTTAAATCACTTACAGTATTTATAATTCCTATATTAGAAAGCAATATTTCATGTTAAATAAAATCTAGTTATCTTTTTTATTATCTCAACTGAAATCATGTATTATATGAGAAATGTATTTTGTCAAACGCTACTAGCCGTAAGGTCATTAAATATTTTAGCATTCTTGTAAATGCGACTCAGCGGAAAGCAAGTGTTATCAGTATTTAAAAAACTTTAAAGTGTTTAAGAGAAGTTTGTAAATGCCATTTTCAGAAGTTTGTTTTACGTTATATTTTGTGCTAAAGTGCGCATTCAGATATTGTGAGGCGACATATAACCTTTCAGGCTACTTTTTTTTATTTAAACTGCTAACTGTTTTAAAAATAAGGTTCTGACCTGTTTAGAATAATTTTTTCTTAGTACATAATACTATTTTGTCAATATTATTTAATTTTATGAAGTGAAGTCATACATTTTAAAAAGAACGATATAGTTTTACAAAGTAAAAAGTATAGAAATTCAAATCTCTTACAATACCTTTTAAAATGTTTAATATTATTATATAATATTCTAATATGGAATATTAGAAACCGATATTCCATGTTAAATAAAAAGTAGCTATCATTTTTACTATCTCAACTGAAACTATGTATTATATGAGTAATGTATTTTATTTTACACCGTAAAAAATGCAATTTAAAAAAATGAAATTGATTATATATATAATAATTTTAAGGCATTACAAAAATTTTAATCTTTTATTTAATGTAATAAAGTAAATATTTTGCTTCAATTTGATATTAATCATTTGATTCTAACAAACATCGACATAAAATTAAGGCAAATTATTTTCGCTTAAAAAATGTTTTCATCTTTATAATCTCTGAGAATTAAAATTATTATAATACGTAAATGCTGTTCCTTTCATTAAAAATATTTCTTAAAAACTTCCGGACAAAATCCATTTTAAACGAGAGAATAAAATATCTTTTAGAAATAACTTTGATGACTCAATTTTTAAATGTAGACTTTTGTTTTAAAAACAGGCTTTTCTGAGAAGATAACTTTAGTTCAATTTTTATGAATGACTCAATGGACTCAAAAGCTTCTAGCTGCACTGTCATTAAATCTATTAGAATTCTTGTAAATCCACTGAGTTGGAAGCAAGCGTTATCAGTATTTTAAAAGCTTCGAAGTGTTTCTGAGAAGTTTGTAATTGTTATTGACAGACGTTTTGCGTCATGATGTATGTAGAAGGAAGCATTTAGATATAGTGACGGGACATACTACATTTGAGCTATTTTTTATTTAAACTGCCGACATTTTTTAAGAAATAAAAGGTTTTGAGTTGTGTGGAATAATTTTTTTCTAAATCGGGAATACTACTTTTGTAAATATTATTTAGTTTTGTTTTTTTCAGCAATGCATTTTAAAAAGAACAAAATAATTTTACAAAGTAAAAAATATAGAAATTCAAATCTCTTTCAATAACTTTTAAAATTTCTATGTTAGAAACCCATATTTTATGTTAAATAGAAACTAGTTGTAATTTTTATTATCAACTGAAATTATGTATTATATGAGAAATGTATTTTATTTTACACCGTAATGAATGCTAATTATTTTTAATTTTCCAAATTGCTTACACTTTTTTTAATTTTAAGGTATTACAAATAATTTTATCATTTATTTAATACAATAAATAATTATTTCACTTCTATTTGATATTAATTATATGATTCTAATAAACATCCACATAAAATTAAGGTAAATAATTTTCGTTTAACAAAATAATACGATCGTTATAATCTCTGAGAATGAAAATTATTATAATATATAAATGCAGTTCCTTCCCTAAAAAAATATTTCTTAACCACTTCCGGAGAAAATCCAATTTAAACGAAAGAATAAACATGTCTTTTAGAAATAACTTTGATGACTCAATTTTTAAATGTAGACTTTTGTTTTAAAAACAGACTTTTCTGAGAAGATAACTTTAGTTCAATTTTTATGAAAGACTTAATGGAGTCAAATGCTTCTAGCTGCACTGTCATTAAATCTGTTAGAATTCTTGTAAATGCCACTGAGTAGGAAGCAAGCGTTATCAGTATTTTAAAAGCTTCGAAGTGTTTCTGAGAAGTTTGTAAATGTCATTGTGAGATGTTTTCCGTTATGATGTATGTAGAAGGAAGCAATTAGTAATTGGACATACTACATTTGAGCTAATTTTTTTTTATTTAAACTTCTGTCATTTTTTAAGAAATATTAGGTCCTGAGTTGCTTGGAATAATTTGTTTCTTAATAGGGAATAGTACTTTTGTAAATATTATTTAATTTTGTTATGTGAAGCAATGCATTTTAAAAAGCACAAAATAATTTTACAAAGTAAAAAATACGGAAATTTAAATCTCTTACAGTATTTTAAATTCCTATATTAGAAAGCAATATTTCATGTTAAATAAAATCTAGGTATCATTTTTATTATCCCAACTGAAATTATGTATTATATGAGAAAATATTTTGTTAAATGCTACTAGCCGCACAGTTTTTAAATCTTTTAGCATTCTTGTAAATGCCACAGAGCGGAAAGCAAATGTTATCAGTATTTAAAAGCTTTAAAGTGTTTAAGAGAGGTTTGTAAATGTCATTGTCAGAAGTTTGTTTTACGTTATATTTTGTGTTAAAGGGCGCATTTAGATATTGGGAGGGGATATATAACCTTTCAGGCTACTTTTTTTATTTAAACTGCTAACTTTTTTAAAAAATAAAAGGTACTGACCTGTTTAGAATAATTTTTTGCTTAGCTGTTAATACTAATTTTATCAATATTATTTAATTTTATGAAGTGAAGCCATACATTTTAAAAAGAACGAAATAGTTTTACAAAGTAAAAAGTATAGAAATTCAAATCTCTTACAATACCTTTTAAAATTTCTATATTAGAAACCGATATTCCATGTTAAATAAAAAGTAGCTATCATTTTTACTATCTCAACTGAAACTATGTATTATATGAGTAATGTATTTTATTTTACACCGTAAAAAATGCAATTTAAAAAAATGAAATTGATTATATATATAATAATTTTAAGGCATTACAAAAATTTTAATCTTTTATTTAATGTAATAAAGTAAATATTTTGCTTCAATTTGATATTAATCATTTGATTCTAACAAACATCGACATAAAATTAAGGCAAATTTTTTTCGGTTAAAAAATGTTACCCTCTTTATAATCTCTGAGAATTAAAATTATTATAACACGTAAATGCAATTCCTTAACTAAAAAAATATTTCGTAACCACTCCCTGAGAAAATCCAATTTAAACGAAAGAATAAACATGTCTTTTTGAAATAACTTTCATGACTCAATTTTTAAATGCAGTCTATTGTTTTAAAAAGACACTTTTTTCAGAAAAAAAACTTTAGTTTAAATTTAAATAACTCAATGGAGTCAAACGCTACTAGCTGCAGGGCCATTAAATCTTTCAGCATTCTTGTAAGTGCCACTGAGTAGGAAGCAAGCGTTATCGGTATTTTAAAAGCTTCGAAGTGTTTCTGAGAAGTTTGCAAATGTCATTGTCAAAAGTTTTGCGTCATGATGTATTCGGAAGCATTTAGATATAGAGAGGGGACATACTACATTTGAGCTATTTTTATTTTATTTAAACTTTCTACATTTTTTAAGAAATATTAGGATCTGAGTTGTGTGGAATAATTTTTTCTTAATCGTGAATAATACTTTTGTAAATATTTAATTTTGTTAAGTGATGCAATGCATTTTAAAAAACATAAAATAATCTTACAAAGTAAAAAAAAAATAGAAATTAAAATCTCTTACAATAACTTTTAAAGTTTATATATTAGAAACCAATATTTTATGTTAAATAGAAACTAGTTATAATTTTTATTATCTCAACTGGAATTATGTATTATATGAGAAATACATATTTTATTTTACACCGTAATGAATGCTAATTCTTTTTAATTTTCCAATTTGTTTACAGATTTTTGAAATTTAAGGCATTACAAAAAATTTTAATTTTTATTTCATATAATAAAACAAATATTTTCCTTATATTTGATATTAATTATTTGATTCTAATAATAAACCACAAAAAAATTAAGGCAAATCCTTTTCGCTTAAAAAATATTACCATCTTATACATATTATGATAATTCTACATAATTCTACATATTATAATATTTCTACATATATCTACATTTTATAATAATTCTACATATATCCACATATTATAATACGTTTCTATCTCAGAGAAATAAAATGTTACCATATTTATAATCTCTGAAATTAAAAAATAATTATAATATGTAAATGGAATTCCTTCCCCCAAAAAATTTCTTAAACACTACCGGAGAAACTCCAATTCAAACGAAAGACAAACATTATTTTCCTATTGTTTTTACAAATAACTTGGTTGAAGTATATTTTAAATGTAGACTTTTGATTAAAAAAGTTACTTTTCTGAGAAGATAACTTTAGTTTAATTTTTATGAATGACTCAGTGGAGTCAAACGCTACTAGCTGCGCGGATATTAAATCTTTTAGCATTCTTGTAAATACCTCTGAGTTAGAAGCAAGCTTTATCAGTATTTTACAAGCTTTGAAGTGTTTCTGAGAAGTTTGTAAATGTCATTTTCAGAAGTTTGTTTTAAGTTATGATGTGTATAGAAGGGAGCATTTAGATATAGTGAGGGGAAATACTACATTTGAGCTACTTTTTTTTATTTAAACTGCCGAAATTTTTTAAAAAAGTGTAAAATAATTTTTTCTTAATCGTGAATAGTACTTTTGTAAATATTATTTAATTTTTTTTATGTGAAGCATCTATATTGTAAAAGTTTCGAAGTGTTTCTGAGAAGTTTGTAAATGTCATTTTCAGAAGTTTGTTTTGTGTAGAAGGAAGCATTTAGATATAGTGAGGGGACATTTAGATATTGTGAAGGGGGGCTACATTTTAAGTTAATTTTTTTATTTAAACTGCCAACTTTTTTAAAAAAATAAAAGCCTCTGATCTGTTTTGTATAATTTTTTCTTAATTGTTAATACTAATTTGTCAATAACATTTAATTTTGTGATTTGAAACAATGCGTTTTAAAAAGCACAAAATATTTATACTGAGTAAAAAAAATATAAAAAATCAATCTTACAATAAATTTTAAATATTTCATGCCAAAAAGAAACTACTTATCGTTTTTAAGATTTCAACTTCAATTACGTTTATTGTACAATTTATTGTAATGTATTTTATTTTACATGGTAATAAATGCTAGTTTTATTAATTTTCCAAATTGCTTGCAGAATTTTTAATTTTAAGACTTTACAAAAATATTTTTATTTAACATAATAAAATAATAATAGATTTATTTAACATTATAAAATAAATATTTTTCTTGAATTTCAGATTAATTATTTGATTCTAATAAACATATTTTAAACAATATTTTGTGAGTAGGTGAATATTCTTTTTTTTTCCTTTCGTTAAATATATGCTACATTATTTCATATTAGATAATATTCAAAACTGGAATAAAAATTCTTTAAAGTTATTATATTACTAAAGGATTTATCATAACTATATTCTAAAAGTTACATATCTTTTCAATTCTATGACAAATTTGATAAGGCCTAATATTAAAAGTTTAAACTTGAAAATAATTTTTTTGAATTATTAAATTACTAAGAAAATGTAGTTATATCAAAATTTTTATTGCATAGTGATTAGCTGAAAATCAATTGGAGGATACGCGTACAAAAATGAAATAAATAAATTTCCATTTTAAACAATTTTTCATAATTTTTCCCCTATAAAACTACAGTTCTCTCATAAAATTAAGTTAAGGCATTTCACCATAAATAAATGTTACCATTTTTATTATGAATTTCTCAGAAATACTTATTACATATGCGTAAGAAAGAAGTTTAAAAAATAAATGTCTATCTTCAAAAATTTATCTTTAAATATTTCACTTCATAAGAAAACTGCCATCTCCAAAATAAAAATTAGTAAAACATTCAAATGATAAAATAATCTTATCGTGTTTATAATAACAGAGAGTGAAAAGCATTATAATATATAAATGCAGTTGCTTTCCAAAATGAATTTAGCAACTACTTCAAGAGAAAATCCAATTTAAAAGGAAGAATAAACATTATGCACCTCATTCTTAAAGAAATAACTTTGCTGACTCAATTATTAAATGTAGACTTTAGTTTTAAAAGAGCCTATTTCAAGAAGCAAGCTGTAGTTTAATTTTTATGAATGGCTCAATGGAGTCAAACGCTACTAGCTGCAAGGCCATTAATTCTTTTAACATTTTTGTAAATACCATTGAGTAGGAGGCAAGACTTATCTATATTTTAAAAATTTCGAAGTGTTTCTGAGAAGTTTGTAAAGTCATTTTTAGAAGTTTGTTTTGCCCCATTATGTGTATAAGAGAAATCATATAGATATAGTGAAGGGGTATACTACCATTTGAGCTAAAAAAAAGTATTTACAATGCCTACTTTTTTTAAAATTTAAAATAGAAGATTCTGGCCTGTTTAAAATACATTTTTTTCTTGATCGTGAATACTAATTTTGTAAATAGTATTTAATTTTGTTATGTGAGGTAGTGCATTTTAAAAAGCACAAAATATTTATACAAAGTACAAAAATATAGAAATTCAAATGTCTAACAATGAATTTAAAAAAAAAATTTAATTTAAAACTAATATTTGACGTCAATTAGAAACTGTTATCATTTTTACTATTTCAATATCAATTACGTATAATATGAGCAATGTATTTACACCATAACAAACATAAATATTTTTAATTTTCCCAACTTATTACAGGTTGTTCACTTTAAAGACATTTTAAAAAGTAAAGCTTTGACTTAAAATGAAGTCAAATCATTTCCGCATAAATAAATATTACCATCTTTATAATCACATCTTTATTATGAATTGCACAGAACTATTTATAAGATAAGTGTAGAAAACAAGTTTACAAAATAAATGTCTATATTAAAACATTTATTTTGAATATTTCGCTTCATAATAAAACTGCCAACTCCAAAATAAAATTAATAAAACATTCATACGATAAAATAATCTTATCGTGTTTATAATCACAGAGAGTGAAAAGCATTATACGATATAAATGCAGTTGCTTCCCAAAATAAATTTAGCAACTACTTCAAGAGAAAACCCATTTTAAAAGGAAGAACACACATTATGCACCTAATGCTTCCAGAAATAACTTAGCTGACTCAATTATTAAATGTAGACTTTAGTTTTAAAAGAGCGTATTTCAACAAGGGAGCTGTAGTTTAATTTTTATGAGTGACTCAATGGAGTCAAACGCTACTAGCTCCAATGCCATTAAACCCCTTAGCATTCTTGTAAATGCCATTGAGTGGGAGGCAAGACTTATCTATATTTTAAAAGTTTTGAAGTGTTTCTGAGAAGTTTGTAAATGCCATTTTTAGAAGTTTGTTTTGCCCCATGATGTGTCTAGAAGAAAGCATATAGATATAGTGAGGGGTTATACTAGCATTTGATCTAAAAAATATTTTCAATGCCTAATTTTTTTTAAATTTAAAATATAAGATTCTGGCCTGTTTAAAATACATTTTTTTTCTTGATCGTGAATACTAATTTTGTAAATAGTATTTAATTTTGCTATGTCTGGTAGTGCATTTTAAAAAACACAAAACATTTATACAAAGTAAAAAAAATATAGAAATTTAAATGTCTAATGATGAATTTAAAAATTTTTTATATTAAAAACCAATATTTGATGTCAATTAGAAACTGTTATCATTTTTACTATTTCAACATCAATTACGTATAATATGAGCAATGTATTTACACCGTAAACACAAATATTTTTAATTTCCCAACTTAATACAGGTTGTTCACTTTAAAGACATTCTAAAAAGTAAAGCTTTTATTTAACATAATAAAATTAATATTTTGCTTCAAATTAATATTAATTGTTTGGTTTTAATAAACATATTTTAAAAGTTATCTTTTGGGCATTTGAATTACCTGTTTTTTTTCATTCTTTAAATATATTCTATATTATTTCAAATTAGGTATTACTGAAAATTGAAATACTGAAAACATTCTTTTGAGCTAGTGTATTACTAAAATATTTATCATAATTACATTCTAAAAGTTACAGATCTTTTCAGTTCTATGGCAAATTTAAAAAAGCCTACTACTAAAATTTTAAGAGTGAAAAGTGTATTTTTAGAATTATAAAACTACTAGAAAAGGTAGTTATATCAAAATTTTTATTGCATAGTAATTAGCTGAAAATCAATTGGAGGATACCCGTATAAAAAAAAATAAAATAAAATAAATTTCCACGGTAAAAAACTTCTCATAAATTTTTCCCCTCTAAAACTACAGTTCTCACATAAAATTAAGTTATATCATTTCCACATAAAATAATGTTACCACCTTTATTATTATGAATTGCTCAGAACTATTTATAAGATATGCGTAGAAAACAAGTTTAAAAAATAAATGTCTATATTCAAAAATTTTACTTTAAGTAAGGCAGTGCATTTTAAAAAGCACAAAATATTTATACAAAGTAAAAAAATATAGTAATTCAAATGTCTAACAATAAATTTTATAAATTGTTAAATTAAAAACCAATATTTCATGTTAATTATAAACTGTTATTATTTTTATTATTTCAACATCAATTACGTATAATATGAGCAATGTATTTACACCTTAATAAAAACAAATATTTTTAATTTTCCAAACTGCTTACAGATTTTAAAAAGTAAAGCTTTTATTTAACACAATAAAATTAATATTTCGCTTCCTTTTGATATTAATTGTTTGTTTCTAATAAATATATTTTAAAAGTTATCTTTTGTGTATTTGAATAACCAGTTTTTCCATTCGTGTAATATATTCTGTATTATTTTAAATCAGATATTACACAAAATTCAAATACTGAAAAAATTCTTTTAAGCTCGTGTATTACTAAAGGATTTATCATAACTGTACTCTAAAAGTTAGAGACATTTTGAATTCTATGACAAATTCAAAAAGTTCTAATAATAAAATATTAATCCTGAAAAGAATTTTTTAGAGTTATTAAATTACTAAGAAAATGTAGTTTTATCAAATAATTTATTGCCTAATAATTAGTTGAAAGCCAATTGGAGGATACGCGTAAAAATAAAAGAAAAAAAAATTCCATGTTAAAAAAAATCTCATAAATTTTTAATTTCTAAAACTGCAGTTATCGCATAATATTAAGTCAAATCATTTCCACATAAAAAATGTTACCATCTTTATAATCACATTTTTACTATTAATTCCTCAGAACTATTTATAAGATATGCGTACAAAATAAGTGTAAGAAATAAATGTCTATTTTTAAAAATTTAATTTAAGTATTTTACTTTATAAGAGAATTGCCATCTCCAAAATAAAAATTAGTAAAACATTCATACGATAAAACAATCTCCTCGTGTTTTTAATCACAGAGAGTGAAAAGCATTATAGGATATAAATGCAGTTGCTTCCCAAAATAAATTTAGCAACTACTTCAAGAGAAAACCCAATTTAAAAGGAAGAACACACATTATGCACCTAATGCTTCCAGAAATAACTTAGCTGACTCAATTATTAAATGTAGACTTTAGTTTTAAAAGAGCATATCTCAAGAAGGAAGCTGTAGTTTAATTTTTTTGAATGACTCAATGGAGTCAAACGCTACTAGCTCCACGCCCATTAAACACTTTAGGATTCTTGTAAATGCCATTGGGTAGGAGGCAAGGATTATCAATATTTTAAAAGTTTTAAAGTATTTCTGAGAAGTTTGTAAATGTCATTTTTACAAGTTTGTTTTGCCCCATGATATGTCTAGAAGAAAGTATATAGATATAGTGAAGGGGTGTACTACCATTTGAGTTAAAATATATTTACAATGCCTACATTGTTTTTAAAATTTAAAACATAAGATTCTGGCCTGTTTAAAATACATTTTTTTTCTTGATTGTGAATACTAATTTTGTAAAGATTATTTCATTTTTTATGTAAAGCAATGCATTTTAAAGAGCACAAAATATTTTTCGTAAGTAAAAATATAGAAATTCAAATGTCTAACAATAAATTTTATAAATATTTAAATTAGAAACCAATATTTGACGTCAAATATAAATTGATACCACTTTTACGTATAATATGAGTAAAATACTGAAAATATTCTTTTAAACTAATGTATTATTAATCGATTTATCATAACTACGTTGTAAAAGTTACAGACGTTTTGAATTCTATGACAAATTAAAAATAAAGCCGAATAATGAAATATTAAGCATCAAAAGAATTATTTTTAGAATTATTAAATTACTAAGAAGAGGTAGTTTTTATCAAATATTTTATTGCATATTAATTAGTAGAAAACTCATTGGAAGAAAACACATAAGAAATAAATTTCCATGTTAAAAAAATTCTCATAAATTTTTCCCCTCTAAAACTACAGTTCTCACATAAAATTAAGTCGCATTAAAAAATGTTACTATCTTTATGTGGAATTGCTCAGAAATATGTATAAAATATGCGTAGAAAACAAGTTTAAAAAAATAAATGTCTATTTTCAAAAATTTATTATAAATATTTCATTTCATAAAAAACTGCTATCTCTAGGGTAAAAAATGGTTAAAACATTTATACGACAAAGTAATCTTATCATGTTTATAATAACAGAGAGTGAAAAGCATTATAATATATAAATGCAATTGCTTTCCTAAATAAATTTCGCAACTACTTCCCGAGAAAACAAAATTTAAAAGTAAGAATAAACATTATTCACCTAATGCTTCTAGAAATAACTTAACTGACTCAATTATTAAATGTAGACTTTAGTTTTAAAAGAGCCTATTTCAAGAAGAAGGTTGTAGTTTAATTTTTATGAATGACTCAATGGAATCAAACGCTACCAGCTCCATGGCCATTAAATCCTTTAGCATTCTTGTAAATGCTATTGCGTAGAATTCAAGGATTATCAATATTTTAAAAGTTTTGAAGTGTTTCTGAGAAGTTTGCAAATGTCGTTTTCGGGAAGTTTCTTTGGTGTTGTAATTTGTGTAGAAGAAAGCCATTAGACATAGTGAGGGATGTACCTTTTGAGCTAAATGTTTTTATGTAAACTGCCTATTTTTTATTCAAATATGTTCCGACATGTTTAGAACTAATTTCTTCGTTTTAAATATTCTATATATTAATTAATTTTGTGTGTGAAGTAATACATTTTTAAAAGCATAGTATATTCGCAGTAAATATACAAAATATAGAAATTTAACTGTAATAAATTAACTCCTGAAATTTCAAAATTAGAAACCAATATTTCATATCAAATACATTGCAATTTTCTTGGACTTCACTTATATTGTATATGAATATTATATAATAATTTGCAGCATAATTAATCCTATTTTAACTTTCGATTTCTTCCAGTTCTTCATCTGAGGATATAAAAAACAATTTTTAAACAGAATAAAAGTAAACATTTTCCTATAATTTGAAATTAAATATTTCTGTCAAATATACATACTTAAAAAATATTTTGTAGATTCATCTATTTCTGATTTTCCAATTTGTTAACATTTACAGCATTAATTTACCAAATAAATATCTAAAAATCAAAAAACTGATAATTTTTTAAAGCTCGTGTACTAGTAAACAGTTTTGTCAGAACTACATTCTGAAAGTTACAGATCTTTTTATTATATTAAAAATACTAAATGACTTCCAGAACAAATATTTTAAACCTCAAAAGAAATTATTTTTTTTTATATTTTTAATTTAATAAAAAATGAAAATTTATCGCATTTTTATTACATGATAATTTGCTAAGAATTTCCATATTCAAACATTTGTCCTAAATTTTTCCACTTTATAAGAATTTAGGCATCTTCCAAATAAAAACTAGGTAAATCATTTTCACGTAAAAATAGTCATATATTAAAAAATTTTATATATATTTTATATATTCATAATAATAAAACAAATTTTTTATCATCCAGTTTTACCAATTTCTATATTCAAAAGCCTATCCTAATTTTTTTGTGTTATAAGAATATAGCTATGATCTATATATAAGTTAGGCAAATTATTTTTGTGTACTTGAAAAGCTTATCATGTTTTCGTCACTCAATTCTACCAATTACCACATTCAAAAGTTTATCCTAAATTTCGATTTTTGTAAAAGTTCATCCAAGTACCACATTAATATAAGAAAATCATTTTCGATTAAAATTAATCTTAACATCTTCTCATTACCAATCTTACAAATTTCCATATTCAGATGTTTATTCTAATTTTTGTCTCTTATAAGAATGCAGCTATCCGCTACACAAAAGTTAGGCACATTATTTTCGCGTAATTTAAATCTTATCTTTTGATCATTAGTCTTAACAATTTCGGTACTTAAAATTTTATTTTATATTTTGCCTTTCATAAGAATACATCTATCTCTCACACAAACAAGAAGAATATAATTTTCGTGTAAAAATAATCTTACCATCTTTACATCATTCAATATTACCAATTTCCATAATTAAACGTTCATCCTAATTCTTGTCTCTTATAAGAATTCAGCTATCTCCTACATAAAAGTTTCACCTGTCATTTTCGTATAAAAATAGTCTTATCATCTTTTCATCATTCAATCTTACCAATTTCCCCATTCAAATGTATATCCTAAAAATCGTCTTTCATAAAAATTCATCCATCTACCACATAAACATAAAGAATATCATTTACGTGTAAAAATAATCTTAACATATTTTCACCATCCAATCTTACCAATTTCCATATTCAAATGTTGATCCTCATTTTTGTCTCTTACAAGAACACAGCTATCAGCTGTAAAATTTAGGCAAACCATTTTCTCGTAATTAAAAACTTATCATCTTTTCATCATTTATCTTAACAATTTCAATATTTAAATTTTTTTCCTAAATTTTGCCTTTCATAAGAATACTTCTATATCTCGCATAAACATGAAGAATATAATTTTCGCGTAAAATAATATTACCATATTTTTATCATTCAATCATACTAATTTCCATATTCAAAAGTTTACCAAAAATTTTGCTTTTCATAAGAATATATCCATTTCTCATGAAAATAAAGAATATTATTGTCACATAAAAATAGACTTACCATCTTTTCATCATCTAATCTTACAAATTTCTATATTCAAATGTTTATCCTAAATTTTATATCTTATAAGAATACACCTATCATCTATATATATATAAGTTAGGAAAATCATTTTTGTGTACATAAAAAGGTTATCATGTTTTCATCATTCAATTTTATCAATTATCACATTTAAATGTTTATCCTAAATTTCGTCTTTCATGAAAATTCATCTATCTACCACATAAACATAAAGAAAATCATTTCGCGTAAAAATGATCTTCACATTTTCTCATTATCCAATCTTACCAATTTCCACATTCAGATGCTTACTGTAATTTTTTCTCTTATAAGAATACAACTATCTACTATATAAAAGTTAGCCAATTCATTTTCGCGTAATTTAAAAGCTTATCTTTTGAACATTCATCTTAACAATTTCAGTATTTAAAATTTTATCTTAAATTTTGCCATAAGAATATATCTATTTCCTCCGTAAACATTAAACTTGAAGAATATAATTTTCGTGTAAAAATAATCTTATCATCTTTTCATCATTCAATCTTACCAATTTCCATATTTAAATGTTTATCCTAATTTTTCTCTATTATAAGAATTCAGCTATCTGCTATATAAAAGTTAGGCAAGTCATTTAAGCATACAAATAGTCTTATCATCTTTTCATCATTCAATCTTTTCAATTTCCATATTCAAAAGTTTATCATAAATGTTGCTTTTTATTAGAATATATCCATCTCTCACAGGAACTTAAAGAATATCATTGTTGCTTAAAAAGAGTCTTACCATCTTTTCATCATCCAATATTACCAATTTCCATATTCAGAGGCTTATTCTAAGTTTTGTCTCATATTAGAGTACATCTATCCGCTATGTAGAATTTAGGCAAAATATTTTCGGGTAATTTAAAAGCTTATCTTTTGAACATTTATCTTAATAATTTCAATATTTAAATTTTTTTCCTAAATTTTGCCTTTCATAAGAATACTTCTATATCTCACATAAACATGAAGAATATAATTTTCGCGTAAAATAATATTACCATATTTTTATCATTCAATCTTACCAATTTCCATATTCAAATGTTATCATAAATTTTGCTTTTCATAAGAATATATCCTTTTCTCAAAGGAGCATAAAGAATATTATTGTCGCGTAAAAATAGTCTTACCATATTTTCATCCTCCAATCTTACCAATTTCTATATTCAAATGTTTATCCTAAATTTTATATCTTATAAGAATACACCTATCATCTATATATATATAAGTTAGGAAAATCATTTTTGTGTACATAAAAAGGTTATCATGTTTTCATCATTCAATTTTATCAATTATCACATTTAAATGTTTATCCTAAATTTCGTCTTTCATGAAAATTCATCTATCTACCACATAAACATAAAGAATATCATTTTCGCGTAGAAATAATCTTAACATCTTCTCCTTATCCAATCTTAACAATTTCCATATTCATAGGCTTATTTTAAGTTTTGTCTCTTATTAGAATACAGCTATCTGCTATATAGAAGTTAGGCAAATAATTATCGCATAATTTAATAGCTTATCATCTTTTGATTGCTCATCTTAACAATTTCAGTATTTAAAATTTTATCTTAAAATTTGCCTGTCATAAGAATACATTTATCTACCACATAAACATGAAGAATATAGTTTTCGTACAAAAATAATCTTACCATCTTTTCATCATTCAATCTTACCAATTTCCATATTCAAATGTTTTTCCTTATTTATGTTTATTATAAACTGCTATATAAAAGTTATCTGCTATCTGCTATATAAAAGTTAGGCAAGTCATTTACGCATAAAAAATAATCTTATGATCTTTTCATCATACAATCTTTTCAATTTTCATATTCAGAGGCTTATTCTAAGTTTTGTCTCATATTAGAATTTGTCTCATAAATTTTGCTTTTTATTAGAATATATCCATCTCTCACATGAAAAGAAAGAATATCATTCCCGCTTAAAATAGTCTTATCATCTTTTCATCATCCAATCTTACCAATTTCCATATTCAGAGGCTTATTCTAAGTTTTGTCTCATATTAGAGTACTTCTATCTGCTATGTAGAAGTTAGGCAAAATATTTTCGGGTAATTTAAAAGCTTATCATCTTTTGATAATTCATCTTAACTATTTCAATATTTAAAATTTCATTTTAAATTTTGCCTTTCATAAGAATACATCTATCTCCCACATAAACATGAAGAATTTAAATTTCGTGTAAAAATTATCGTACCAACTTTTCGTCATTCAATCTTACCAATTTCCATATTCAAATTTTTATTCTAATTTTTATCTCTTATAAGAATTCATCCATCTGCTATATAAGAATTAGGCAAGTCATTTTGGATAAAAAGTAGTCTTACAATCTTTTCATAATTCAATCTTTCCAATTTCCATATCCAAAAGTTTATCATAAATTATGCTCTACATAAGAATATACCTATCTACCACATAAACATAAAGAATATCATTTCGCGTAAAAATGATCTTCACATTTTCTCATTATCCAATCTTACCAATTTCCACATTCAGATGCTTACTGTAATTTTTTCTCTTATAATAATACAACTGTCTGCTATATAAATGCTATGCAAATCATTTTCGAGTAATTATAAAACATCATGTTTTCATCATTCATCTTAACAATTTGCGGTTAAAAATAATTCTAACATTATTTGATCATCCAATCCTACCAATTTCCAAAATTCAAATGTATATTCTAATTTTTATCTCTTATAAGAATACAGCTATCTGCTATATAAAAGTTAGGCAAATCATTTTCGCGTAATTAAAAAGCTTATCATCTTTTCATCATTCATTTTAACAATTTCAGCATTTAAAATTTTACCTTAACTTTTGCCTTTCATTAGAACACATCTCCCATATAAACATGAAGAATATAATTTTTACTTAAATATAATCTTACCATATTTTATCATTCAATCTTACCAATTTTAACATTCAAATGTTATCATAAATTTTGCTTTTCATAAGAATATATCCTTTTCTCAAAGGAGCATAAAGAATATTATTGTCGCGTAAAAATAGTCTTACCATATTTTCATCCTCCAATCTTACCAATTTCTATATTCAAATGTTTATCCTAAATTTTATATCTTATAAGAATACACCTATCATCTATATAAGTTAGGCAAATCATTTTTGTATACATAAAAAGTAATCATGATTTCATCATTCAATTTTACCAATTATCACATTCAAATGTTTATCCACAATTTCGTCTTTCATAAAAATTCATCCACCTGCCACATAAATATAAAGATTATCATTTTTGCTTAAAAATAACATCTTCTCATTATCCAATCTTAACAATTTCCATATTCAGATGCTTATTCTAATTTTTATCTCTTATAAGAATACAGCTATCTGCTATATAAAAGTTAGGCAAATCATTTTCGCGTAATTAAAAAGCTTATCATCTTTTGGTTGTTCATCTTAAAAATTTTAGTATTTAATATTTTATCTTAAAATTTGCCTTGCATAAGAATACATTTATCTACCACATAAACATGAAGTGTATAGTTTTCGTACAAAAATCATCTTACCATCTTTTCATCATTCAATCTTTTCAATTTCCATATTCTCAAATGTTTTTCCTTATTTATGTTTATTATAAACTGTTATATAAAAGTTATCTGCTATCTGCTATATAAAAGTTAGGCAAGTCATTTTCACATAAAAATAGCCTTCTCATCTTTTCATCATTCAATCATACTAATTTCCATATTCAAAAGTTTACCAAAAATTTTGCTCTTCATAAGAATATATCCATCTCTCACAGGAACTTAAAGAATATCATTGTTGCTTAAAATAGTCTTACCATCTTTTCATCATCCAATCTTACCAATTTCCATATTCAGAGGCTTATTCTAAGTTTTGTCTCATATTAGAGTACATCTATCTGCTATGTAGAAGTTAGGCAAAATATTTTCGGGTAATTTAAAAGCTTATCTTTTGATCATTCATCTTAACTATTTCAATATTTAAAATTTCATCTTAAATTTTGCCTTTCATAAGAATACATCTATCTCCCACATAAACAAGAAAAATATAATTTTCGTGTAAAAATAATCTTACCATCTTTTCATCATTCAGTCTTACCAATTTCCATATTCAAATGTTTATCCTAATTTTTATCTCTTATAAGAATTCAGCTATCAGCTATATAAAAGTTAGGCAAGTCATTTTCACATAAAATTAGTCTTATCATCTTTTCATAATTCAATCTTTCCAATTTCCATATTCAAAAGTTTATCATAAAAATATCTATTTACCATATAAATATAAAGATTATCATTTTTGCTTAAAAATAATATTAACATCTTCTCATTATCCAATCTTAACAATTTCCATATTCAGATGCTTATTCTAATTTTTATCTCTTATAAGAATACAGCTATCTTCTATATAAAAGTTAGGCAAATCATTTTCGCGTAATTAAAAAGCTTATCATCTTTTCATCATTCATTTTAACAATTTTGTATTAAAAATAATTCTAACATTATTTCATCATCCAATCCTACCAATTTCAAAACTCAAATGTATATCTTAATTTTTGTCTCTTGTAAGAATACATCTATCTGATATATAAAAGTTAGGCAAGTAATTTTCGAATAAAAATATTCTTGTCATCTTTTCATCATTCAGTCTTACCCATTTCCATATTCAAAATTTATCATACATTTTGCTTTTCATGAGAATCCATCTTACACAAGAACATTAATAGCATCATTGTCAAGTAAAAATATTCTTATCATCTTTTCATTATCCAATCTTACCAATTTCCATATTCAAATGTTTGTTCTAAATTTTGCGCTTCATAATAACACAGCCCTCCCTCCCGTATAACTTATGCAAATCATTTTAATTTAATAATTCTTACAATCTTTATAATCACTGATAATAAAAAGCATTCTAATATATAAATGCAGTTGATCCTAAAATAAATTTCGCAACCACTGCTTGAGAAAACACAATTTAAAAGCAACAATAAACATTATTTTCCTAATGCTTCCAGAAATAACTTTGCTGACTCAATTTTTAAATGTAGACATTTGTTTTAAAAGAGCCTTTCCCTAGAAAATAGCTTTAGTTTTTAATTTTTATAAATGACTAAATGGAGTCAAACTCTAGCTGCAGCACGAATATTTCATTCTTTTTCTTTCTTTTAACGACCACTGAGTGGGAAGCAAGCGTTATCAATGTTTTAAAGTTTCGAAGGGTTTCTGAAAAGTTTGTAGATGTGATTTTCTGTAGTTTGTTTTGTGTTATGATTTTCGTTGAAATAGATATCTTTAGGATTATTATAGTCTCCGGCTACATTAGACTCATGGTTTTGAAAAACTAGCCAAATATAGTTTAATATAAATGTTATTTAGTGTGCTTGAGTATGAAATCACATGTGTTGTTAATAAAATCACATATTTTGTTGATAACATGTTTTATAATAAACTATTAAGTTTTGAAAAGTCTGAGAAATTTGTGAATGGGATTTTACAAAGTTGGTTTTGCGTCAAGATGTACTAGGAAAAATACAATTAGATATCTTAGAAAATGTAAGTTAACCGATTACGTTCAACACCCATCATTGTCGAATAAGCAAGATGGTAAGCAAGGAAGCTATAGGGTACCTTAAAAGAACGTAGCACCTTATAGCTTTAACTTTTAATTAATAAAATCTATTTGAAATTTTTATTTTTATAAATGAAGTTATTTCTTTTTAAAAACATAATATCTAAATAAATCAAATAAAAAATGAAAATATAATTACTCAAAAAATACATTTTGATATTTGAAATCTATTAACTAATACTTAATATCAAAATGAATGTAATTATTCTTTTTTATTTTGATCCTGAATTGTGTATTATACAAGCAATATCTTTATAGCATAATAAAACAGCCATTAAATCCTTGAGCATTCTTGTAATTACCGCAGAGTGGGAGGAAAAATTATCAATATTTTAAAACTTCCGAAGCGTTTCTGAGTAGTTTGCAAATGTGAATTTTTAAAGTTTGCTTTGTGTTATGATGCATAAGGAACAAATATTTGGTTAGGATATCTAGGTTCTACTTTTTTGCTACACTATGTATATGGAAGCAAAAGTTACTTTTTTCAGCAGTATATATTTCTTCTGCACCATCAACAATGTTCTAATGTTAAAATAATATTTATTGTATGAAGTTATACTTTTTTAAAAACACAATATATAAATAAATTAAAATAAAAACTATGAAAATGTAACTGCTTACAAAATAAATTTTAATATTTGGAATCTAGTAACTAATATTTAATATCAAAAGGAATGTTATTACTCTTTTTATTGTGATCCTGAATTATGTATTATACGAGCAATATTTTTATAGCATAATAAAACAGCCATTAAATCCTTGAGCATTCTTGTAATTACCACTGAGTGGGAGGAAAGAATTATCAATATTTTAAAACTTACGAAGGGCTTCTAAGAAGTTTACAAACGTGAATTTTTAAAGTTTGCTTTGTGTTATGATGCATAAAGAACAAAAATTTGATTAGGAGTGCTACGTTCTACTTTTTGGCTATACTATGTATATGCAAGTAAAAGTTTCTCTATTCTGTAGTGTATATTTCTTCTGCACCTTCAACAATGCTCTAATGTTAAAAATACTTTTTATATGAAGTTATACTTTTTTTAAATATACAATATATAAATAAATAAAATAAAAACTATGAAAATGTAACTGCTTACAAAATAAATTTTGATATTTGGAATCTAGTATTTAATATTTAATATAAAAAAGAATATAATAACTCTTTTTATTATGATCCTCAATTATGTTTTATACGAGCAATATTTTTTATAGCATAATAAAACAGCCATTAAATCCTTGAGCATTCTTGTAACTACTACTGAGTGGGACGAAACAATTATCAATATTTTAAAATTTTCGAATGGTTTCTGAGAAGTTTGCAAATGTGAATTTTTAAAGTTTGTTTTATGTTATGATGTACATGGAAGAAAAATTTGGTTAGGAGAGCTACGTTCAAACTTTTTGCTACACGATGTTTATGGAAGGAAGCAATAAGATATTTTAATGGGATGTAGTACCTTATAGCTGTAAAGTTTCAATGAATAAAACATATTTTTGATTCAATATATATTAAAAGTTTCTATTCACTTTAGAACTTATTTCTGCTGGAAAATTGATAATATTCCAATGCTAAAAAAATAAATTTTTATATGAAGTAACACTTTTCTAAAATTTAATATATAGATAAACAAAAAACTATTGTTTCAAACGTGAATATTTAAAGTTTGCTTTGTGTTATGATGCATAAGGAACAAAAATTTGATTAGGAGTGATACTTTCTACTTTTTTGCTACACTATGTATATGGAAATAAAAGTATCCCTTTTCTGCAGTATATATTTCTTCTTCATCATCAACAATGTTCTAATGTTAAAAAAGTATTATTTATATGAAGTTATACTTTTTTAAAAACACAATATATAAATAAATCAAATAAAAACTATGAAAATATAACTTCTTACAAAATAAATTTTAATATTTATAATCTAGTAACTAAAATTTAATATCAAGAGAAATGTAATTATTCTTTTCATTGTGATCCTCAATTATGTATTGTACTAGCAATATTTTTATAGCATAATAAAACAGCCATTAAATCCTTGAGCATTCTTGCAATTACTACCGAGTGGAAGGAAACAATTATTAATATTTTAAAATATTCGAATGGTTTCTGAGAAGTTTGCAAACGTGAATTTTTAAAGTTTGTTTTTTGTTATGAAGTACAAGGAAGAAAACTTTTGTTAGGAGAGGTACGTTCAACTTTTTTGCTACACTATGCATATGGAAGAGAGAAATAAGGTATTTTAAAGTGACATAGTACTTTATAACTGTTAAATTTCAATTAATAAAACATATTTTTGATTCAATATATATTAAAAGTTTCTATTCACTTTAGAATTTATTTCTGCTGGAAAATTGATAATATTCTAATGCTAAAAAAATAAATTTTTATATATGAAATAACACATTTCTAAAATTTAATATATAGATAAACAAAAAAACTATTGTCTCAAACGTGAATTTTTAAAGTTTGCTTTGTATTATGATGTATAATTAACAAAAATTTGGTTAGGAGTGCTACGTTCTACTTTTTTGCTACACTATGTATATGGAAGGAAAATTTTCTTTTTTCTGCAGCATATATTTCTTCTGCACCATCAATAATGTTCTAATGTTTAAAAAAATATTTTTATATGAAGTTATACTTTTTTAAAAACACAATACATAAATAAATAACATAAAACTATGAAAATGTAACTTCTTACAAAATAAATGTTAATATTTGGAATCTAGTAACTAATATTTAATATCAAAAGGAAGGTAATTATTCTTTTCATTGTCATCCTCAATTATGCCTTGTAAGAGCAATATTTTTTTATAGCATAATAAAACATAATAAATCCTTGAGCATTCTTGCAATTACTACCGAGTGGAAGGAAACAATTATTAATATTTTAAAATATTCGAATGGTTTCTGAGAAGTTTGCAAACGTGAATTTTTAAAGTTTGTATTGTGTTATGATGTACAAGGAAGAAAAATTTGGTTAGGATAGTTACGTTCTACTTTTTTGCTACATTATGTACATGGAAGGAAGTGATAAGATATTTTAAAGTGACATAGTACCTTATAGCTATAAAGTTTCAATTAATAAAATGTATTTTTGATTCAATATATATTAAAAGTTTTGTCCTCTTTAGAATTTATTTCTCCTGGGAAATCAATAATATTCTAATGCTAAAAAAATAAATTTTTATATATGAAGTAACACATTTCTAAAATTTAATATATAGATAAACAAAAAAACTATTGTCTCAAACGTGAATTTTTAAAGTTTGCTTTGTATTATGATGTATAATTAACAAAAATTTGGTTAGGAGTGCTACGTTCTACTTTTTTGCTACACTATGCATATGGAAGTAAAATTTTCTTTTTTCTGCAGCATATATTTCTTCTGCACCATCAATAATGTTCTAATGTTTAAAAAAATATTTTTTTATATCGTTATCAGTATTTTAAAAGTTTGAAAAAGTTCCGAAGCATTTCTGAGAAGTTTCAAATGGGATTTTTGTAAGTTTTTTTCATGTTATTATGTTTGTGAAAGGAAAAGGTTTTTTTACGAACACTACCCCTACTATTTTGCAACATAATGTTTAGAAAGCAATTGCATATTTTAGATGGACACAGTACATTCTGAGATGCAAAATATGCATATTCAAGTCCATATTTGATTCAATGTAAAATTAAAAACTCTGAACTGGTGTAATTTTTTAATATGAAGAAAATTTTAATTTTATAAAAAAATATTTAATTTATTAATTTGAAAAAATATATTTAAAAATTATAAAATATGCATATCAGATAAAAAATATGGGAATCGAATTACCGGAAAAATAAACTAAGAAATATGTAAACTAAAAACTGATATTTTATATAAAAGAGTTATTCTTTTTTTATTTTGCAAACCTCAAGTATGTTTTATAAATATATTATAAATATAAAATTTTGAATATATTAACAATTTTATTATTTTATTTTAAAGTGTGAGATAAGTTTTAATTTTCTTACAGGATAAATTACATATTTTTCTTTAGTTTGAAATCAATATTTTGCTGTTACTATCTTATTTTTCAAGTTATGTTTTAGATATATGAACTTTTTTATGTTCCATTTCAAAATTATATTTTGAGTCATTTTAATTAATATATTGTAATTAAGATGTTATTTAATAGTATAAAACTGAATAAATTCTTTAAAGCTTGTGTATTATTAAAAAAACTTGTCAGAGCTGCATTCTAAAATGCACAGAACATTTAATTTTATTATAAATAGAAAAATTCATATAGCGAACTTTTTAAGACTCAAAATATATTTAGTTTCTTTAAAAACTTTAAATTACTAAAGAAAAATTCAATATTTGTTTTGCAAATTACATTTTTGAGAAGTGATTATAGCATAAGCATAAGAAAAAAGACTTCGAACAGTATTTTTTGGCCCCGGTTTCCATTCCAATTCAACTGAAAAATATATTGGTT
>CM063497.1:62081193-62088693 GCA_032207245.1 Pardosa pseudoannulata
GATATTCCAATGAACAGGCTTTGTAGATGGGAATTAGTGAAAAAATTGTAGAGATGTGGGAGAATAAAATGATAGAGTAGAGCATACGGTCCACTATTTTATTCTTACGGTTTAATTACTGGAGTGTTTTTTTTAAATGAACAAATAATTGAGCTATCGTCGGACCGTAAACACTATGATCAATAATGATCAATAATGATCAGTATAACACTTGTTAAGGATCTGAAAGCAGTTTCTAATTTCTATACAACAACGAAAAGTTTTTTTTTCACTACAAATAAATAAACAAATAAAACACGCTAATTTTGTCTATCGCACCCCATTCCACGGCTCTACAGAATTACTACTGTATTTTATTTTAATTCTTATATTATTAAAAATCACAATTCAGTAAAATGAATACGAACTGCGATTGATATGAATTCAACTGCTCTCGACAGATGAGAAAATTATACTAACCAAAAGTAGCGTCTATGCATTTTCGGGTCAAAACAAAAGAAGTGCTATCACGCTTCTTCGGATTTTGGCACATAACAAGAGAAGCACGATATGTGCCAAACGGTTACATCAATCAAACATCACTCAAAAGGTTAAACAGACTATTTTTCATCAATATAAAGTAAAATATTTGAATATTTTTGGAATAAATTTCCTTTTCTCACACACAAGATCCTAATTTTACAAAAATTATACAATCTGTGATCAATGCCTTTTTTAAAAGCAAAATACCTATTAGTAAAAATGTAGAAAACCAATTGCCCAAAATGTATGTTTTAATTTGTAAATTAGTAAGAAATATATTACATCAAATAGAATCTAAATACTTTTTAAAATCCATTTATCACGATTATGGACTATACAAACAAAATACTTTTACAGTACGAACAATTTTATTTTTACAATCTGTGATATGAAGCAATGCCTTTTTAAAAGCAAAATACCTATTAGTAAAAATGTAGAAAACCAATTGCCCGCAATGTAAGTTTTAATTTGTAAATTAGTAACAAATATATTATATCAAATAGAATCTAAATACTTTTTTAAATCCATTTATCTCGATTATGGGCTATGCAAACGAAATATTTTTACAGTACGAATAATTTAATTTTTTTACAATCTGTGATATGAAGCAAAGCTTATTTTAAAAGCAAAATACCTATTAGTAAAAATGTAGAAAACCAATTGCCAGCAATGTATGTTTTAATTTGTAAATTAGTAACAAATATATTATATCAAATATAATCTAAATACTTTTTAAAATCCATTTATCACGATTATGGACTATACAAACGAAATATTTTTACAGTACGTACAATTTTAGTTTTACAATCTGCTATATGAAGCAATGCCTTTTTTAAAAGCAAAATACCTATTACTACAAATGTAGAAAACCAATTGATCGCAATGTATGTTTTAATTTGTAAATTAGTAACAAATATACTATGTAAAATAGAATCTAAATACTTTTAAAATCCATTTATCACGATTATGGACTATACAAACGAAATATTTTTACAGTACGAACAATTTTATTTTTACAATCTGTGATATGAAGCAATGCCTTTTTAAAAGCAAAATACCTATTAGTAAAAATGTAGAAAACCAATTGCCCGCAATGTAAGTTTTAATTTGTAAATTAGTAACTAATATATTATATCAAATAGAATCTAAATACTTTTTAAAATTCATGTATCTCAATTATGGACTATACGAACGAAATATTTTTACAGTACGAACAATTTTAGTTTTACAATCTGTGATATGAAGCAATGCCTTTTTTAAAAGCAAAATACCTATTAGTAAAAATGTAGAAAACCAATTGCCCGCAATGTATGTTTTAATTTGTAAATTAGTAACAAATATACTATATCAAATAGAATCTAAATACTTTTAAAATATATTTATCACGATTATGGACTATACAAACGAAATATTTTTACAGTACGAACAATTTTATTTTTACAATCTGTGATATGAAGCATTAAAATTCATGTATCTCAATTATGGACTATACGAACGAAATATTTTTACAGTACGAACAATTTTAGTTTTACAATCTGTGATATGAAGCAATGCCTTTTTTAAAAGAAAAATAACTATTAGTAAAAATGTAGAAAATCAATTGCCCGCAATGCATGTTTTAATTTGTAAATTAGTAACTAATATATTATATCAAATAGAATCAAAATACTTTTTAAAATTCATGTATCTCAATTATGTATTTTTACAGTAAGAACAATTTTATATTTGTTTTAAACTTAAATCTCTACATACTTTTTAATTTCTTTTAATTTAATGGTATCAAATCATGATCAAATGTCAGATTCGATAATCGAACAGAATTGGAAAAACCGGTACCAATATTGCATAAATTCTATAGTGTCATGATAGATATCAATTCTACATTATTTAATGATAAATAAACAAAACGGGTAATATTAAGAAGATAATATAATTATTAGACAATAAATTAACCATTTTCATAAGCTTTTAAAAATATACAAAAAATAACCATGTAACAACTCTAAAAACACCCTCAAAAAGTTCTTTTTAACCTAATTTTAAAATTTTACTGTCTCTATATTTTCTTAATTCATATATCAACCAAATTTCAAGTCATTGGGACTATTCTTTCTTAATTCCGCTTTTAAAAGGTTAAATATCTATATAAATTTTCCTTTATCCCACTATTTTTACATCCCTTTAAAAAAAAAAAAAACTAGAAATTTTTTTATGTTAATGATCTTTAAAATGCAAATGAATAAAAACACATCTTTTGTTCATAATATTTTTATATTTTTATATTTTTAATATGTAAAGAAAATATACAATAAGCATTACTAATATGATATAAGATTATAAAATATACTGTCGTATAGCAAATAAAACTAAATAAAACCATTATACAAAATAAAACTGTACAAAAAACATATAAAATAACACAAATTTATGTCATCAACAAGCAGTATTGAAATGCATTAACACATTATGTGCGGGTACATTTCGCAGCAGAACTGTACGATGAGCGGGCTTTTTGGGAGTAAATTTATTTATTCAGTTAAATCTCAATAGATCAAAAATTATTTAATATTTTAACCAACTTTTAGTATTCTATATTGAAATATATATAAATATATAATTAGACAAATAAATATATATATAAATATAAATATATATTGTTACGAATTTCGCAAGTTGGCATGTATTTTTGCCGTATACTGTGTATTATAATGGGTAAATCATGTATTTGGCGAGATATTGGCTCGTAGGCGATGTTTTTGGCGACTAAACTAATTTTTGGCGCCAAGTTTGGCGATTTATCTCCAAATTTGGCGACTTGGTGACTTTCTTGGCGACCGTTTGTACCTAGTACTTTCTAGAATATTCCAGTTTCTCCCGAGGATATAAATACCGGGGGCCGATCCTGATCGAAGTTCAGTTAGCTGAGAAATTTGTAGAGGTAAAGACCTACGTTGTTTGGCGCTAAGTGTTTGAGTGAACTATCGCCTGTGCTAGCCAGTTCTCGCGGTGTTGGCTGCTGTATTCGTGTTTTCCCTGCATTACGAATAAAGTGCTGTTATTTTTGCTGTCTTAATTCAAAGTCTACTCAATCCACGAACGCTACGCTTCATACATTGGTAACAATATAATATATAAATATACATATATATATATATATATAATATCATTTTCTCAAAGATAAATAAAAAGTTAATTTTAAAACTAAATTTATTTTTTTAATCAACCTTCCCGTTCTGTGGTCCCGCATCGACTGATGTAAAAAGTAGTTTTTGTTTGTCTAAATGTTTCCAGAATCTATGTAGTAGACAAACACATTCGGCTTCGTTTTCATGTATACACTGTTATTTTTGTACTCACAAACAAACCATGTTGTTACACTAAACCCGTACTAGTACGTGACCCTCGATCAAGTATCAATCGTCAGAAAACGTACTAGTAAGTATCCCGCATACAATATGTTAACAGTTTACAATTGCACCAAGATTATAGCACACATCACAAAGCAAACTTTGCGGAATCCCAACAAACTTAGCAAACTCCTCTGAAGAATTTAAAACTTTTAAAATACTGATAATGCTTTCCTTCCCAATCAATAGAAATGAGCTTATATAAAAGTTAAAAAGTAAAGTTAAAAGCTCTGTAGCGAGTGTTTAATAACATTCAAAGTATTATTAAAATCCCTCTGCTGCGTTCCGGATCAGGTAATTTTAAAACAACAATTTTTTTAATGCGGTAACGGTTATAACTGCATGTACCCCTTTACCGCACGAAACAAAATACATTTTACAAAATCCCATTTGCAAACTTCTCTGAAACATTTGCAAAAATTTCAAAGAACTGATAACGCTTGCTTGACAATTAACGGAAGCAAGAATATACAAACGTTAAAAATTAGCTCTGCAACAACCCGTAAATGTTTAACACCAATCATTGAATCATAAAACTTAAACATATCCCTGCTCTTTTTTGTAATATGTACTTTTAAAACAACAATTTACCTTCAACAATTAAGCTAGTGGAGTCATTTGTGGGAGTATTTAGAAGTTAATATCGGTTCCTTCGTTTAAATTGTGTTTTTTCGATAGTGATTAAAAAATTCATTATGATTTACTTTCCTGTTACATATTATCCCACTATTCTTTTAAAGTGTTTCAAAAGTTTTTAAAAAAATAAGCTATTTGTGCTAACGACAGTGGACATCCTTTTATGAGGACAATTAGCTATGTGGACACGAAATTTTCTGGAAGAAAGAAAATCACTGAATGTCGCCAACTTGATAACTTTAGGGACTGTAGAGAATTCGTCTCCAGAAAAGTCGTACCTATTTCGCCAACTTGACCAGTTTTGTGATATGAATAGCACATTATCTCAATACTTTGGCAAGGTAAAGGATCCAGTTATATGGTATCTCGTCATAGAAGTCCCAAAATATTGACGTGCTATGGAAATGTAAGTTTTATGGTGTTCCATAATAAAAGAATTCTCACGCGCGAAATTCGTAAGAATATTTTATCCCCATATAGTTTAAAAAAGAACAATTTATATAGCCATATCTTTCCACCTATTATAATAACACGAAAGAAACTTTCTATAATCATATTTTCAAACATTTTACTATTCGTTTGAAACTTTTACAGTTAAGACTTACCTCTTGCAAAGTTCGTTAAAATATATTATTTTCCACTAGTTACAAAATTCAACAACTTATATAGCCCCATCTTTCCACTTATCATAATAACATGAAATAAACTTTCGATAATAATATTTGCAAACTTTTACTATGCCTTTAAAAAATTTAAAAATATTGATTAGACTTACCAAATACCAAGCCAACTTAAAGGGTTTTATTGTATCAAATACCATTATCTCGATAATTTGGAGAGTTATATGGTTTCTTTATATATTATCCACCACAAAAATTCCGGAATATTGAATATAAAAATATATATTTATAAAATTTATATTTATATTTTTATATTTTAATAAAAAAATTATATATGTTATATAAATATCTAATATTTATTATATATTTTTAAAATAATTATATTTTATATATATATATTAATAGTGAAATATAAAATTATATGTTTATATATTATTTTGAAAATAACTGTCCATATAATATTTATATATATATGTGAAAATGATAGTTTTAAAAAAATCTAATATATTGTGTTTTTATGTGTTATATATATTCATATATATATGTTAATATATATATATATAATAATATTATATATATATATTATATATATATTTTATAATATATAAATAAAATATATAATATATATATATATATTATATATATATATATATATATGTATAATATTAATATATATATATAAATGTGTATATATATTATATATATATTATATATAATTTTATTATAAATATATATATCTTATATATATATAAAAAATTTATATATTATATATATATATATAAATTTATATATATTATGAAATATTATATATATATATTTATATATATATATATTTAGATATATATATATATATAAATAATATATTTATATATTTATATAATATATAATATATTTAAAATATATCTTTATATATATATATTATATATATTTTTTATATATAAATTTATATATAAATATATGTAAATATATATATATATATATATATATATATATATATATATATATAAATATATATATATATATATATGTTATATATATATATATATATATATATGTTATATATATATATATATATATATATATATAAAATATATTATATATTATATATATAATATATATATATATATTTAAATATATATATATATATAATATTTTATATATATATATATATATATATATATATATATATGTATATATATATATATATATATATATATATATGATATATATTATATAATATATATATATATATAATATATATATATAATATATATATTATATATATATATATTATATATATATATATATATATATATATATATATATATATGATATATATATATGTATAGATATATATATAATATATATATATATATATATATATATATATATATATATATAATATATATATGTATATATTATATATATAAATATATTTATATATATATATATATATATATATATATATTATAAATTTTGATTATATATATATATATATATATATATATATATATCTATTTATATATTTATATTGTATAATATATATATATATATATATATATATATAGAATATATATTAGAAATATATATATATACTATATATAATATATATATATATATATATATATTTAAATATATATATATTTATTCAAATCAAAACAAGTATATAACATACTTTTTATCATATCAAAAACATTTAATAATCATATTTTTCAAATTTACACATATTTAAAGAAATAAATGAAAAGACTTATTTTCTAAATTAATAAAAAGTTACAAGGCTCTGCTTTATATAACATTTAATATCCCTCAATGAACCATATAAAAGTTAAACATTATCAGTCCCACCTTTTGTAACTATATTTTCAAAATGAAACTTTTGTTTTATCAACATAGCTATCAGTCTTTTCTGGAAATATTTGAAAAGAAATGTGTGTTTCTTCATTAAAAGTTTGTGTTTTGGTAATGATTGAAAAATTCTTTATGGTTTTAAATTCTTGTTACATATTATTATAATTTTCTGTTAAAGTGTTTCACAAAATTTTGAAAAAAAATGACACTCTAAATGCAACGCTCAGCTTACTTTTGTAAGGTCAATTAACTTTCTGGACATGGAACTTTCTGGAAGTCTCCAGACCACGTTTGTTATCAACTTGTCAACTTTGTTGACCGTAGAGACAAATTTGTTAATAAAATTATTCACCAGAACTATCGCTACTATCTCGCCAACTTGACGAGATTTGTGGTATCAAAAGAACATCATTTCAATGACTTGGCGAGTTCTAGGATTCTGTTATATGGTATCTGACCATAGA
>CM063497.1:62103693-62108693 GCA_032207245.1 Pardosa pseudoannulata
AATTTTGTTATTTTCTCAAAATTATTTTTTGTTTCATTTTACCTTTACCCTAAGTATAATTTAAATTTTACTATTTTCAGTAGAAATGACCCTCAGACCCTTAAATATAACTCAGATTTAATGCTCAAAATTATTTTCTTCTATTATTTTATATTTTTCCTTAATATGAGTATCATTTAAATTTTGTTATTTTCTGATCCAATAAAAAGTGCTTACTATCTTTAAAATATAACTCGTGTTCACTATCATAGAGTGGTCAAAATTATTTTCATAAATCATTTTTTGTTTATACGAAGTATAATTAAAATTTTGACATAATTAGTTCCTTTATTATAATTGAGATTAAATATTAATAGTTATTTCCTTAGATTATTTTATGTTTTTACTTAATATTTTAATCTTGTCATTTTCTGAGTCAATAAGAAGTACTAATTACCTTTAAATTTTATCTCGTGTTCATGATGATAGAGTGTTCAAAATTATTTTCATAGCTCATTTTATTTGTTTATACGAAGTATAATTAAAATTTTGCCATTTTCTCAAAATTGTTTTATTCATTTTCTCGTTTCCCTAAGTTTAGTTTAAATTTTACTATTTTCCGTAGCAATGATATCACTCAGACCCTTAAATATAACTAAGATTTAATACTCAAAATTTTTTCCTTCGAATAGTTTATAATTTCTTTTTAATATCATTTAAATTTAGTCATTTTTTGTGCCAATAAGAAGTTCTAAATTCCTTTAAAGTATAACTCGTAGTCCCTTTTTTTAGAATGCTCAAAATTATTTTCATAAATTATTTTTTTTTTGTTTATACTAAGTATAATTAAAATTTTGTCCTTTTCTCAAAATTATTTTTTTTTGTTTCATTTTCCCTTTACCCGAAGTATAATTTAAATTTTACTATTTTTCATAGAAATGAGATCACTCAGACCCTTAAATATAACTAAGATTTAATGCTCAAAAATTTTTTTTCTATTATTTTATATTTTTCTTTAATATGAGTATCATTTAAATTTTGTTATTTTCTGAGCCAATAAGAAGTGCTTACTACCTTTTAAATATAACTCGTGTTCACTATGATAGAGTGCTTAAAAGTATTTCCATAAATCATTTTATTATTTTATACTAAGTATAATTAAAATTTTGCCATTTTCTCAAAAAATTTTTTTTTGTTTATTTTCCCTTTTTCCCCAATATTATTTAAACTTTGCTAATATCCGTGGAAAAGAGAATTAATCAGTTCCTTAAATATAATTGAAAATTCAATGCTTAAAATCATTTCTTTCGATTATTATAGCCGAACGTTGGCCGATTGGTTAGGGCGCTGATCGTCGGTACCGGAGTTCGTGGGTTCGAATCCCACTGTGGCATGGATGTTCGTAGCCGTTCGGACTCGGCTTTAAGCAGTAGGTCCCGGTCTCATTAGCCCTCGTGTGCAAAACAGTAGGCCGTAGCGCTCCAAACCAAACCATTCGATTATTATATATTTTTCCATAATGTGATTTAAATTTAGTTATTTTCTGAGACAATAAGAAGTGCTAACTATCTTTAAAATATAACTCGCGTTCACTATGATACAGTGCTAAAAATTATTTCCATCGAACATTTTGTTTCTCTATACTAAGTATATTTTTCATTTTACCATTTTCTCAAAATTATTTTTTGGATTCATTTTTCCTTTTCCGTCAGTATCATATAAATTTTGATAATTTCTATGGAAGTGAGAATTGATCAATTCTTTAAATATAATTGAGATTTAATGCTTACAATTATTTCGTTCGATTATTATATATTTTTCCATAATATCATTTAAATTTAGTCATTTTCCGAGTGAATAAGAATTGCTAACTACCTTTAAAATATAAATCGTGTTCACTATGATAGAGTACTCAAAATTATTTCCATAAATCATTTTATTTTTTTATGCTAAGTATAATTCAAATTTTGCCATTTTCTCCAAATTATTTTTTCAGTCCATTTTTCCTTTTCTCCCAATATCATTTAATTTTTGCTAATATTCGTGTAAATGAGAATTAATCAGTTCCTTAAATATAATTGAAACTTCAATGATTAAAATTATTTCGTTCAATTATTATCTATTTTTCCATAATATCATTTAAATTTAGTCATTTTCTGAGTCAATAAGAAGTGCTAACTACCTTTAAAGTATTATTAAGTATTATTGGTGTTGACTATGATAGAGAGCTGATAATTATTTGCGTAGAATATAATATTTGTTTATACTTAGTATATTTAAAATTTTGCCATTTTCTCTAAAATTATTTTTTCGGTTCATTTTCTCTTTTCCCTCTTTATGATTCAAATTTTACTATTTTCCGTAGAAATGAGATCACTCAGACCTTTAAATATAACTAAGATTTAATGCTCAAAATTATTTCCTTCGAATAGTTTACATTTTTTCTAAATATCATTTAAATTTAGCCATTTTCTTAGCATATAAAAAGTGCTAACTACCTTTAAAATATAACTCGTGTTTACTATGATAGAGTGCTCAAAATTATTTCCATATATCATTTTATTTGTCTATACTAAGTATAATTAATATTTTGCCATTTTTAAAAATAATTTTTGTGTTCATTTTCCCTTTTCCTCCAGTATTTTTTAAATTTTACTATTTTCCGTAGAAATGAGAATCACTCAGACCTTTAAATATAACTGAGATTTAATGCTCAAAATTATTTCCTTCGATTATTTAATTTTTTTTCTTAGTATCGTTTAAATTTAATTATTTTCTGAGACAATAATTAGTTCTAACTACCTTTAAAATATAACTCGTGTTTACTATGATAGAGTACTCAAAATTATTTCCATAAATCATTTTATTTGTTTATACTAAATATAATTAAAATTTTGCCATTTTCTCAAAATTATTTTTTGCGTTCATTTTCCCTTTTCTCTCTTTATCATTCAAATTTTGATATTTTCTATGAAAATGGGAATTAATCAGTTCCTTATATATAATTGAGATTCAATGCTTAAAATTACTTTTTTCGATTAATATATATTTTTCCATAATATCATTTAAATTTAGTCATTTTCTGAGTCAAGAAGAAGTGTTAACTACCTTTAAAGTATTACTGGTGTTGACTATGATAGAGAGCTGATAATTATTTGCGTAGATCATATTATTTGTTTATACTTAGTATATTTAAAATTTTGCCATTTTCTCTAAAATTATATTTTCGGTTCATTTTCTCTTTTTCCTCTTTATCACTGAAATTTTACTATTTTCCGTAGAAATGAGATCACTCAGACCTTTAAATATAATTAAGATTTAATGCTCAAAATTATTTTTTTCTATTATTTTATATTTTTCCTTAATATGAGTATCATTTAAATTTTGTTAATTTCTGTGCCAATAAGAAGTGCTTACTACCTTTAAAATATAACTCGTGTTCACTATGATATAGTGCTTCAAATTATTTTCATAAATCATTTTTCGTTTATACTAGGTATAATTAAAACTTTGCCATTTTCTTAAAATTTTTTGTTTGGTTCATTTTCCCTTTTCTCTCAGTATTATTTAAATTTTGCCGAAAAAAAAAAAAAAAAAAAAAAAAAATTGGGGGGGGGGGGGGGGGGGGGGGGGGGGGGGGGGGGGGGGGGGGGGGGGGGGGGGGGAATAAAAAAAAAAAAAAAAAAAAAAGGTGGGATAAAAATATGGGGTGGGGGAATTGTTCGATGGAAGAGAATTAATCAGTTCCTTAAATATAATTGAGATTCAATGCTTAAAATTATTTCCTTCGATTATTTTATATTTTTCCTTAATATCATTAAAATTTGTCTTTTTCTAAGCCAGTAAGAAGTGCTAACTACCTTTAAAATATGACTCGTGTTCATGATGATAGAGTGCTCAAAATTATTTCCATAAATAATTTTATTTGTTTATACTAAGTATAATTAAAATTTTGGAATTTTCTCAAAATTTTTTTTCGGGTACATTTTCTTTTTTATCCTTGTATCATTTAAATTTTACTATTTTCCTTAGAAAGGAGATCGCTCAGACCCTTAAATATAACTAAGATTTAATGCTCAAAATTATTTTCTTCTATTATATTTTATTTTTCTTTAATATGAATATCATTTAAATTTTGTTATTTTCTGAGCCAATAAGAAGCGCTTACTACCTTTAAAATATAATTCGTGTTCACTATAATAGAATGCTTAAAAATTATTTCCATAAACCATTTTACTTGTTTATATTAAGTATAATTAAAATTTTGCCATTTTCTCAAAATTAATTTTTTGTTTCATTTTCCATTTTCTCCCGGTATAATGTAAATTTTACTATTTTCGGTAGAAATCAGAATCACTCAGACCCTTAAATATAATTGAGATTCACTGCTATGCAATGTTCAAAATTATTTAATTGCAGTATTTTTTCTCTATGCATCATATAAACAATCGCTCTATTTAATATTTTTAATATCTGACTTCATTAAAATGAAATGCGCTTTAAAATAACAAAATCTACCACTACACCAAAATATTTTCTCCATTACTTACTTAGTATTACAAGATGGCATTAAATTGCAAAGTATCTCTTACATATAATGTATTAAAAATAACTCAAATACTAATTCCTCGGTTTCTGCTACTGCTATTTCATGTCATGATAATAACCTTTTATTTTGTTATTTTCAACTCTCCAGGCAGAAATGTCTCAACCAATTAAAAAGGCTTAGCGAATAAAAACTGTAATGCATTTCGTAATTCTGCAGGATTAATGTTCTCAATGAAACGGAATTAAAGGCCATAAAATATGTTTTTCTTTAATATCTTCAAAAAATGTAAGAAACTTCTTTCGTCTGTGTTTGTATAGATAATGATTATGAAAGTAGAAATTCGGAATATTTATGCAAATGGTATGGAATTAAAATTTTAAGGGAACATTCGTAATTCAATTAAGATTTATTTCCTTTTATGCATGCATAAATATGTTATTGTAAAGAATTATAATTCTTACATTATAAAGAA
>CM063497.1:62113693-62116193 GCA_032207245.1 Pardosa pseudoannulata
GCGATTTAACAGAAAAAGTATTCCAATAGAGTTATATGTTGGGATCAATAAATATTGATTCACAAGGAGTTATAGTCTACACTGTACGTATTTTATTAGAATGTATTACAAGTTTGCGATTTAACAGAAAAAGTATTCCAATAGAGTTATATGTTTGGATCAATAAATCTTGATTCACAAGCATTTATAGTCTACACTGTACGTATTTTATTAGAATGTATTACAAGTTTGCGATTTAACAGAAAAAGTATTCCAATAGAGTTATATGTTGGGATCAATAAATCTTGATTCACAAGCCTTTATAGTTTACACTACGTATTTTATTAGAATGTATTAAAGTTTGCGATTTAACAGAAAAAGTATTCCAATAGAGTTATATGTTTTGATCAATAAAACTTGATTCACAAGCATTTATAGTCTACACTGTACGTATTTTATTAGAATGTATTACAAGTTTGCGATTTAACAGAAAAAGTACTAAAATAGAGTTATATGTTGGGATCAATAAATCTTGATTCACAAGCATTTATAGTCTACACTGTACATATTTTATTAGAATGTATTACAAGTTTGTGATTTAACAGAAAATGTATTCCAATAGAGTTATATGCTGGTATCAATAAATCTGGATTCACAAGCATTTATAGTTTATACTGTAAATTCAAATACTTAATAAGCTTAAAGATTATTTTAGTAATGTTTTTAAAAAAATCCGTCTTATTATCAACATATAACGTTAAAATATAAAAGGTAAAGCAATGTAAAAAAATACTAAGCATAAAAATAATCATTTATTTTATGGTTTTATTTTTCTTTGTGTTAATGTAGTGCTCTGGGTTGGTGATATATATTAAAAATATTGGAGGGTTAGGCATAAGAGCATTGATTTTCAGACTTTTAACTTCTCTCTTTATTTAATTTTTATTTATTCCATTGTTATCGAATATTATTTAATCTACATTTGTCTTTTAATTAAAGAGCATATTTAACATTTTCTTTTCTTCCTAGGTATTTTATTATAATATATTTTGATAAGAACTTCTTACATAATAGCAATACTTATTTTTAGATTATTTTTACTGTGTGTTTTTCTCGAACTGTTTCATTTAAGTAAAATATAGTGATCCGACAGGACTGAAAATTACTTTCTCTTTAACATATTTTCAATATTATTTTAATATTGTAACAGAAATAATAATTTACTACTTGGAAAAAATAACTGATATATAGATTTTGCTAGTGATTTGTTTTTCTATTCTTCATTTATATTTTATTTCATTTCATGGCAATTCAGTTATGTTATGTCCACAGTTGCCTTTTCAAATTTAATTAAAAAGGAAAACAATATTTTCTTGGCTATCTTTTTGATTGACTCCTACAATATATTCTTAAGTGCAATTAATTTTTCCTCTTTAATTATTTTGTGCTGTTTGCTTTTTCTGAACTCTCACATTGTAGTGATACATAATGATCCAATATAACTAGTGACGAATATTTGTATATCTACTTTTAATATCGGTTGGCTAGAAAAAAGATAAATATTTTCTAGATTTTGCTGTTGATTTGTTTTACAATTCTTTATTTACATTTTATTTTAAAAATTCAATTATCTTATATAAACAATTGTTTTTTAATCTGCAATTACAAATAAAAAATTAATTTCTTATATAATATGTTTTTAAACATCATTTACTGCTAAAATTATTTTTTACTAGTAGTTAATTTTTAATTTTTCATTACTTTTTTGTCTTTGTCTGTTCTTCTACTTTGACGTGGTATATAATAATCCGATTAACGGAAAGATGCTATCTGCTTAATGTTTAATCAATCTATTTTTAGTTTTGAAAGGTTAGGGAAAGATTAATGATGTATAGATTTTACTGTTAATATGTTTTAATATTCTTCATTTATATTTACTTTAATAGAAATTAAATTTTGTCACATATATATTTTTTCATTTATGTTTATTCTAATAAAAATTAAATTTTGCATTTAATATGCCGTTTCAAATTAAAATCAATTTCTTTTATATATTTTTTAAATATGACTTACTCCTTCAAATTACTTTTTAAACCCAATTAATTTTTCATTTTTAATTACTTTATTCTGTTTGCTTTTCTCTGAATTCTTTCATTGGCATGATATATTAAGATCAAATATAACGAAAAGATGCTATCTGACTAACATTTGTAAAATATATTTTTAATATTAGATAGCTAGATAATTAATTTATAGATTTTGTTTTTGATTTGTTTTATTACTCTTAATTTTTATTTTATTTAAAAGAAATTCAACTTTGTTATATATGAAGTTGTCTTTTAACCCCTTAATGCAAAGTTTTTTTTAAAAGGGTGGCCAAATCAAAACAATTTTTTAATGTAAAAAAAACACAATTTAGAACGTTGCCCTGCCAAGAAAATTACAAAAATACATAAATACTCAAAATTTGAGTATATTGGATGCTTATACAATTGGTAATATTTCTAACTTTTAGAATATT
>CM063497.1:62121193-62136193 GCA_032207245.1 Pardosa pseudoannulata
GGTATTGTATTTCAGCTTAAATTGTAACTCATAGTGTAACACAAGTGATTTACAAGTGCCTAAATAATTTCATGTGTATATGATATGTGATGAACAGGAGAAGCAAATTGTTAAAAATCATAATTTTTTAAAATTCCAGGCATCCATAATAGCTTTAATTTTAAATATTTACACTAGCATTACACTACGCATCTCCTTTTGCATATTATTTTCTATCGGAAAGAAAAACGATGTAAAGCATGATGACTTATCTGCAAACACAAAGAGAAAAAACATGCGCGTTTTATTTTTAAAGCAAAATCTTCACTAATACCATTTCATCCTTTAAAAGTGAAATACATTTCATAGAATTCATTAAATTTTTCACTGCACTTGGACGAATTTTTCTTTTTTCATTTCATTGTTTGTTATTGTTACTTTATTTCAGTGTTTTATTTTGTGCTTGTTTTACTTTATATGTAATGTTTCCTTTCGTGCTTGCTTTGTGGTATAAAGTAAATTAATAGCTTATGAATAAAACTGGAGAGATAAGAGAATTTGGAAGATGTCTTTTAAAAATTTAAGAAATTGTTCATTTCATGTTTTGGAAATATGCAGCTTATTTCGTGTATTTGAAAAGATACAAATTATTATTTATTTAATTTTTTACGACAAACTTAGAATGGATTGGAGGAATTAATTATATTTACTTAGCAATCATTTTACTGACATTAAAATAAGATTTAATACTGGATTTAATCATGGAGAAAAATGCTCAGTATTTTACTATAATTGATATGAGAAATAACTATTGTTGAATTTATGTAACAAAATTAGGTACAGGCACAGTTACAGATAATAAATAAAAATACATTTTCAGTATCTGTTGTATATATTGTAAGACTATTAATCCAATTTATATATTTGCATGTTTTTAGTTATAATCTTTTACCTTTTCACAGCTTGTTATTAGTACTTCTTTTCTGTATTTTGTATCTCTTTAGCTTTATGTATTACTTTGGGATACAAAGAAAAGTATTGGCTTTATGGATTAATGCGGATTGATAAGAGAATTTGGGGAATACATTTTAAAGTAAGAAATTGTTCTATTCAATTTTCAGAACTATCTCATTTATTTCGTGTATTTAAAAAGATATCAGTTCTTGTTTATTTATACTTTTTAATAGAAACATGGTAGAATAGATTAAATGAATTTATTATACATACTTTGTTACGACTTTGCTGGTATGAAGACAGAATTTGGTGAAAAATTTAATCTTCAAGAATAAAAAATTCCCAATATTTTTAGAATGATTATAATATGTAAGAACTAGCGTTGTATTTATTCATCATGATTACATTAAATCACAATTTCAGATAATAATTAATGAAATAGTAATAAAATATCTGCCTGTTCCAAAACGAAAAAACCTTTCTTTTTTAATTATTTTTTTCTGTATTTTGTTTTGTATTTATTCTGGTATTGTATTTCAGTGGTATTGTATTTCAGCTTAAATTGTAGCTCATAGTGTAACACAAGTGATTTACAAGTGCCTAAATAATTTCATGTGTATATGATATGTGATGAACAGAAGAAGAAAATTGTTAAAATTCATAATTTGTTTTAATTAGAAGCATCCATAATATCTTTAATGTTAGATATTTACACTATCATTACACTACGCTTCTCCTTTTGCATATTATGTTTTTTCTGAAAGAAAAACGAAGAGAAGCATGATGACTTATCTGCAAACACAAAGAGAAAAAACATGCGCGTTTTATTTTTAAAGCAAAATCTTCACTAATACCATTTCATCCTTTAAAAATGAAATACATTTCATAGAATTCATTAAATTTTTCACTGCACTTGGACGAATTTTTCTTTTTTCATTTCATTGTTTGTTATTGTTACTTTATTTCAGTGTTTTATTTTGTGCTTGTTTTACTTTATATGTAATGTTTCCTTTCGTGCTTGCTTTGTGGTATAAAGTAAATTAATAGCTTATGGATAAAACTGGAGAGATAAGAGAATTTGGAAGATGTCTTTTAAAAATTTAAGAAATTGTTCATTTCATGTTTTGGAAATATGCAACTTATTTCGTGTATTTGAAAAGATACAAATTATTATTTATTTAATTTTTTAAGAAAAACTTAGAATGGATTGGAGGAATTAATTATATTTACTTAGCAATCATTTTACTGACATTAAAATAGGATTTAATGCTGGCTTTAATCATGGAGAAAAATGCTCAGTATTTTCCTATAATTGATATGAGAAATAACTATTGTTGAATTTAAGTAACAAAATTAGGTACAGGCACAGTTACAGATAATAAATAAAAATGCATTTTTAATATCTGTAGTTTAGAGTAAGGCTATTAATCCAATTTATATATCTTCATGTTTTTAGAAGTAATATTTTCCATTTTTACAGCTAGTTATTCTTTATTTCTGAAATATGTTTTGTATCTCTTTAGCTTTATGTATTATTTTTCATCAATTTCTATGCGATACAAAGAAAATTATTGGTTTATGGATTAATCCGAATTGATAAGAGAATTAGAGCGATACATGTTATTAAATAGTTCTATTCAATTTTCACAACTTTGTCGTTTATTTCCTGTATTTAAATAGATATTCGTTCTTGTTTATTATTACTTTTTTACTAGAAAAATAGTAGAAGAGATTAAAAGAATTTATTAAGCGTTCTTTGTTATCACTTTCCTATTATGATGACAGGATTTGGGGACAAAATTTATCTTCCAGAATAGAAAACTCTCAAAATGTTTGCATGATTGATTAAATGTCAATAGCGTCATTTAAGTTATCAATAGCTCCCATGGCATCCCATTTAGACCTCTAGAACGTACTCTAGAATCCGCAGAATTCGGGATCTTATTTCTTTCTAAGCCTGTATATGTATGTTATGTAAAAATTTAATATTTTAATCTTAAACTAAAATTAACTCATCTATTAAAAAACCACCAAATCCGCAAATTCGTCATATACTTAGTGGCCCCTCGACGTTAAAATTTTTGTCTCCTTCCTGTTGGCTAGATTAACTTGCCAACCTATTTTGCTGGTTAAGCGAATTTCTACTTTCCCGATTTAACATATTCCTTTCTCACATCGGTGGCATTCCCAATGTTATAAAAGGTCACGCGACCATCATTTGTTAGATTTTTGCTGTGGACGCATTTAAATAAAGATGCTGTTAAAATTAAAATTCTCATAAATCATATTATTTTTCGACCACGATACATCGAAGCATGAGAGGCAACGCTATGTTTCATATATATATATATATATATATATATATATATATATATATATATATATATATATATTTATATATTCATCCTAAAATATTAGATCGATAAAGGAATGATTGAACGATGGAAAATTAATCCCCTATATAATAACAGCCTAAGTTATTTGTCGGTCTGTTCTCGAACTTCTGAAGCGATTGGAGCTGGCATGAATAAATACAACCATATTCGAACGTATACTGCTGTTCAAACAATTGTTTTAACCATGTATGGAATTCGTAAACCTTCCATACCCAATCCATCTTTCTACCTATCCGTTTTTATATTTACTGGGCTTAATGGAGATATAATGTTTTGGTTCAGGTTTTTTATTATATATATATATATATATATATATATATATATATATATATATATATATATATATGATATATATATGACAGAGAAAGCCTTGGAATCCAGTAGGCTGTGCACATATATATATATATATATATATATATATATATATATATATATATATATATGTCAGGATTTAAAATATAGATTAATTTTAAGAGATTTTAATTAGGTATTCTTTTAATGAGAGTGATGTGACTTGAGGAGTTAGCTACATAAATACGGCTCACGCGCAGTGATAAGAGCAGAGAGAAGTATGCACTTTCTACAGTCAGACCTATAGCTCCCCGAAGCAGAGAAAACTGCCTTTGTTAGCAGTTGGGTGCCAATGTGAAACGCCATTGGTGAGTAGAGTGTTGGTGAGCTTTAAATAAAGGATTAAAATGATGTCATGACTCAAGTGTGACTTAGTGGGACCCTATCACTATTATCCTCGCGTAGTCCCTGCTGCCGACTCGTGACAGGGTTCGACTAAGTCACACTCTAGTCATGACATCATTTTCATCCTTTATTTAAAGCTCATCAGCACTCTACTCAACAATGACGTCTCACATTGGCGCCCAACTGCTAACTAAGGCAGTTTTCACTGCTTCGGAGAGCTATAGGTCTGACTGTAGAAAGTGCATACTGCTCTCTGGTCTTATCACTGAGCGTGAGCCGTATTTATGTGGCTAACTCCTCAAGCCACATCACTCTCATTAAAAGAATCCCTAATTAAAATCTTTAAAAATTAATCCATATTTTAAATCCTGACATATATATATATATATATATATATATATATATATATATATATATATATATATATATATATGTGTGTGTGGTAATATGGTCAAGACTCATTCAAAATCACAACACAGTTTATTTCTGGTGAGATACATGAAGTCCACACAACAGGCAAGCACTTTTACAACTTCGCGCACACAGACAATGTGATCCCGCGCATACACTTTTCAAGAAGGGATTAATAAGGTAAAAAGACTACGAATAATCCCTAAGCACAATTGATCACGTGATACAAAATACCCATGTTTAAAGAGCGCTACTATTGGCTAAAGTAGTACAGACAGAGACTGAATTAAGTCTATAGCGTGTCTCGAGTAAATAATCAGAATTACCGCGCAAACCCCAAACGTACTTTATGAACAAAAGTTATTAAATTAATAATAAAATACGAAAATAATACATATAAATAAATAAATAAATAAATATATATATATATATATATATATATATATATATATATATATATATATATATATATGTATATATATATATATATATATATATATATATATATATATGTATATATATATATATATATATATATATGTATATATATATATATATATGTATATATATATATTTTATATATATATATATATATATATATATATATATATATATATATATATATATATATATATGTATATATATATATATATATATATGTATATATATATATATATATATGTATATATATATATATATATATATATATATATATATATATATATATATATATATATATATATATATATATATATATATATATATATATATATATATATATATATATATATATATATTGAAGATTATTATTTTAAATATCATTGAAAAATTCATAAATGAGCGAAAAATAACAATCAATGAAAATACATTATACCCAAGTTTTAGATGGGATATATATATATATATATATATATATATATATATATATATATATATATATATATATATATATATATATATATATATATATATATATATATCCCAACTAAAACATGGGTATAACGTATTTTCATTTCCTGTTAATGTTCGTTCATTTATGAATTTTTCAATAATATTTAAAATAATAATCTTCAACTGCATAGCAATTTATTTTAAGAATGTTTTCCTGCTTTACTAATGACAACCCCATATACGTTTCAATAACGCAGGATGGGAAACATAATTACTCTAATACCACTAAATGTATCGGACAAACTCCAGGCAGAATACATTACTCATTAAACCAATATCTACCCATCTCGACCGATTTTAATGCCATTAACGATTCCATTATTTCTATTTATTTTTATATAACCCTCCGCCTGACGTAATCTACTGCCCGCATTCAGAATGGAGTAATATATTTGATTATCAAACGCTGTTACTCCCATTCATACACGAGAATTACGCCTCTTAAGCGGGGATATATATTACGTGGGAATGGACTACAAAATTATGTAGTGATAAATCATAAACCGCATATTGCCAATCGCTGTACTCTCCTGTGGAATTGTCGCCAAGGGAATAGTGCAGAAAAAAATTGACGTGCGTGTTTCTGAGAGATAACATTCAGTAATTTAGATTATTAATGAACAGTTAAATTTCAATTTTTGTTACGTTAATATGGATTCACATGCATAATATTGTGTACATAGTATATACAGAATGTTAATGATTGTACTATTCTAATATTGTTGTACACACAGATCGTTACTGATAGATAACATTCAGTAATATAGATTATTAATCTTCAATAATTAAAACTCGCCAAATTCTCTCAAATTTGTTTTTATTTTACAGTTGCCATTTCTTAAACAAAAACTTATTTATTGTTATTGGCTTTGATATATTTAACTAGATGTTTATTATTTTTTAAATATAAATTTTATATTTTATCTTGACGATTTTTTTTAAATAAATTAAAAGTCTCAATGTTTCATCCATATTTTATGACACAATTGTCAACTTTTAAATAAAAACTAGCACGTTGCTATACGTTTTATTATTTAAAATTTTATTTAAACTTAATTTAATTTTATTTTTTAATTAAATTAAATTTTATTTTTTATCACTAAATCATTCATGCTTAAATACAAGAAATAAGTGATTTACATAAGTATAGGGATTTTTAAATTTGGTGTACTTTTACATATAATTCCATTCTAGATATATAAGAAATTGCACTGTCTACCGTGTCATAATAACGACTTCTGACGTCATTATGACGCGATGTCGTCTATGAAATATCCCAACTACAGTAGAGTAGCACCCAAAATTATTATTGGGTTGGGTTATTAAATCATAGACTCAATAAAATGGATGAAATAATATGTTGCTCAACTCGTGAACAATAAAATTTCAGCTGCTTGAAATAATTTGAGTTTTTTCATTTATCTTTCGACTTGAAGTTTGATCAAAACTATTTTAAAAACAACTTCCTTCCCAATAAAAACCAGCTAATTTTCAAATTATTGGTAACATTTACAAAATATAAAGAAAAAAAACAGCTTCAAAGTTTTGTAAGTATATAAGAATTTTTGCTTATTATTATAAATCCAGACAATTTTTTACTATTAAAAACTATTAGTATTCAAAATATATGTATGTGTGTGAGTGTGAGAGAGAGAACCAGTGTTGAATGAACATTAATATATAGCTTCAGTAAGTATAAGACCTCATAGTAATTTTTTAATTTGGTGCAAATTTACATTTATTTTTACAAAAAAAGAGATGTAAATTCAGCAGAGTGAAAATTTTCCATATAACTTTATGTATAATTTCTGGATATTCAAAGTTTAATCGATTTTCTTTATTTATTATTGTTTTTAAATTTATAGAATTGAAAATAATTTTTATGTTATTTATACAACGTCAATGATACAATGGATGGTAATACTTAAGAATAGGGTACCCCTTAGCAAATTTGGTGAAAAATTATCGGCAATGTTTCCTAAAACACAAAGGCATTCCATCAGAACATTGTATTGATTTTTTAGTGACTTTAATTGAGGCAGAGTGTGTCAGTGTAATATAATTATATACTATTACTTAAATAACACAAACAACTTAGAAACTGGCGTTTATATTTACTGGCAATTAATCCCTCAATAGTATACAAAACGAACTGCTCCAAAATATTAACAGTTAGCCATAGTTAACTATTAGTGATTCACTATATCTAATTTATTAAGCATTACGTACATATAATATATAAGAAAAGAGTTGCCCAAGGAAATTAGGATACAAATATAATATAGATCAAAATTCAGATAAAGATTGTGTGGTACGGAGAAATCAGGAGAAAATGTTAGGCTACCATGCTTAGAGATTTATCACTAAGTTGGCGGGAGTACGTTGTTGTGTCAAACTCAATTGTTTTGGCAGGTGACAATAATGTCGCCACAACAAAACATTCCTAATGTAGTTTGTAAGTACACATATTCCATGCTTGATTGAGAGTAATAAAAATAAGAAGAATATGAACAAATGGGAGTTTATTACTAACTACATTATTTTTCAGGTAGTTTTAAGGATATTTTGATACATTTTATTATATATTTTAGATTTATTATGTTCATGGAATTTGATTAACTCAAATTCCATGAACATAATAAATCTAAAATATTCAAAAATATTATTGAGAGTTATTTAAGAAAGTAATTCTTAGTAAATTTTAGGCACACTTCATTATTACTTTTTGAAAACATTTACCTGTTTTGTGAACTGTACAGAAATTAATATTTTTGTTTCAACTCTATTTTAGTAAGTATATCGTGTCAATACATCTATTTTGCGCATTTTCATAGTAATATACTTTTCATATATGCTAAAAATTTAAAAATAGAATTAGTAAACATTTGTAAATGTCTCCATCTGACAAACCTACTAATCTGGGATTTTAGCAACAATTATGAAATGAAAACATACATTTAAAAATTGAAAAGTAAACATGATAGACAGTTGAAAAATAGGTGACAAATTTTGATTAAAATTTTAAATTTAAATCTTCAAACATTTCCAAAATATTTATTTAATTTAGAGATCATCATTAGTCCCATTTAGGTTTCGTCGATAATGTTGGGAACGTGTCAACTGACCTACCGCTGAAATAACGCATTATTAGAAATAATCTATAGGACACCAGGCTACATAACTATTTTTTTAAAAATGAAATTTTTCAGAATGTTTGAACGCTATACTTATCTACATATCTGAATCCATAGGTAATAAATATAACACGTTTTTGCGTCAATTAATGGAGAAAGCTGTTTAATTTGGCACAGCGGTTTACGGACAACACAGAGCATATACGTAGTTATACTTGTGATTATCCATTATTAATAAACTATCATATTCGCAAAAACTTGCGTACGAGGTTTAAGATTTTTATGAACATGAATACCTATAATAATGGTTCTAAAACTGTACTTAGGAACATTTATTACCCAGACCGAAGGCTGGGTGCGAAGCAGCTAGTGAACAATTAAATGTCAATTTTGTGACATTAATATCGGCGCACATACTTAATATTGTGTACATAGTATTTCCAGAATGTTAATGAATGAACGATTCCAATATATATTGTTGTATATAGAAATTGTTACTGCAGATAACATTCAATAATTTAGATTATTAATGAACAGTTAAATCTCAATTTTTGTTACGTTAATATGGCCGCACATGCATAATATTGTGTACATAGTATATACAGAATGTTAATGATTGTACTATTCTAATATTGTTGTACACACAGATCGTTACTGATAGATAACATTCAGTAATATAGATTATTAATGAACAATTAAATGTCAATTTTGTGACATTAATATCGGCGCACATACTTAATATTGTGTACATAGTATTTCCAGAATGTTAATGAATGAACGATTCCAATATATATTGTTGTATATAGAAATTGTTACTGCAGATAACATTCAATAATTTAGATTATTAATGAACAGTTAAATTTTCTTACGTTACGACGCATACACATAATATTGTATTATACATTATATACAGAATGTTAATGAATGTTAATTAATGACTGAACAATTCCGTTATTATTGTATATACATATTGTTACTGATAGATAACATTCGGTAATTTAGATAATTAATGAATACTTAAATTTCAATTTTTCTGACATTAATATGGACTTACATATTGTGTGCATAATATAAGAAAAGTGTTAATGAGTATTAATGAATGAAGGATTCCCTTATTGTTGTACATATTATTACTGAAAGATAACGTTCAGTAATTTAAATTATTAATGAACAGTTAAATTACAATTTTTTTATATTAATAGTCACTACATATAGGATATTGTAAACACAGTATATGCAGAATGCTAATGAGTTTTAATAACTGAACTATAATTAATTACTGTTGTATATACAGATTATTGCTGATAGATAACATTCAGTAATTTATATTATGAATGAACAAATATTTTCAATTTTTATATTAATAGGGACACATATAATATTGTGTAGACAGTATATACAGAAAGTTAATGAGTGTTAATGTCTGAACGATTCCATTATTGTTGAATATACAGATTGTTATTGATAGATAACCTTCAGCAATTTAGATTATTTATCAACAGTTATATTTCAATTTATGTTACGTAACAATTGACGCACATACATATTCTTCTGTACATAGTATATACAGAATATTAATGAGTGTTAAGGAACAAACAATTCCGTTATTGTGTACAGATTATTACTGATAGTAATATTCAGTAATTTAGATTATTAACTAACAGTTAAATTTCAACTTTTGTTACGTTAATACGGACGCACATACATAATGTTTTGTACACCTTATATACAGAATATTAATGAGTGTTAAGGAATAAACAATTCCGTTATTGTGTACAGATTATTACTGATAGTAATATTCAGTAATTTAGATTATTAACTAACAGTTAAATTTCAACTTTTGTTACGTTAATACGGACGCACATACATAATGTTTTGTACACCTTATATACAGAATATTAATGAGTGTTAAGGAATAAACAATTCCGTTATTGTGTACAGATTATTACTGATAGTAATATTCAGTAATTTAGATTATTAACTAACAGTTAAATTTCAACTTTTGTTACGTTAATATGGACGCACATACATAATGTTTTGTACACCTTATATACAGAATATTAATGAGTGTTAAGGAATAAACAATTCCGTTATTGTGTACAGATTATTACTGATAGTAATATTCAGTAATTTAGATTATTAACTAACAGTTAAATTTCAACTTTTATTACGTTAATATGGACGCACATACATAATGTTTTGTACAGCTTATATACAGAATATTAATGAGTGTTAATGAATAAATGATTCCATTATTTTTCTATATACAAATTGTTACTGATATTTAATATTCAGTAGATAATATTCAGTACGGGTATGAATGAAAAGTTAAATTTAAATTTTTGATACGTTAATATGGATAAACATAAAGATTATTATGCACAAAATGTTAATGAACGAAAGAATTCATTACTGCTGAGTATAAGAATATTTCTGTTAGATAATATTCAGTTATTTAGATTATTATTGAACTGTAAAATTTCAGTTTTTGTTACGTTAATATGGCCATACGTGCAAAATATTTATAACATAGTATATACAGAATGTTAAAGAGTTAAAAATACCGTTAACATTATATAAACAGATTATTTCTGGTAGATAACACTCAATAATTTAGTTTAAAATTTCATTTTTTATGTTAATATAAGCACGCGTAAAAATATTGTGTACACAGAGTATAGATAATGTTAATGAATACTAGCGAATAAAATATTCTATCTATGATGCATATACAGAAGGCTTATAATAGTTAACATATAGTAATTTATATTATTAATGAATTCTTAAATCTAAATTTGTTGCATTAATATGGACACATGGGTAGAATATTGTTTACACAGTACATAGAGAATGTTATCGAATGAAATATTCCCTTATTTTTGTATATACAGAATGTTTCTCTAGGGTTATTGATTATTCATAGTTTAAGAATATTGACGATGAGTAAATTTTCAGTGTTCGGTACATTAATATTTATGAACACTTATTAATGAACAATTACGTTTTATTTTTATATGTTTATATGGATACGTGTACATAATAATATGTGCATAGCATTTACAGAATGTTAATGAATGAACGATATCATTATTTTTGTAAATACAGAATGTTTCTCTAAGATTATTAATTATTAATAACTTAAGAATATTAACGATGAGTAAATTTCAGTATTTGGTATATTATTATGGACACACATCCAGGACATTAAGTAAATGATGTATGTACAGAACTATCATATAGCCCATCATATGACGAGATTAATAAAATTTTTAATTTTCCAGAATTATAAAGTACTCTATGAAGTGGGTAAAACAATTGTTTGTTTTTTGGCTCAGAATTATCTGGTACACGCTCAGTAATTTGTTTATCTTCACACTCCTCTAAAGTCTTATGATATTCTGAATGCACTTTCAGAATCACATTGAATTCATTTAGTCAAACAGTGTGGTTATGTATAAAAAACAAACACACAAACGAACAAGCTTCTTAATTTTCAAAGATATATAATTTAAACGCTAGATATTTATTAATCCTTGAAATAGACTCCTAGACTTTTATAAAAAGGATTTATTGGTAATACCGATGATAAAATTTTCATTAAAACAAAAAATAATTGGTGATTCAATTTAGAATTATCACATGTACCTAATCTATGATTTAATCCAAATATAAAAGAAAACTACTTAGGTAATATCTAAGTTCAGTGATAAAAAATATGAAAATAATGCAGACGGCTCAACCGCTTCATAAGTTCCAGGACAGACAGATAAATAACTTATGCTGTTATTATATAGAGGATGCTAATGAATGATAATAGGTGAAATATTAGATTATTTTTGTTTACACAAGATATTCCCGATTGACAATATTCAATAATTTAGATAACAGTAATTTTTTGCGTTAAATATAGACATACATACCGAAAAATTGTGTACACAATACATACATAATGTTCATGAGTGTTAATGAATGAACGATTCTATTATTGTTGTATATTCAGAATGTTTCTGATAGACAACATTAACATGTATAAATTAAATATACACTGGGTGCAAAACTTCGAGTGATATCTTCACTTCCTGATAGACATTATTCAATAATTTAGATAACAGTAATTTTTTGCGTTAAATATAGACATACATACCGAAAAATTGTGTACACAATACATACATAATGTTCATGAGTGTTAATGAATGAACGATTCTATTATTGTTGTATATACAGAATGTTTCTGATGGACAACATTAACATGTGTAAATTAAATATACACTGGGTGCAAAACTTCGAGTGATATCTTCACTTCCTGATAGACATTATTCAATAATTTAGATAACAGTAATTTTTTGCTTTAAATATAGACATACATACCGAAACAATGTGTACACAATACATACATAATGTTCATGAGTGTTAATGAATGAACGATTCTATTATTGTTGTATATTCAGAATGTTTCTGATAGACAACATTAACACGTATTAATTAAATATACGCTGGGTGCAAAACTTCGAGTGATATCTTCACTTCCTGATAGACATTATTCAATAATTTAGATAACAGTAATTTTTTGCTTTAAATATAGACATACATACCGAAACAATGTGTACACAATACATACATAATGTTCATGAGTGTTAATGAATGAACGATTCTATTATTGTTGTATATTCAGAATGTTTCTGATAGACAACATTAACATGTATAAATTAAATATACACTGGGTGCAAAACTTCGAGTGATATCTTCATTCCTGATAGACATTATTCAATAATTAGATAACAGTAATTTTTGCTTTAAATATAGATATACATACCGAAAAATTGTGTACACAATACATACATAATGTTCATGAGTGTTAATGAATGAACGATTCTATTATTGTTGTATATACAGAATGTTTCTGATAGACAACATTAACATGTGTAAATTAAAAATACACTGGGTGCAAAACTTCGAGTGATATCGCCACTTTCCAGTAGCTCTTCAACATGGATTGGCCAGTGTACTCCCCTGATCTAAATCCCATCGAACATATACGGGATGCTTTGGGGAGACGCATTGCAGAACTCTTACATCCTCCGGAGAACATCCAACAACAAAAACAGATTCTGATTGCGAGATGGGCACTCGTACTGCAAGAAATGTAGGACCAACTGGTTTTGAGTATTAGGAGACGTTGCGAAACAACCATTGCAGTTAGGGAGAGCATATCCCATATTATGGAACATCTACTTGTTATTCTTAATCTTGGATAGACAATCATCAGCCACGATACTATGTGCTCAATAAAGCTTGTTTTTGTTTGTTTCCATACCGTATGCATTGTATTCCTTTTTCAGAGCCGATGTGGTCTAAAAGAAACATCTCCTACATATGACTGCCTAGTTGCCGAACCGTTCGAAATATGGAAATGAAAGTTTGGATATAGTTTTTTGAATGTATGGGGTCTAGAATGGGATGATTTAAAACAATAAACTGCTCACCGTTATTGGTTCTTTACGATGGTCTCCTTTGCAAATGTTTTAAGCCACCAATTTGCATCGTACGTCTCGCACCAAAGCCATTTAAGGTTTTTCCATGCTATGATCAATTTACATACGAAAAAAATGGGTGTTGTCATTAGAAAATTTCAAAATTTTGTCACTATAACAGTAATTGTGAGAAGTTTATTGTTTTAAATCATCACAATGTGAAGCCCATGCTTTAAAACAACTATATATAAACATTAATTTCTATTGGTTGAACGGTTCTGCCACTAGGGACTCATATATATAGGGGAAGTTTCTTTTAGACCAACCGGTACGTTTTCTAAATATGCTTCAAATTGTATGATATGTTACAAAAAATTAAAAAGTTAAACTTATTGAATAAAATAAAATAAAATAATGATAGGGTACCGTCCATGTCTCTTTAACATTGCAATGGACAATGTTTTACACAATGCACATCTCTATGCAGCTCAAAAGCTTTCAAAACCTATCACCATTAAATACTTTCTTCATCCTTAATACCAAAAATGGAAGCCATTATATTTCACACCAAGCGAAACGTAACTAAGAGTATTAATGAATGAATGATTCTATTATTTTGTACATACAATATGTTTCTGATAGATAACATTAACATTAGTAAATTAAATATATTTTTACATAGTTTTCAAAAACTGTCTGGTGCGGACGTTATTTTACCTCTTTGTCTGGGACAGCAAAACTGCTGAAAGGGGGCCTCGTATACTTTAAAAACAGAAAATAATACAGACTTTACTTTAGTCAATATGCTTCAAATTGTATGCTAGGTTACAGAAAGTTAAAATGTATAACTTATTGAATAAAATAAAATAAAATATTGATATGGTGCCGTGCCATGTCTCTTTAACATTATAATGAACACTTTTTTACACAATGTACATCTCTAAGCAGCACAAAAGCTTTCAAAACGTATCACCATTAAATACTTTATTCATCCTTAATAACAAAAAT
>CM063497.1:62141193-62173693 GCA_032207245.1 Pardosa pseudoannulata
CATAGCACGTGAAACCCACACTAAAAGCTTTACGATACTAGCCTGATGAAATACATTAGATTCATCTCACTAAAGTACAAAAGACTTAAATATTTCATACGGCACAGTATGAAATAAATAAAAATGGAATAAATTGCGTAATGAGGGATCGTGAAAAACCTTTATATCAGAAAATAAACAGAAAAATTAAAACTTCTTCAAATAAATCACAGACATAAAATTTCAGCTTTAAAATATAATTCGCTGCTTGTCCAATTGTAATTACGGTAATAATTTATTAATTTCTTCACCTCCATAGCACGAGAAACCCACACTAAAAGTTTTACGAAACTAACCTGAATAAGTATATTAGATTAATATCACCAACGCATTAAAGACAATGAACATTTCATCAGGCACAGTATGAAATAAATGAAAATCGAATACATTGCGTAATGACAGATCGTGAAAACCATTTACTTTTAGTTTAGTTCAAAAATAATTTTATATATAAATATTAAAATTTCTTTAAATAAACGACATATATAAAATTTCAGCTTTCAATCGCGCATAATTCGCTGCTTATCCAACCGTAATTACGGTAGTAATTTTTTAATTCTTTAAAATTTCTTAAGCACGAGAAACCCACATTAAAAGTTTTACGATACTAACCTTATTAAATACGTTAGATTCATATCACCAACGCAATAAAGAAAATGAACATTATATAAGGCACAATATGAAATAAATGAAAATTGAATAAATTACGCAATGAGAGATCGTGAAAAACGTTTAGTTGCTTAGTTCAGAAGATAATTTTATACTGATAACAGAAAAATTTAAATTTATTCAAATAAACAAATAGACATAAAATTTCAGCTTTCAACATCCATTCTAGTTCCTTATCCAACGTAATTACGATATGAATTTATGAATTTCTTGACTTCCACAGCACGAGAAACTCACTAAAATTTTTCTGTGAACCGAATAAGTTATTAGATTCCTATCACCAACGCATTAAAGACAATGAACATTTCATAAGACACAGTATGAAATAAATAATAATCGAATAAATTTCGTAATGAGAGATCTTGAAAAACTAGTTTTCAATAGTTCAGAAAATAATTTTATTATTAACAGAAAATATAAAATTTCTTCAAATAAACTACAGACATAAATTTCAGCTTTCAATCGGGCATAATTCGCTACTTATCCAACTTTAAGTATAATTTTTTAATTCTTTAAAATTTCTTAAGCACGAGAAACCCACATTAAAAGTTTTACGATACTAACCTTATTAAATACGTTAGATTCATATCACCAACGCAATAAAGAAAATGAACATTATATAAGGCACAATATGAAATAAATGAAAATTGAATAAATTACGCAATGAGAGATCGTGAAAAACGTTTAGTTGCTTAGTTCAGAAGATAATTTTATACTGATAACAGAAAAATTTAAATTTATTCAAATAAGCAATAGACATAAAATTTCAGCTTTCAAACATCCATATTTCGTTCCTTATCCAACGGTAATTACGATATGAATTTATGAATTTCTTGACATCCACAGCACGAGAAACTCACACTAAAATTTTTCTGAAATGAACCCGAATAAGTATATTAGATTCCTATCACCAACGCATTAAAGACAATGAACATTTCATATGACACAGTATGAAATAAATAAAAATCGAATAAATTGCGTAATGAGAGATCTTGAAAAACTTTTAGTTTTCAATTCATAGTTCAGAAAATAATTTTGGACTATTAACAGAAAAGATAAAATTTCTTCAAATAAACCACAGCCATAAAATTCGGCTTTCAAACATTCATAACTCTCTGCTTATCCAACCTTAATTACGGTAATAATTTTATTAATTTCATTAATTTCTTGACTCCCATACCACGAGAAATCCACACTTAAAGTTTTAGAAAACTATCCTGATTAAGTAGATTAGATTCATATCACTAACGCAATAGAGACAATAAACATTTCACTCGGAATAATATGTAAAATAAGAAAATCGTATAATTTGCGTAATGAGATCGTAAAAAACGCTTAGTTTTCAACGTTTAGTTCAGAAAATAATTTTGGACTGATAAAAGAAAAATTCAAATTTCTTCAAATAAACAACAGATATAAATTTTCAGTGATCAAACACTCATAACTCGTTGCTTATTCAACCGTAGTTAGTAATAATTTATTAATATCTTGACCCTCATAGCACAAGAAACTCACACTAAAAGTTTTACGAAACTAGCCTGATTAAGTACATAAGATTCATATCACCAACTCAATGAAGACAATGAATATTTCATACGGCACAGTATGATATAAATGAAATTGGAATAAATTGAGTAATGAGGTATCGTGTAAAACGTTCAATTTTCAAAGTTTAGTTTGGAAAATAATTTTGGACTGATAGCAGAAGAATAAAAATTTCTTCAAATAAACCACAGACATCAGTTTTCAACTTTCAAACACGTATAATTCACAGCTTGTCAAACTGTAATTAGAATAATAATTTTATTGATTTCTTGACTCCCATAGCACGTGAAACCCACACTAAAAGTTTTGCGAAACTTGCCTGATTAAGTACATTAGATTCATACCACCAACGCAATGAAGACAATGAATGTTTCATTCAGCACTGTATAAAATAATTGAAAATGGAATAAATTACGAAATGAGGAATGATGAAAAACTTTTCTCTTTCAACATTTAGTTGAGAAAATAATTTTGGATTGATAAAAAAGAAATTCAAATTTCTTCAAATAAACAACAGACATAAATTTTCAGCTTTCAATCAAGCATAATTCGCTTCTTATTTCAACGGTAAGAAAAGTAATAATTTATTAATTTATTAACCACATAGCACGAGAAACGCTTACTAAAAGTTTTACGATACTAGCCTGATTACGTACATTAGATTCATATCACCAAGGTACTAAAGTCAATGAACATTTCATAAGCCAGAGTATGAAATAAATGAAAATCGAATAAATTCGTAATGAAGGATCATGAAAAACTTTTAGTTTTCAAAGTTTAGTTCAGAAAATAATTTTGTATTGTTAAAAGAAGAATTAAAACTTCTTCAAATAAACCACAGACAGGAACTTATCCTCAAAAACTTATAATTCGCTGCTTGTACAACTGTAATTACGGTAATAATTTATTAATTTCTTGATCTCCATACCACAAGAAACCCGAAATAAAAGTTTTACAAAACTAAGTGAATAAGTACTGAATAAGCATATTAGATTCCTATTACCAACACATTAAAGACAATGAACATTTCATAAGGCACAGTATGAAATAAATGAAAATCGAATACATTGCGTAATGACAGATCGTGAAAAACGTTTACTTTTCAATGCTTAGTTCAGAAAATTATTTCGGACTGATAACAGAAAAATTGAAATGTCTTAAAATAAACCACAGACATAAATTTTCAGCTTTCAAACACACATAATTTACTGCTTATCCAATCGTAATTAAGGTAATAATTCATTAAATTCTTGACCCCCATAGCACAAGAAACTCACACTAAAAGTTTTAGAAAACTATCCTGATTAAGTAGATTAGATTCATATCACCAAATCAATAAAGAGAATGAACATTTGATTCTGCACAATATGAAATAAAAGAAAATCGAATAAAATGCATAGTGATTGATAGTGAAAAACATTTAGTTTTCAGTGCATAGGTCAGTAATTAATTTTGGGATGTTAACAGAAACATTAAAATTTCTTCAGATAAACCAGAGACATAAAATTTCCTCTTTCAAATAAGCATAACTCGCATGTTGTCCAACCGTAATTTCGGTAATAATTTTATTAATTTCTTGACTCCCATAGCACGATAAACCCACACTAAAAGTTTTATGAAACTAGCCTGAATAAGTACACAAAATTCATATCAATAATGCACTAAGGACAATAAATATTCCATAAGGAACAGTAGGAAATAAATTAAAATGAATAAATTGCGTAATGAGGAATTGTGAAAAACATTTACTTTTCAGCGTTTAGTTCAGAAAATAATTTTAGACTAGATTGATAACAGAAAAAATTAAAATTTCATTAAAAAACTACAGACATAAGATTTCAGCTTTCGATCTCACATAATTCGCTGCTTGTCCAACCGTAATTACGGTAATAATTTATTAATTTCTGGACCTCCATAGCACGAGAAACTCACACTAAAAGTTTTACGAAACTAGCCTGATTAAGTTGACTAGATTCATATCATCAACATACCTAAGACAATGAACATTTCATACGGCAAAGTATGAAAATCGAAAAATTACGTAATGAGGGATCTTGAAAAGCATTTATTTCAGAAAATAATTTTGGACAGATAACAGAAAAATTAAAAATTTTTTAAATAAACTACAGACATAAAACTTCAGGTTTCAAACACGCATAACTCTCTGTTTATCCAACGGTAATTAAGGTAATAATTTATTAATTTCTTGACCCACACTAAAAGTTCAACCATACTAGCCTGTTTAAATACATTAGATTCATCTCACCAAAGTACTAAAGACTATAAATATTTCATACGGCACAGTATGAAATAAAAAAAATCGAATAAATTAAGTAATGAGGGATCGTGAAAAACTTTTAATTTTTAAAGTTTAGTTCAGAAAATAATTTTGGTCTGTTAACGGAAAATTTAAAACTTCTTCAGATAAACCACAGGCATAAAATTTCAGCTTTCAAAAACTTATAATTCGCTGCTTGTACAACTGTAATTACGGTAATAATTTATTAATTTCTTGATCTCCATACCACAAGAAACCCGAAATAAAAGTTTTACAAAACTAAGTGAATAAGTACTGAATAAGCATATTAGATTCCTATTACCAACACATTAAAGACAATGAACATTTCATAAGGCACAGTATGAAATAAATAAAAATCGAAAAAATTGCGTAATGAGATATCTTGAAAAACTTTTAGTTCTCAATGCTTAGTTCAGAAAATAATTTTGAACTGTTAACAGAAAAGTTATTGTTTCTTCATCTAAACCACAGAAATAAAATTTCAGCTTTCAGACATGCATATCCAACCGTAATTACGGTAATAATTTTATTAATTTCTTGACCCCCATAGCACGAGAAATCCACACTTAAAGTTTTAGAAAACTATCTTGATTAAGTAGATTAGATTCATATCACCAACGTATTAAAGATAATGAACATTTGATTCGGCACAATATGAAATAAAAGAAAATTGAATTATTTGCGTAATGAGAAATCGTAAAAAAAGGTTTAGTTTTCAACGTTTAGTTCAGAAAATAATTTTGGTCTGATAAAAGAAAAATTCAAATATCTTCAAATAAACAACAGACATAAATTTTTAGCGATCAAACACCCATAACTCGTTGCTTATTCAACCGTAGTTAGTAATAATTTATTAATATCTTGACCCTCATAGCACAAGAAATCCACACTAAAAGTTTTACGAAATTAGTCTGATTAAGTACATAAGATTCATATCACCAACTCAATAAAGACAATGAATATTTCATACGTCACAGTATGATATAAATGAAACTGGAATAAATTGAGTAATGAGGTATCGTGAAAAACGCTCAATTTCCAAAGTTTAGTTTAGAAAATAATTTTGAACTGATAACAGAAAAATTAAAATTTCTTCAAATAAATCACAGCATAAAATTTCAGCTTTCACACATGCATAAATATCTGCTTATTTAACCGTAATTACGGTAATAATTTTATTAATTTCTTGACTCCTATAGCACGAGAAACACATACTAAAAGTTTTACGAAACTACCTGATTAAGTATTTTAGATTCATATCACAAAAGCAATGAAGACAATGAACATTTCATAAGACACAGTATGAAATAAATGAAAATCGAATAAATTGTGTAATGAGGGATAGTGAAAAACATTTATTTCCCAAAATAATTTTAGATTGATAACAGAAAAATTAAAATTTCTTCATATAAACCACAGACATAAAATTTCAGATTTCAAACAGGCATAATTATCTGCTTATCCAACCTTAATTACGGTAATAATTTAATAATTTATTTACCCCCATAGCACGAGAAACCCACACTAATAGTTTTACGATACTAGCCTGATTAAGTACATTAGATTCATATCACCAACACAATAAAAAGAATGAACATTTCATAAGGCACAGTATGAAATAAATGAAAACTGAAGAAATTTAGTAATGTGTGATCCTAAAAAACATTAAATATTCAACGTTAAGTTTAGAAAATAATTTTGGATTGATAACAAAAAAAAATTAAAATTTCTTCAAATAAACCACAAACGTAAAATTTCCGCTTATTCAATGGCAATAAAGGTAATAATTTGTTAATTTCTTGACCTCCATAGCACGAGAAACCCACACTAAAAGTTTTACGAAACTAACCTGAATAAGTATATTAGATTCCTATCACCAACGCAATGGAGACAATGAACAATTAATTCGGCATAGTAAGAAATGAATGAAAATATAATAAATTGCGTAATGAGGAATCATGGAAAACATTTACTTTTCATCGTTTAGTTCAGAAAATAATTTTATACTAGACTGATAACAGAAAAAATTAAAATTTCATTAAATAAACTACAGACATAAGATTTCAGCTTTCAATCTCGCATAATTCGCTGCTTGTCCAACCGTAATTACGGTAATAATTTATTAATTTCTTGACCTCCATAGCATGAGAAACTCACACTAAAAGTTTTACGAAACTAGCCTGAGTGAATATATTAGATCCATATCACCACAGCACTAAAGACAATGAAACGTAAATTTCCCTTTCTCCGGGAACTAATTTTTTCTTTGCCGGGAAAGAAGTCACTTCTTACGATTATTATTCACCTCCATTAGTTCCTCCCAATCGAACCCCTTTCGCTTAGACAGAGTAAAAGCACTTTCATAACAACCCTCCCAATCTCTTAAGAGTCCATCGCCTCTAAATACTGCACTCACAGTCTCTGAAGTTCCGACACTTAATTGGCTGAGCGTTGATCCCTGTAGAAACGATGGGGAGAGAAGAAAAAATAGATCTTTTAATGCATACTTGGATATATCTGGCCGTGAGTGCATATTCATGCGTGAAAACTACTGCCTATCATGCTTTTTCTCCTGATAGTGTTAGAGAGTCCTTTGTATTATACGCATATCTCGTTACCTTGATATGCTTTTTGCTGCCCATTTTCCTGTGTATGTAGAGGAAGTATTGTTATCCTGAAAAGATTTTTTGCAGAACATTTTTATGAATATTGACGTTATAGATCTCCAATCCGAAATAGTGTTTTTTGAGTTAAAAGAGTATGTGTGTCCATGACCACGATGACTCAAAAAGCAGAATGAAATTTACTTATGTTTTGTAGTATACATTAGAAAGTTCTTTGTATTATTACACATATCTCGTTACTTTGATATGCTTTTTGCAGCCCATTTTAATGTATATGTAGAGGTGTTTTGCTGTGTATGTTTGAGTGAAAAATTTAATTATGTCTTTCGGCTGGTGTGATCCTGAAAATTCTTCCCACGCTTTTTGGTAACATTTTGAAGAACCCCAAAAGTAGAGATTTAGGTCGGTGGAAAAAATTGGCAGTGCTTTTTGACTAAATTAACACTCAATGCCTGCCTCGAAACTTTGGAAACAAAGCAATATATCTCACAGATGCATATTTGTTTTATTTGATTTCGGTTGATCTATATTATTCCAAGAGTTGTTCTTTTTAAACTTTACATACCTATGTATGTATATATCTATCTATCTATATAGCTATATATATATATATACTATATATATATATATATATATATATATATATATATATATATATATATATATATATATATATATATATATATATATATATATATATATATATATATATATATATATATATATATATATATATGTATATATATATGTATATATATATATATATATATGTATATATATGTATATATATGTATATATATGTATATATATGTGTGTGTGTATATATATATATATATATATATATATATATATATATATATATCCGCCTTTCCATGTCAACAGTTACCCAATGATCAAATTTGAAAACTAGGTCTAGTCACATGTGTAATATATCAAATTGTTGATAAAAGTTCACTGGTACAAATACTCAATATGCAGTTATTTTTTTTTCCCGGTGAGTAAAATAAATAAAACTTTACACCAAATCTGATTGAATATTTGTTGAATAATTCACACTTCCAGATGATGGTTTTACAATACTAATTGCAGCCACATTTGTAGGTGCATACATTTGTTGATTGCCATTTCAGATTCCTACAAATTCTGGTTTTTGAGGCGTTGAAGAAATTATACTCCAAGGTAAGATTGTTATTTTTTGCTATATGGTTTTAATTCATCAAATTGATGTCACACCCGTAACATAAAAGATATTTAAGTATAATTTACGAAAAAGCTATTGGGCCTTGCAACTTCATCTTTTGAATTCACTTTATAAAACATGTTCTCAATCATATCTAGTAGATATATATTATAAATGAATATTTTTAATATTTTAATTGGCCTTATGCAAGTGTCACTCCCGTAAAGCTATGTGATAACAAGTTTATTAATCCAGTATAACAACTTGTTGTTTTGGATTTAATGTTTAAAACTTGTTCTCAGAAGTATGGTCCGATGGTTCAATTTAATAATTAAATATTTTAGATTGTGTTAAAGTAAAAATTATGACAATGAGTACATAAACCTCTTTTATAGTTCTCGGCATATCTAATAATTAATTTTATTGACAAGTACTATTGAAAATACGGTTTTGTTATGCAAGTTTATATGTGTGAAAGATATAAATTATTTATTTTTATTTCTTTTATATAAAGTCTGACTAAATCCATTAATTTTGTTATTCAGGTCATGGAAATATCTAAAACTACAGTAGAGAAACCTAAGAAAAACCAAAGAAGTGATTCCACTTAAGTGCAGGAATATGTTTAAAAAGAAAGATGTGATAGAAAAAGAAGACAAAAAGTAAAGAATGTATAAACTACTAATAGGAGAAAGTTATGGAGTGAAAAAAGCAAGTGTCATTTTGAAAGAAAGAAAAAATATTGGAAGTGAAGAAAACAGAAGATTAAGAATTCAAGTCCATAAAATCAGTTAAACAAATCAAATTAATAAAACAGTCCATTTGGTTTTTATTGTTATAAATGGACATATAGTAAAGTATTAAGGAAAGCTAAAGCAGAATATGGATATAAATCCCAACATCTCAGGTATACCGTATAAGAATCAGGGATTTTGAATAGAAGCTTTTGTTTTTGTACATTTTGCAAGTAGTAAATTATAAAAGTAAGTATCTATATATATTTTTTTCTTATGTTTGTTAAGTTTTCCCAGGAAGGTCAAAAGTAGCATTGAGTTAAATAAAAAAAATTGGGAGATACTAGATCTAGCTCTAGTAAAGCCTCAAAATTCTCAAAGACTACAGAAGCCAAAGTTATTTTATAAATAAAAGTTAGAACAAATAAATCAATTTAATACTTCAAACATGTATGGTTTGGTTTATTCTTTTATTGTTGAAAATCGTACTTTTAATGTGAGATTTTTCAAAAGTATTCTGTACTGAGTCACACCCGTAATATTTTGTCACACAAGTAATACGATTTTTAAAAAATATCTGGTAATTATATTTTTCGTTGAAAATTTACAAATGACACATAGTATCAAACGTTTAACCGTCTCCTTCATAAAAAATTTTAATGACTCTTAAATGTTACCTATTAGCTGAAAAATCTGAAAAATTAATAATTGTCAACCTATATATAACACCTGGTAAAACAACTTACCGCAACATAAATTTTTAAACGTGTATAGAAGAAACGGAAATTCTTTAAATTTGCTAAATGTTTCCTTGGGTGAATTATTATTTTTGCTTCATTAAGAGTATATATTAGAAATATTAAAAACTTTATAGAAAAAGGGATAGAAATCGTATAGATATATCATACCCATAACTATAGAAAGGCCAAAATGGGATATGAAAAAAAGGAAAAAAGAAAATAAAAAAAGTTTTTTTTTTCTGAGATTGCTCGAATTTTCTGAAACACCTCAGAAGTAACATTGAGTTGTTTAAAAAATTGGAATATACTAGGTCTGGCTGGTAGTAACACGACTGCCGTGTGGAGGCATGAAAAAATACGTAGTTACTGTAAAGCCATCAATTCTAATAAACAACAGAGTTCAATTTCATTTATATTGGTGAAAGTTAGAATACATAAACTAGTTTAACTATTGCTAACAAGTCTGACTTGGTTTATTCATTCATTATTGAAAACAGAACTTTTAATGTAAGATTTTAAAAGAATTTTTAACTCTGACAAACCCGTAACATGATATTTAGAAAAATCTGGTAATTATATTTGGAACTGAAAATTTATAAAAATACATAATATTAAAGATCTTATTTATTATATAACCTTATTTATTATAAAAAAAATAAATAAATTTTAGATATTACCAATTCGCAGAATAATTGGTAATTGTGACACTGTGTGCAACACCTGGTAAAATAACTGTCACACCCGTAACAGCATATTTATAATTAATTAAACATGGAATAAAGAAACGGAAAAGCTTTATTATATATATATATATATATATATATATATATATATATATATATATATATATATATATATATATATATATATATATATATATATATATATATATATATATATATATATATATACATATATATATATACATATATATATACATATATATATATATATATATATATATATATATATATATATATATATATATATATATATATATATATATATATATATATATATATATATATATATATATATATATATATATATATATATATATATATATATATATATATATATATATATATATATATATATATATATATATATATATATATACTTTTCAGAGCTCGCAATAATATGAACTTTGTTGAATGATCCTGGTGATTGAGTATAAACTGTAATTCGCTGTCTGGGTTACTTTGCATGTCGATAAGATCTACCTGGCATCTTAAGTTAAATTATTTAAATGTCAAAGGTATAAAAACTAGACCTTCCTTAGGATTAGATAATTTGGTCTGACACTGTTTGCATAAGCGGAGATACAGTGTAATGATTTCTTTGGTGACACTTTTCCATCCGTGTGCGACCTCCATGTTCAATTTTCAAGTGAGTATTATGTAGCAAGTCGAAAAACTCTTCTGTGTGCACATAATGCAAAATAACGCTATTTTCTTCTGTTACTGGTACAATAAGTTTTTCTTTTCCGTCAACCTCAATAACATCATATTTTCTTAGTCGACGATTGTCAACATTTTCTTTTTTCTGCTTTGATTTAGCATAGAGGACGTTAAACGTCCTCTATGAAAATACCGTAAACAATAACGCATTGCCAAATTCGTGATTCGATACTTGGATGCCACATACATTGAAAATATAACACACTGTTCTTGCTACCATGTGCATGCCGTCATCACACCGGAATCTACCCTGCCGAACAGTCTTGCTTCAGCACATCGAACATTGGCCAGGAAGTTTCGGGCACTTCGGGAAGTGGCCGGCCAAGGTCGCATATACGCTATTCCTTTCTAGTACATCGCACATTGGCCATACGCCCCGGCCAATATATATTTACATATGTATAATATTATATATATATATATATATATGTATATATATATATATATATGTATATATATATATATATATATATATATATATATATATATATATATATATATATATATATATATATATATATATATATATATATATATATGTATATATATATGTATATATATATATGTATATATATATATTTTATATGTGTATATATATATGCATATATATGTATATATATGTATATATATATATATATATATATGTATATATATATATATATATATATATATATATATATATATATATATATATATATATATATATATATATATATATATATATATATATATATGTATATATATATATGCATATATATATATATATATATATATATATATATATATATATATATATATATATATATATATATATATATATATATATATATATATATATATATATATATATATATATATATATATACAAGTATAACAGCATCAACACCGTTTATATGTTAGGCTTTTATAGGAGAACAAAACTACAAAAATTTTAATGATTTAATTCATTTCTAATTTGTAATGCAATACTGCCACACAATTTCTCTTTAAGCAATCAATGACATTAATGATGTGTCATTATTCAAAAATAGATCTTCTGTGACATCATTTTACTTCTGTTTGATAAATAAATTTTGCTATTCTTTCTGCTTAATTCTGAAAGAAAAAAAGTACACGTGATGCAACTATTCTTCTTGCACTTATCAAACATCGAAATCTAATGCAATAAGTTGGTTCAACAGTATAAAAAGGTATAAAATGGAACATAATAAAGAAATAATTATCACAGTCTATGCCATGAAAGTCGGAGATGAGTAAATAAAGAGACAAACAAAGTGAAGAAATGTAAAATAACATTTGCGTCCGATAAAAAAATTTAATATTGATTAAAATGAATGTTTGCTAACCGACGGAGCGTACGAAGTTTGAAGTTTCATAACTTACCTATGCAATTGATCAATCCAAAATAAATAATATATATTTGTTTAAAATAGTTCTTCTTTGAAACCAGTTTTCTAACAATATATTTCGGAACCCCTTCTTCTTTCTTCTGAAGTAAAAGCACTCCTAATTATGTAATTATTTTACTTCTTTCCAAACAGCCATATCTAGCGCAACATATAGATTCAAACTTATAAAAAGTAAACTGTAAAAGAAATATTTTTTTGGCTCTCTACCTCAGGAATATCGTTGATGGGGAAATGAAGAGCAAAGAAACTGTAGAAGGCTAAAATTATATCTGCTTCCAAGAAAATAAAAAGAGAATTTCGAATCGCTAAAAATCAATGTTCGGTATCCAACGAGGATTACAGACCCTTGAAGTTCTGTAACTTAGTTATACAATTAGTCATCAAGTTCAAGTGATCTCCTATTTTTTAACAATCCCAGGACAGTCTAGAAAACTAAAAGAAAGGATAGTATTTGGTGAAAAGGTAAGGAAAGGGAAATACTTGTTCTAAAAATTCTACTGTTAAAGACAAAGTAAAATAAAAACTCATTTGAAATTTTCAGGGAAAGATCATATGTATCAATAAATTTGGGTAAGAATGAATGATGATATTTATATGATATTTAAGATTGGAAAATGCTAAAATTATGATTCTGTTTCTAATATAATATATATACGCACAGACATATATATATATATATGTATATATATATATATATATATATATATATATATATATATATATATATATATATATATATATATATATATGTATATATATGTATATATATATATATATATGTATTTATATATGTACATATATGTATATATATATATATATATATATATATATATGTATATATATATTATATATATATATATATATATATATATATATATATATATATATATATATATATATATATATATATATATATATATATATATATATATATATATATATATATATATATATATATACATATATATATATATATATATATATATATATATATATATATATATATATATATATATATATATATATATATAAATGAATTTGTGTCTGTCTATCTGTGTGTTACTCAATAGACTCAAAAACCATGCATCCAATCGCCGTGAAAATTTGGGAAATGTTTAGGTATATCCCTGGGAAGGTTTTTGTAAATTTTTAACGTTCGAAAGCCATTCCTTCCCCCATTTTCAAGCATTTTATGTCACTATTCCAAACATTATTTTCCCCGGAGTGATAACTAAGTGAAAGAAGCATTATTTCTAGCAGTGTGACGTCATCCCAAGTAATTGTTTTAAACGCAGTTTTCCTCGGTTAAAAGTAGAAGATTAAAATTTTTAATTTATTACATAATACATAGGTGAAAATGATATTTTTCTATTATAATGACGTCATTCCTTTAAATATTTCATTATTCATTTCTTATTTTATAATCGTCTGCGTAGTATCAATTCGATTTGATCTGGAAATTGAGATATAAAGTGGTTCACTTTCATTTCTATGTGACGCAAGTTATAGAATTTTTATACAAGAACTAATTTTAAATTTAATTCTTGGTTAATTTTTACATTGCAATGAAATGTTTATCAACAATATTCTAACAACAAAACGTACAAATTTCAATGACTCTAATGGACAAATAAGAACCTATCATTTTATATAGTTATCTTTATATTCATATATTTGACAATATGAATGTGTGTTTGTGTTTCATTCAAAACCATGTGGTTTGTGATAAATTGCATTAATTTTAGAAAACATTTATTAATACTACCAAAATTTGCACTGTTGCTGTCAAAACCTCTACTCCCTATTCTATCATGTAATTTGGCAAGGTATATTAAAGTTGCTAATCAACGTACAGTTGTAATACAGTTTAGGGTTAAACATATAGTTTACTATACAGTTTTGTGCAAATTTAATATAAGACAAACATCTCATGCAGATTTAATCATTAGCGTGTAAACACATATTTTGTTATTTTTATATATAGATATTATGTTTTTTTTAAACAAATCTACCCGATAAGTCATAGAGTAACTTCTTTGGACAGAAATCTTTGGTACCACCAAATGAACATATTCCACAAAAATACATCTTAAATTCCCAGATTAAAATCTGACTGTGAGATCCAGGGGTGTTATTTCGCCCATTCGTGTTCCGATATACCAATTAGTTCGAAAGATATTATCGAAAAACCAAACAAAATGGCAGTTTAATCTTACCACACAAGCTTTCCATTGTCGAGTTCTCATCTAAATATGGCAGTGTTATTCATTGTTGGCATTATTATCGCCAGATATTTGGTATACGGGAAACACAAAAAGGTACCTACGCTATTTAAATTCAAGTGTAAGTATATAAATATATGATGGTATATATATATATTATATATATATATATATATATATATATATATATATATATATATATATATATATATATATATATATATATATATATATATATATATATATATATATATATATATAAGACTATTTTCTTATCTTCTAAACGCTAAACTCACTTTTGTTTATGAAATCATCTTTTTTTTCTATTTTATTTTCTTGGCGAGATTTTTATTTTCAGTAATTAAAAATTGCCATGTTCTATCAAATTTGTTTTTATTTCGCAGTTGAAATTTATTAAATAAAAACTAACATATGGTTATAGGTTTTGTTATCTAAAACTCAACTACACTAGAGATAAAAAAAAATTTGCAAGTGATATACAGCGAACAAATAAGTTTTAATTTTAGAAATAGCAACTATGAAATGTTGAGATATTTTAAATACTTTTGATTAAAGTTTAAAATGTGATTTCAAATAATATAATTGTTCTCGGTATTTTAGCCTTATATACTTATTTCGTTTTATCAATATTAGTTTGGCATATTTCTTTCATTTTAAATTCATTTGCGCCATTTTTTTATCCAATTTTTAGACTTCACTCTGTACTTTACCTATTCTTAAATAACATTGGCAATTTTTTTTTATATTTCTTTTAATTACGTGTTATTAAACTTGAAATCCTTTAAGTAACTTCATTCTTATGATAACGATTTTAAGTAATATAATTGTACTCGGCTTTTGACCTTATGTACTTAGTTCATTTTATTAATAATTAGTATTTTTCTTTCATTGTCAATTAAGTGCGCCATTTTTATTTATCTGAGACCACACTAACATCTATTCATAATTAGGCTTGGCAAAATTACTTAAGGAAGTAATTTCGGTCAATCGCGTTCTGATATTCTAATTAGTTCAAAATATATTATTTTAAAACCAACAAAAACACCGTTTTAATTATGTAGTAGAGTCATTTTAACTGTCGAGTTGGCGTGACAAACAATGACCATATTTTCATTGTTGTCGTCGTTTTCGCCAGATATTTGGTAATAGAATTGACATTAATGCAAAACAACTATCGCCTATCCTGCCAAACCGTTGTTTGTTTGGAAAATTTGAACTGCGGCACATTTTGGTATTTTTGTTAGTGATTTATTATATTCTTGAAGAATTTTTCAAGACCTTACCATTAAAATTCGAGTGTAAATAAAAAGGTATCCAATCTCGGAAATGAATTATCCCATTCAGAAGAGTACATATCTGTTACTCTCCATAGTATTTTGAAATTTGACTCCTACATTAAAAAAAGTCGTGGAATTGGGAATTATTTTGCAGCGGCTCATGGGCTACACAATGCACTTACTGGACATTCAGCTATTAAAATAAACTGTTATAATCTCCAAGAATCTGAAATATACGAGATTTGTTCAGCATTTCTATTAATACGTCTTATTATCTTTAATAGTGGTTCTAAATCTTTCATCGAAATATTTTAAGACCCAGACCGAAGGCTGGGTGCGAAGCAGCTAGTATATATATATATATATATATATATATATATATATATATATATATATATATATATATATATATATATATGCATATATATACATATATATATATATATATATATATATATATATATATATATATATATATATATATATATATATATATATATATATATATACATATGTATGTATGTATGTATAATGCATGAAAACACTAGTTGGTCCCTACAATGAGGTGACATTGAGACTATTCCCAAGGAGTCACCACTTTAGTCACCGAATTTAATAGTCAGAAAAAGAACTTAGTTCAGTGCAAAAAGTGAACCATTCACCGGGAGTAGCTGGAAAATGTGTGAAATGCGTCAATATTTTGGAAGCATTCAAGTCTCAGAAACTCCTTTAGATAAGATATTTTGTGGCTGGGAAAATAGATATGAAAGAATTGAGAAGTGGAAGATGTGAATTTTAGACAGCTATTTTAGATAATTTTGATAATTTTGATATATTGCATGAATATGTTTAGGAATAAAAGCATCAAAACTGTACATATGGACATCTATTAAAAACTAGTTAAACTGTTTCTCAATTAAACAATTTTCAATTATTTTGTCGTAATGCACTTACAATACTAACACCAGTGTTCGTTGTCAAAGTTTAAACACAGTAAAAATATAATAGCTTATATTTGAACTAAAACATTTATTATGTACACTAATTATTTACATACATTATTTCTGAATTAATATATATAATATTCATTACTCGACGTTTATCATTATACAACAATTCATTACAATTTTCTTTTTTTAAGCGTTATTCCTTAATCAACAGATTTTAACCCATTAACGCCCAAATTATTTTATTTTGACGCACTGACATATAATTCATAAATTGGGTCTCTTTTACCATCAACATGAATATTATTATCGAATTTTATCAATACGTACCTTAGTTTTTTATAAAAATGCTGATCTAAAAATAGATCACTGGGCGTTCGGAGGATATATTTTAGCAAATACACAACAATCATTAGTACTTCAATAACGTGGTAAAATCGAACCAAATAGATAAAAACTAATGCATTTTCTTTTAAAAAACGTTTATTTATGCAGAATTTCACAATATTACAGAATGTACTTAGTAAAGTTTAATTATTTTAAATTAATAAAATTTCAATGTTCCTACAGTTTAGTGTGGAATTTGAAGAAACACTTCTTGCATAAAGTTTCATCGCACTTCATACAATATGTTAGGGGACTTCCTTGGCACCCTACAAGTCGACAGCGTCTTTTGCCCTTTCTTTGTCCCATATTGTGATCCCTTTTATAAAAGCGAACATCATGACTGCGATTAGCTTTTGAGGATGAAGGAAAACTGTAAGGTCGACCTTTCAAAACTTTTTTCCGATTCCCAATTTTAGATATTTTACAGCAACAGCTCTTCGAAAATCTTATATGGGCATAGAATCACCTTTATGAATATTTCTGTGCAGAATACTTGCATTAACTACAGCCATATCAATTATTCGAGTGAATAGACACCAGTACCATATTTTACCTGTTATTCTCTCCAAAAGGAGTTTTATCTTGATTTGTCATTCTTACGTTCATCTGCTTTTGAAATGTCTTGGAAATGAATATATGACTTTATTTTTAGGTAAGCATTTTTATTAAAAGAGTCCTGTATAAGACCTATCACTAAATCTTCTACATCACTCCAATAATATCTTTCACTTGAAAGAGTAAGATAGCCAATATATATCAAAAACCCTATAAATATCTTTATATCTTCTTTAGTGATAATTAAATCATGGTCGTTTTTGACATTTTTTTATTGAAAATGGTCTCATCCACAATTACGTTATATACTTCATCAGAAAAAAGTTTTTCAAAGCAATGATGCAAGATGCATTTGCAAGATCATTTTCCATTGCCAAAATATTATTCTTATACGTTTCCCCTAATTCCGACCATTTGGTATAATTCGGGGGGGTTTTCCAAACAATTTTTGGCTTTTCTGTTTTTAATATTTTAGGCTTCCTCTCAAACGTTGAAGGTAAATCTATTTAATCACACTCATATTTTGATATTACTTCTATTTTACCAACAATATCATTTACAAATGGAGCATGTAACTTATCATCTATTTTCTCTTCATCTGTCAGTTCATCTACATCAGTGGATATGGCAATAATATCCTCTTTAATTTGTTCAGAAAACAGATAATCAACTGCATCCTGAAAGCTATTAAATACTTTTCAACTCATATTTTCATCCAAGGGTGAAAAAACGTAATATTACCAGGGTCAGGAAAAAAAACGCCCGAACGCCCAGTGATCTATTTCTAGATCAGCAGTATTTTTACACTAATTTTTACTATTTATATTTGTTTTAAGATAACATCGGTTTATATTCTGATAGCTACATCTATGAAGATATTAAATAGCCAAAAAAAATTTAACTTTCGCTTATTACTTAGCTGTTTTCAGTGTTTATGCTAAGAAAGGTAGAAAAACGGCGGAACGAAAGGGCGATACAAACTTTCTCTTATCGCTTTAGATCAATGATATGAACAAAACCAGAAAACCACTTGTTGGTAAACAGGTGCATGCCTTGTCTTGCCCCCTGTGCAGTATAGAATGTGTGGGGTGGGTATAAGGTCATCTAAAAGCGAGTTTACCAAGCTATGTTTAGCGATCTAAAAATAGATCACTGGGCGCTAATGGGTTAAGACCCAAGTTAATGATTATGAATAATTATCAAGTTTATCTCCAGTAATTACAGGACAGCATACTTCTGTTGTCATCATGATGTATGTTGGTGCATGCGTTCGGGCGTACAGTACGTCGGTGCAGGCGTGCAGGCACGGGATTTCAATGTCCAGCTACTCTTGAATCCCGACTTCAACTCCTTTATCTCACTCTCTTTCAGAACTCATCACCTCGGTTTCAAGTCCCTTTTTTTCTTTGCCTTTTTGGTGAAATTTTTTTCGTTCGGGTGATCATGTGGGCTCATTAAAATATCCCTTTGGTGAAAGTTGATATTTATGCTTAGCCCTGCCCCCAAAACTCACGGTTACATCCCTGTCTGGGTTTGATTGTTAACCCCCTTCCCGGTTTTTACCGAGCTGAACTCGGGAAGGCGAAATATACCATCCTTTTTCATCCCGAGTGTAGCTCGGGCACTGTCAAATTTTCACTGTACAATCAGTCTTTCCCGAATTATTTCACATGTGCTTTTTATGGTTTCGAATGCCTTTGTTTACTTTTCTGGCTACTACATTATTTGCTGCTCAAATTGAGACAGCAGAGGGAAGAAGGTAAGGAGAGAGACAATGTTCTACTGTCCAGATTGCGATGTTGGACTCTGTGCAGTACCGTGTTTTCGATTGTATCATACACGACAAAATTTTGATTAATAATTTCATAATCATTTATGTAAATGCATAGGATATAAATAAAATTTAATTCAAGATAAAATTTAGGCATTCTAAGCTTTATACTTATAGCTAGTGTGCATTGACTCCAAAGTCTAATGATTTGTTCCGTCAGAAAGCCAACTATACATGTAAATTACTTGTTTGTTTAAATTGATTATTTTACAAAACTTTTTAGGAAGTTTTGTATGCGAATGATGCTATTATGTTTAAAGAACTATGTATGTATAAAAATAAGCATATGAGTAAACAAATTAACATTTTTTGACTCATAATCTCGGAATACAATGAACCTGGGAGAGGTTAAACTTGTTCCCCTTCATGATCTACCACTCCTCCTCAGGGGTCCTCACTAAAACTTGAAGTCAACAGCTGCACCTAAATTCTTAAATGCATAGGATATATAAATTATGTAAATGCATAGGATATAAATAAAATTTAATTCAAGATAAAATTTAGCTATTCTAAGCTTTATATTTAATGCTAGTGTGCATTGACTCAAAGTCTAATTATTTGTGCCGTACAGAAAGCCAACTATACATGTAGATTACTTATTTGCTTAAATTGATTATTTTACAATAATTTTTAGGAAATTTTGTATTCGAATGATGCTATTATGTTTAAAAAGCTATGCATGTGTAAAAAGAAGCATATGAATAAAAAAAATTGACATTTTTTGACTCATAATCCCGGAATACAATGAACATGGAAGGGGTTAAATTGTGCCTCTCCGTGATCTACCACTCCTCCTCAGGGGTCCCCACTAAAACTTGAAGTCAACAGCTGCACCTAAATTCTTCTTGGTAATTTATTCCGCAGCTCTGTATGCACGTGATGACCATTGTGGAAAGGTATATCAATACACTTATGATACAGTTTTTCATCATAATTTGACTCAATTTGAAGTAATCGGTAACACAAAATTAAATTGTTTATTTCAATGTATGAAATACAATTTCAATGAGATCATTATTATAAAATTTCCTAAATCAATTTTCAGCCATCTGAACATTTTTTGAAAAAAAAAATACAACACATAATGAAATTATTCTTCGCTTGCTTATCCAACAACGAAATATTACGCAACAAGTAGACTCAATATCATAAAAAAACCGATAAAGTAATACCCTTATATTGTCTATGATTGTAACATTGAAGTTGTAAAAGAAAAAAAAAACTCTTTAGAAAAGAAAAATAACAGCTGCTTCCAAGCCCAAAAAAGAGACTTTCAAATTGTTAAAAATCAATGTTCGTTGCCCAACAAGCCGTACAGAAGTTTGAAGTTCTTAAACTTAGTTATACAATTGGTCATGAAGTTCAAGTGACCGCCTCTTGTTCTTTAACAATCATAAAACATTCTGGCAAAAAAGAATGAGTTTGATAGATAAGTAAAGAAGTTGATAGATTATTTCAGAAAACTCACTATTGAAGACGATACAAAATGAATATACTTGAAAATTTCCTCTAAAATATTATCGATATCACTAAATTTGAGTAAAAACAAATAGTTTTCTTTATTGAATTCTGCTATTTCATTAAAGGTAGTATAAGTTTTATGTAATTATGCTATAACCGTATAATTTTAACTACACAGCATAGATTTGTTTATTGAATTATGTTAATTGACTTAAAGATGGTATAAGTTTTACGTAAGTAAATAAAAACTGTATGATTTTAAATATACTGCATAGTTTTGTTTATTGCATACTGTAATTTGATTTATAAATAGTATAAGGTTTACATAAATATGTGATAACCGTATAAGTTTAAATACACTTCATATATTTGTGTATTGCATTCTGTTATTTGATTTAAAAATAGTATAAGTTTTACGTAAGTATATTATAAGAATGTAATTTTAAATACACTTCATATATTTGTGTATTGCATTCTGTTATTTGATTTAAAAATAGTATAAGTTTTACGTAAGTATATTATAAGAATGTAATTTTAAATACACGAATACTTTTGTTTACTGACTTCTGTTATTTGACTTAAATTGATATGTTATACATAAGCATGTTATAACCGTATAATCTTAAATACACAGTTAAAACTACAAACTGTGAAAACTACAAATATTCAATTTGGGTTTTCCATATTAATGTATAATTGTGTGCGTGTTTCTGAGTACATGAATAAATAATTAAAACTACAAACTGTGTAGATTACAAATATTTAATTTAGCTGTTCCATATTAATGTATAATTCTGTGTGTTGTACTTCTGAGTACATGAATGGGCAGTTAAAACTATTCAATATGGTTGTTCCATATTAATGTATAATTGTGTGTGTGTGTTTCTGAGTACATGAATACGCAGTTAAAACTACAAACTGTGAAAACTGCAATTATACAATTTGGGTGTTCCATATTAATGTATAATTGTGTGTTGTATTTCTGAGTACATGAATGCACAGTTAAAACTACAAACTGTGAAAACTATGAATATTCAATATGGTTGTTCCATATTAATGTATAATTGTGTGTGTGTTTCTGACTATATAAATACATATATAAAACTACAAAATGGGAAAACTACAAATATTCAATTTGGGTGTTCCATATTAATGTATAATTGTGTGAGTGTTTCTGAGCATATGAATACACAGTTAAAACTACAAACTGTAAAAACTACAAATATTCAATTTGGGTGTACCATATTAATGTATAATTGAGTATGTTTGTTTCTGAGTACATGAATACATAGTTAAAACTACAAACTGTGAAAACTACAAATATTCAATTTGGGTGTTCCATATTAATGTATAACTGTGTGTGTTTTTGAGTAAAAGAATGCACAGTTAAAACTACAAACTGTGAAAACTACAAATATTCAATTTGGGTGTACCATATTAATGTATAATTGCGTGTGGGTCTCTGAGTGCCTGAATACACAGTTAAAATTACAAACTGTGAAAACTGAGAGCATACAATTTGGGTGTTCCATATTAATGTATAATTGTGTGAGTGTTTCTGAGCATATGAATACACAGTTAAAACTACAAACTGTAAAAACTACAAATACTCAATTTCTGTGTTCCATATTAATGTATAATTGTGTGAGTGTTTCTGAGCATATGAATACACAGTTAAAATTACAAACTGGGAAAACTACAAATATACAAATTGGGTGTTCCATATTAATGTGTAATTCTGTGAGTTCTTCTGAGTACATTAATACACAGATATAGTAAATGCATGAATTAAAATACTCCTCTCATCACATAGTATCTTTTAGATTTTATGAAAATATTAAGAACATCAGCATTGTCCTTTTGCCTTCTATAAGACTCAAAGCCCAATATAAAGCTTCTAACAATTATTGTTCTTGTTTATACATGTTCGAAAAGAAAGGGAAGCGAATGAATGCTTCCTATACAAACACAAAAATGATCTCCAACAATAAAACCAGCGGAATAAATGTTGATAAAAGACATGTTTAGTTATCGTAGAATAAGAATTGCCCCAATTATTTTCCACATCCCGTGAGCTATTGGCTGAAATTCATCCTTTGTGTACCAAAGAAAGACATAATTTACACAAGTGTTCTTTCTGTGTAATACGGGACTTCTCCATGTTTTACTAGAATAATTTCTTTTCCGTTCTATTTCATCGAAGGATATCTTTTTATTATAGAGGGTAGGTATATATATGCTATTATGTAAAGAGGAAAGCTGTATTATGTTATCCCGGATAGCTGAAATTATTAATTAATGAACCAAATGTAACCAAGTTATTTACAGAATTTTATTAACCCTCCGAGTGGAACACATCGAAGAAAAAAATTCTCCGAAAAATACGCTAAAGTTTTACTGTGTCAGTGGCCAAAGCGTTCTATGATTTTTTACTTCACTCTTAGTCGACTAGAATGGAATACGGGAAACCCACCCTCGTTGTTGTCCCTTTACTTCCGGTTATAAATAGATATATAAATAGATATATTATAGATTGTTAATTTTTAATATACATAAAGCTCTCCAACTCTCGAAAATGATCCCATAATAAGTAATGGATTTGAAAAGTACAAATAAAAATATTGAGAGACTTATTTATATTTTTTAACATTCAAGATATTTAAATGGTGTAATTAGAGATACATCTGTTACCGCAAACAAGATACTTCGAAATAGAGATTTGCAAAACCATGAAAAGCTATCAGCGTCTTTGTGCCCCAGGGGGTAGGGGTGTATCCCTCAATAAATGTTAGTCAAAGAGGGGTGCAGTTCCTCAAAAATCGACCTGATCCTCCTACCGTAAAATTACATGGAGGAAAGCACTGGTAGACATGTGCATTATATTACATTCTTTTTCGGAGCGTTTTTGGAGGTCGAAAATTGTACGTGACACCGGCTTTGAAGACATCATAGGTTTGGCGGAATTGTACGTGAGAACCGCTTAGAGGGTTAATATGAAAGTGCAAAGATAGAGATTGTATTTAGAAAAGATATGTTTTCTTCAATAACATTTAAAATACCCTATATAATAACAGCCTAAGTTATCTGTCCGTCTGTCCTCGAATTTAAGAAGCGGTTGTACCTGAAATGGAAAGAGGCATACTTGATGAGTTAGGGTTAGCAGCGTTTGAAATCCACCCTTCCCCACTTTCGAAGCTTTTAATAGAATTATTTCGAGTCCTATTTTCTCCGGTTAAGAGCAGGTGATTAAAGGTGTCAATTTGTCCTATAATAGGTAAAAATAAAAAAATTTCATAGCATTATGACGTCATTCCTTTAACCATCTCATTTAATCATTTCTGCGAATTTTGTCTTTAAATAAATAACCTGTTTTCTGGAACTGGCAGTACCACCTTCTGATACTCTGAGTTCTTGATGCTTTATTCATATGGTACTTTCTAATAAATTCGCGCTGATTATGATTACTGACTTACTTCTTATAAATTTAATCGCCTGCACTTAACCTGGGAAAAGAGGGCTTGAAATAATGGCATTAAATGCTAGAAAAGGGGGGAAGGGGAGATTTCGAACGTTTCTCGCACTGACTCATCAAGAATGCAATATCAATGTCTCTATCCATTCCAGGTACAAACGCTTCATAAATTCGAGGAGAGACGGACAGATAACTTAGGGGATAAGAATACACTAAAAGACTTCTACTTAAATGCATTTTTATTTTTATTTTCAACCATATATGTGAAGAATGTATGAATAAAATATGAGTCATATATTTGCAAAGAAGAAATTGGCATAGGGTTAATACAGTTGAGTTTAACTGCAACCAAGAGTTTTACTCGATGTTTTACTTGTATAGTAATTTCTCCCAAATTCACGCTGAATACTGATTACTGACTTACTTCTTGAAAATGAATGTAAACAAAAGACTTCTCTTGCTTAACTGTCATTTTAATTTATTTTAACTTTATAAATAAAGTTGGTATGAATATAAGAAGAAGTAGCATAGGGTTATGACAAGTAACCCAGGAGGTTAACAGCGTAGGACTTTTGTATTGACATAAATATCCTGTATATTTGAACTGGTTGTACCACCTTCCGATATTCTAAGTTATCAATGCTTTACTTGTATGGAACTTCCTCCAAAATTTTCTCTGAACAGTGACTACTCACTTAATTCTTTCAAATGACTGTACACAAAAAGCATTCTCCTGATAAGACACATTTTAAGTTTTTTTCAAGATATCAAAATCAGTTTGATTGCCATAAAGCTGCAAGTAATTTAAAAGAAGAAGATAACAAATGAAAATTTCAATAGTTTTTCTGCACAATTCTGCACAATTTAAAGATATTCGATATGTTCTCCTTGCCTTCAGTATTCCAATTTCCAACTTTAAATATTCTATGACACATCTAGTACGTTCTTACAAAATTTTAAGATGATATAATAAAAAGAGGTGCATAAAAATAAAAACATATTCTATACGGCTCACTAGCGAAAAATTATACACAGTTTAAAAACATTCGGTACCCTCTATTTGACATCAGTATTTCAATTTTTAAATTTAAATATTATTTGACACATCACTATGTTGTTATAAAATTTTAAGACGATATAATAATTAGAAGTGAATAAAAATCATACACAAGTATATACGCAAGGGCATATTATATATACTTTTCTGTTTATAGAATAAAAGTATAGAAAAAATTTTCTATCAGACAATTGTTTCCTGATATCCTTGTACTTTATACACAAGGAAACAACACTATTTAAATAAGTACAGTAGTATGTTCTAACGTTTAGGATGATATAATACTTAGAGATGCACAAAAATATAAACATATTCTATACGGCTCAGTAAAGTAAAATTCAGCACAGTTTAAAAAATTTAGGTACCTTCTGTTTGACATCAAAATAATAATTAGAATTGCATAAAAAGAATAAACAAATATATAAACATAGCGGATCAATTTGATCTATCAAATTTTATTCATATTTATATTAGTTTTATTTTATATTTTTCTTTTCTGTCATGAAAACCAAAAAATCATTTGCAAGTAAATAAGCATATTCTATACAGCTCACAAGCTTAAAAGTTTTGCAAAATTTAATGAAATTCGGTACCCTTAGTTTGACTTCGATTTTTCAATTTTCAGCTTAAAATATTCTTTGACAGATCTAATATGTTGTGACGAAATTTTATGATGGTATAGTAATTAGAAGGGCATAAAAATCATACGGAAGTACGTATATACTCATATTCTAAATGGATCAATAATATAAATTTCTGCAGGATTTAAATATATTCGTTATGCTCTGTTTGCCCTCAATATTCCAATTTCAAACTTTAAACATTCTACGACACATCTAGTACGTTCTTACAAAATTCTAAGATGATAAAATAATTAGTGGTGCATAAAAATATAAACATATTCTATACGGCTCACTAGCGAAAAATTGTACACATATAATTTATAAAATCATTTATAAATTATATGTGTAAAAATATATAAATATAATTTATAAATATATAAGTATAATATATAAGTATATGTATAATATATATAATATATAATATATAAGTATAATTTATAAAACATTTATAAAATCATATGGAAATACGTATATACACATATTCTAAATGTATCAATAATGTAAAATTCTGCATGATTTAAAGATATTCGTTATGCGCTCTTTGCCCTCAATATTCCATTTCCAAACTTTAAACATTCTATGACATCTAGTAATTTCTTACAAAATTCTAAGATGATATAATAATTAGAGATATAATAAAATATAAACATATTCTATACGGCTCACTAGCGAAAAATTCTACACAGTTTAAAAACATTCGGTACCCTCTATTTGACATCAGTATTTCAATTTTCAACTATAAATATTATATGACACATCTAGTATGTTGTTATAAAATTTTAAGACGATATAATAATTAGAAATGCATAAAAATCATACAAGTATATACGCAAGTGCATATTATATACACTTTTCTATTTATAGAATAAAAGCATAGAAAAAATGTTCAATCAAACATAAGTTTCCTGATATTCTTGTACTTTATACACAAGGAAACAATACTATTTAAATAAGTACAGTAGTACGTTCTAACGTTTAGAATGATATAATACTTAGCGTTGCACAAAAATATAATAATATAATAATATAATAATAATATAATAATAATATAACATATTCTATACGACTCAGTAAAGTAAAATTCAGCACAGTTTAAGAAATTTCGGTACCTTCTGTTTGACATCAAAATAATAATAAGAATTCCATAAAAAGAATAAACAAATATATAAACATATTCTAAGTGGATCAATTTGCTCTATCAAATTTTATTCATATTTATATTAATTTTATTTTATATTTTTCTTTTCTGTGATGAAAACCAAAATATCATATGGAAGTAAGTAAGCATATTCTATACAGCTCACAAGTTTAAAAGTTTTGCAAAATTTAATGAAATTCGGTTCCCTCAGTTTGACTTCGATTTTTCAATTTTGTACTTAAAATATTCTTTGACAGATATAATATGTTGTGACGAAATTTTATGATGGTATAATAATTAGAAGTGCATAAAAACATCATACGGAAATACTTATATACACATATTCTAAATGGATCAATCACGTAAAATTCTGCACAATTTAAAGATATTCGTTATGCTCTCAATATTCGAATTTTAAACTTTAAACATTCTACGACACATCTAGTACGTTCTTACAAATTTTTAAGATGATAAAATAATTAGAGGTGCATAAAAATATAAACATATTCTGTACTGCTCACATGCGAAAAATTCTGTACAGTTTAAAAAACATTCGGTACCCTCTATTTGACATCAGTATTTCAATTTTCAACTATAAATATTATATGACACATCTAGTATGTTGTTATAAAATTTTAAGACGATATAATAATTAGAAATGCATAAAAAGCATACAAGTATATACGCAAGTGCATATTATATATACTTTTCTGTTTATAAAATAAAAGCATAGAAATAATTTTCAATCAAACATATGTTTCCTGATATCCTTGTACTTTATACACATGGAAACAATACTATTTGAATAAATACAGTAGTACATTCTAATGTTTAGGATGATATAATACTTAGAGGTGCACAAAAATATAAACATATTCTATACGGCTGAGTAAAGTAAAATTCAGCGCAGTTTAAAAAATATCGGTACCTTCTGTTTGACATCAAAATAATAATTAAAATTGCATAAAAAGAATAAATAAATATATAAACATATTCTAAGCGGATCAATTTGCTCTATCAAATTATATTCATATTTATATTAATTTTATTTTATATTTTTCTTTTCTGTGATGAAAACCAAAAAATCATACCTAAGTAAGTAAGCATATTCTATACAGCTCACAAGTTTAAAAGTTTTGCAAAATTTAATGAAATTCGGTTCCCTCAGTTTGACTTCGATTTTTCAATTTTGTACTTAAAATATTCTTTGACAGATCTAATATGTTGTGACGAAATTTTATGATGGTATAATAATTAGAAGTGCATAAAAACATCATACGGAAATACTTATATACACATATTCTAAATGTATCAATCACGTAAAATTCTTCACAATTTAAAGATATTCGTTATGCTCTCAATATTCCAATTTTAAACTTTAAACATTCTATGACACATCTAGTACGTTCTTACAAATTTTTAAGATGATAAAATAATTAGAGGTGCATAAAAATATAAACATATTCTGTACTGCTCACATGCGAAAAATTCTGTACAGTTTAAAAAACATTCGGTACCCTCTATTTGACATCAGTGTTTCAATTTTAAACTATAAATATTATATGACACATCTAGTATGCTGTTATAAAATTTTAAGATGATATAATAATGAGAAATGCATAAAAATCATACAAGTATATACGCAAGTGCATATTATATATACTTTTCTTTTTATAGTATAAAAGTATAGAAAATTTTCAATCAGACAATTATTTCCTGATATCCTTGTACTTTCAACACAAGAAAACAACACTATTTAAATAAGTACAGTAGTATGTTCTAAAGTTTAGGATAATATGATACTTAGAGGTGCAGAAAAATATAAACATATAATAATATAATAATATAATAAATAATAATAATAATATAATAATATATATTCTATACGGCTATATATAATAATATAATAATATATATTCTATAAGGCTCAGTAAAGTAAAATTCAGCACAGTTTAAAAAATTGCGGTACCATCTGTTTGACATCAAAATAATAATTAGAATTGCATAAAAAGAATAAATAAATATATAAACATATTCTAAGCGGATCAATTTGCTCTATCAAATTATATTCATATTTATATTAATTTTATTTTATACTTTTCTTTTCTGTGATGAAAACCAAAAACTCATATGCAAGTAAGTAAGCATATTCTATACGGATCACAAGCTGAAAATTTTTGACAGATCTAATATGTTGTGACGAAATTTTATGATAGTATAATAATTAGAAGTGCATAAAAACATCATACGGAAATACTTATATACACATATTCTAAATGTATCAATCACGTAAAATTCTGCACAATTTAAAGATATTCGTTATGCTCTCAATATTCCAATTTTAAACTTTAAACATCTAGTACGTTCTTACAAATTTTTAAGATGATAAAATAATTAGAGGTGCATAAAAATATAAACATATTCTGTACTGCTCACATGCGAAAAATTCTGTACAGTTTAAAAAACATTCGGTACCCTCTATTTGACATCAGTATTTCAATTTTCAACTATAAATATTATATGACACATCTAGTATGTTGTTATAAAATTTTAAGACGATATAATAATTAGAAATGCATAAAAATCATACAAGTATATACGCAAGTGCATATTATATACACTTTTCTATTTATAGAATAAAAGCATAGAAAAAATGTTCAATCAAACATAAGTTTCCTGATATTCTTGTACTTTATACACAAGGAAACAATACTATTTATATAAGTACAGAAGTACGTTCTAACGTTTAGGATGATATAATTCTTAGAGGTGAACAAAAATATAATAATATAATAATATAATAATAATATAATAATAATATAATAATATATATTCTATACGGCTATATATAATAATATAATAATATATATTTTATACGGCTCATTAAAGTAAAATTCAGCACAGTTTAAAAAATTTCGGTACGTTTTGTTTGACATCAAAATAATAATTAGAATTGCATAAAAAGAATAAACAAATATATAAACATATTCTAAGCGGATCAATTTGCTCTATCAAATTTTATTCATATTTATATTAATTTTATTTTATATTTTTCATTTCTGTCATGAAAACCAAAAAATCATATGCAAGTGAGTAAGCATAATCTATACAGCTCACAATCTTAAAAGTTTTGCAAAATTTAAGGAAATTCGGTACCTTTAGTTTGACTTCGATTTTTCAATTTTATACTTAACCCTCCAAGTGGAACACATCTAGGAAAAAATTCTCCAAAATACACTAATGTCAGTATCTAAAGAGTTCTATGATATTTACCTTCACCCTTTGTCGAATGGAATGTGGAAAACAAACCCTCGTTATTGTCCCTTTACTCCTGGTTATATATAGATATATAAATAGATATTATAGATTGTTAATTTTTAATAAATGTAAAGCTCGTCATGTCTGGAGTATTATCCCAAAATAAATAAAGGATTCTAAAAGTACAAATAGAAATATTCTTTGTGAGACTTATTTATATTTTTTAAGAAAGTCATCCAAGTTATTTAAGTGGTGCAATGAGAGATACATCTGTTACCGCAAACGAAATACTTCGAAATAGAGCCCCGAAAAGCTATCAGCCTCTTTGTGCTTCTGGGGTTAGGGTTGCATCCCTCAAGAAATGTCAGTGAAAGAGAGGTGCAGTTCCTAAACAATAGACCTTGACCCTCCTGCCTCAAAACTCCAGGGGGGAAAGCACTGGCAAAAATGTACATTACATCCATTTTCGGAGTGTTTTTGGAGGTCGAGAATTGTACGTTTTAAAGTCATCATCGGTTTTGCGGAATTGTACGTGCAAAATCGCTTAGACTGTTAAAATATTCTTTGACAGATCTAATATGTTGTGACGAAATTTTATGATGGTATAATAATTAGAAGTGCATAAAAAATCATACGGAAGTACGTATATACAAATATTCTAAATGGATCAATAACGTAAAATTCTGCACAATTTAAAGATATTCGTTATGCCCTCAATATTCCAATTTCAAACTTTAAACATTCTATGACACATCTAGTACAATCTTACAAAATTTTAAAAGTTATAATAATTAGAGGTGCATAAAAATATAAATATATTCTATTCTGCTCACTAGCGAAAAATTCTACACAGTTTAAAAACATTCGATACCCTCTTTTTGACATCAGTATTTCAATTTTCAACTATAAATATTATATGACACATCTAGTATGTTGTTATAAAATTTTAAGACGATATAATAATTAGAAGTGAATAAAAATCATACACAAGTATATACGCAAGGGCATATTATATATACTTTTCTGTTTATAAAATAAAAGCATAGAAAAAATGTTCAATCAAACATATGTTTCCTGATATCCTTGTACTTTATACACAAGGAAACAACACTAATTAAATAAGTACAGTAGTACGTTCTAACGTTTAGGATGATATAATACTTAGAGGTGCACAAAAATATAAACATATTCTATAAGGCTCAGTAAAGTAAAATTCAGCGCAGTTTAAAAAATTTCGGTACTTTCTGTTTGACATCAAAATAATAATTAAAATTGCATAAAAAGAATAAACAGATATATAAACATATTCTAAGCGGATCAATTTGCTCTATCAAATTTTATTCATATTTATATTAATTTTATTTTATATTTTTTTTCTGTCATGAAAATCAAAAAATCATATGCAAGTAAGTAAGCATATTCTATACAGCTCACAAGCTTAAAATTTTTGCAAAATTTAATGGAATTCGGTACCCTCAGTTTGACTCCGATTTTTCAATTTTCAGCTTAAAATATTCTTTGACAGATCTAATATGTTGTGACGAAATTTTAT
>CM063497.1:62181193-62186193 GCA_032207245.1 Pardosa pseudoannulata
TTTCTCTATGGCTCAAATTAAGTTATAATTAGTATCAATTCCCTAACTGCAACAGTTAATTTTATTTTTTTCATTCAGTGTTTATACTCTACACTTTAAAAATAGTAAATTCCGATTTGAAATTAATAACTGAGAAATTAATTAAAAAGAAATTTATCATCATTCTGATATGTTTAAAATTATTTTACATCTGTTTATTATACTAAACATTTTACTAAGAATAAACAATTTATGAATCAGATAAATTTTACTTTTTATAATTTACTTTTAATTTTGTTCAATATTTACAAAATATTTATGATGTTTAAATGACTAACATACTTTCCACTGTCTCTTAGAATAAGTATGATTAGTATACATGACTTAACTGCAACCATTAATTTTATTTTATTCATTAAGTGTTTCTACTCTATCCTTTAAAAAATATTAAATTCTTATCAGATATTACCAAGTGAGAAAAAAATTGGAAAGCAAAATTATCTTTAATCTTATATGATTAAACTTATTTTACTTATTATTATACTAAAACGTTTCTAAGAATCAATGATTTTTTATGTAGATAAATTTAACTTTTTATAATTTAATTTTAATTTTGTTCAATATTTACAAAATATTCATGATGTTTAAATGACTAACATACATTTCACTTTGGATCAGAATAAGTTATGATTCATATAAATCACCTAACTCCAACCATTAGTTTTATTTTCTTCATTAAGTGTTTTACTCTATCCTTCAAAAAATATTAAATTCTTATCAGATATTACCAAGTGAGAAAAAAGTGGAAAGCAAAATTATCTTTATTCTTATATGATTAAACTTATTTTATTTCCGATTATTACACTAAAACTTTTACTAAGAATAAATGATTTGTTAAGTAGATAAATTTAACATTTTATAATTTGCTTTTTGTTTTGTTTAAAATATATAAAAATTTCAGGATGTATAAATGATTAACATACTTTCAACGTAATTTATAAATAATATCAACAGTCTAACAGGAACAATTAATTTTATTTTCTTCATATAGTATTTATACTCTATATTTAAATAATATTAAATTATGTATGAAATTACTAATTAAGAAAATATTAAAAAGAAACTTATCATTATTCTGATGTGTTTAAAATTATTTTTACTAGATACATTTAACTTTTTTATAATTTACTTTAAATTTTGTTTAATATTTACAAAAAATTAAAGATGTATAATTGACTAACATACTTTCCTCTATGGCTCAGAATAAGTTATAATTAGTATCAATCCCTAACTGCAGCAGTTAATTTTATTTTTTTCATTTAGTGTTTATTCTCTACGCTTTAAAAATAGTAAATTCCAATTTGAAATTAATAACTGAGAAAAACATTAAAAAGAAATATATCATTATTTTTATATGTTTTAAATTATTTTACATCTGTTTATTATACTAAACATTTTACTAAGTATAAACAATTTATCAATCAGATAAATTTAACTTTTTATAATTTACTTTTAATTTTGTTCAATATTTACAAAATAATCATGATGTTTAAATTACTAACAAACTTTCCACTGTGGTTCATAATAAGTTATGATTAGTATAAATGACCTAACTGCAACCATTAGTTTTATTTTTTTCATTAAGTGTTTCTACTCTATACTTTAAAAAATATTAAATTCTTATTAGATATTACCAAGTGAGAAAAATTGGAACGCATAATTATCTTTATTCTTATATGTTTAAACTTATTTTACTTCTTATTATTACACTAAAACTTTTACTAAGAACAAATGATTTGTTAAATAGATAAATTTAACTCTTTATAATTTATTTTAAATTTTGTTTAAAATATATAAAAAATTCAAGATGTATAAATCACTAACCTACTTTCTACATAAGTTATAAATAATATCAACGACCTAATTGTAACAATTAATTTAATGTTCTTCATTTAGTATTTATACTCTATATTTAAATAATATTAAATTTTGTATGAAATTACTAATTGAGAAAATATTAAAAAGAAACTTATCTTTATTCTGATATGTTTAAAATTATTTTTACTAGATACATTTAACTTTTTTATAATTTACTTTTAATTTTGTTTAATATTAACAAAAAATTAAAGATGTATAACTGACCAACATACTTTTTCCTATGATCTCTTAATAAATGATTTATTAAGTAGATAAATTTAACTTTTTATAATTTACTTTCAATTTTGTTTAAAATATATAAAACATTCAGGATGTATAAATGACTAACATGCTTTCTACATAATTTATAAATAATATCAACAGCCTAACTATAGTAATTAATTTTATTTTCTTCATTTAGTATTTATACTCTATATTTAAATAATATTAAATTCTGATATGAAATTACTAATTGAGAAAAACATTAAAAAGAAACTTATCATTATTCTGATATATTTAAAATTATTTTTACTAGATACATTTAACTTTTTACTAGATACATTTAACAAAAAATTAAAGATGTATAGTTGACTAACATACTTTTCTCTATGTTTCAGAATAAGTTATAATTAGTATCAATGTCCTAACTCCAACCATTAATTTTATTTTCTTCATTTACCGCTCTGTCCTTTAAAAATATTAAATTGTGATATGAAACTACTAACTGGGAAATGGGAAACTTACCTTTATATTGATATATTTAAAATTATTTGACATATGATTATTATACTAATTACTAAGAATAAACAATTTATCAATCAGATAAATTTTACTTTTCATACTTTACTTTTAATTTTGTTTATTAAATGAAGAATATTCATGATATACAAATGAGTAATATATTTGCTAGTATGACTTAGAATATGTTTAATGAGTATCAATGACCTAACTGCAACCATTAATGGGCGGTCACTATGACGCGAGATTGGCTTAGCGTAACTTAATAATGAGCACTATGCTTCCATAATTAGCTCTAAACAGTTTGCACAAGTGCAATAATCAGCTACACGTGTTACAATTTGGACGCACCTCAACATGATATATTATCACCCTTTGCTTGACATTGAGGCAGGGTTCACAAGTGGCCATTAAACGAGTTTCTGTCTGCTTCATAGTATATTATGCTCAGGTATGCAGGAGGAATATTGAAGATATCATTAGCTCCATTCTAACTTGCATAGACACTTGCATACTGCTTTGAAGTGACTGTTCAGTCTTCTTAATTTGTTCTTTAAGGCGTGGTTACATTTGGGTGAAATTACGAAGAGAATTTTCAGATTTTTTTTTTCAGAATTATAGTATTGTTTTTTAATCCAGGTGGACATATTGAGAAGTCAAATGAAGAGAGTAATTGGATGGCATGCATTTACTTTTATGATAGATGTATCCCTAATTTTGTTTATTTGGAGAATTAAAAGTTCATTTTTATATACCTAAAAGTTTTCTATTAAAGTGTAGTGAAACATAAGAATGAACTGTTTAACGGAAAAGGCTAAAAATGTAAAAAAAAAATAAATAAATAAAATAATAAATAAAACCGCCGAATAGCCCTAATTTTTTATTAGGCGAATTAAAAGTTTCATTTGCATATCTCTAAAAGTTTTTTTCTGTGTACTGAAACATAAGAATGAACTTCTTAAAGAAACAGGCTAAAAGTGCATAAAAAATAATAATAATAAACTGCCAAATATCCCTAATTTTCTTATTGGGAGAATTAAAAGTTTCATTTGTATATATCTAAAAGTTTTCTGTTAAAGTGTAGTGAAACATACGAAAGGGCTGTTTAAAGAAAAAGGCTAAAAATGCAAAAATAAATAAATAAATAAATAATAATAAACTGCCAAATATCCTTAATTTTTTCTATTGGACGAATTAAAAGTTTCATTTCTCTAAAAGTTTTCTTTTAAAGTATACTGAAACATAAGAATGAACTGTTTAAAGAAAAAGTCTAAAAAGAAAAAAAATAATAATAAACTGCCAAATATCCCTAATTTTTTATGTTGGGCGAATTAAAAGTTTCATTTGTATATCTCTAAAAGTTTTCTTTTAAAGTGTAGTGAAACAAAAGAATGAACTGTTTAAAGAAAAAGGCTAAAAATGCAAATAATAATAATAATAATAATAATAAACTGCCAAATATCCCTAATTTTTTTTTATTGAGCGAATTAAAAGTTTCATTTGCATATCTTAACAGTTTTCTTTTAAGTGTACTGAAACATAAGAATGAACTGTATAAAGGAAAAGGCTAAAAATTCAAATAATAATAATAATAATAATAATAATAATAATAATAATAATAATAATAATAATAATAATAAACTGCCAAATATCCCTAATTATTTTTTATTGGGCGAATTAAAAGTTTCATTTGCATATCTCTAAAAGTTTTTTTTAGTGTACTGAAACATGAGAATGAACTTCTTAAAGAAAAAGGCTAAAAGTGCATAAAAATAATAATAATAAATTGCCAAATATCCCTAATTTTTTTTATTGGGCGAATTAAAAGTTTCATTTGCATATCTCTAAAAGTTTTCTTTTAAGTGTACTGAAACATAAGAATGAACTGTTTAAAGAAAAAGGCTAAAAATGCAAAAATAAATAAATAAATAATAAACTGCCAAATATCCCTAATTTTTTTTGTTGGACGAATTAAAAGTTTCATATCTCTAAAAGTTTTCTTTTAAAATGTACTGAAACATAAAAATGAACTGTTTAAAGAAAAAGACTAAAAATGAAAAAAAAATAATAAACTGCCAAAAGTATACATTACTAAAGTAATTTTAATATAGTATTTCATTATCTATTTTTGTATGCACCATAACTTCAGGTTGTGTTCTTTTACCTTGAGTAAAAAAAAATACCAAAAGTATACAGTACTAAAGTAATTTTAATTTATTATATCGTTATCTATTTTTGTCTGCATTATAACTTTATGTTATGTTCTTATACTTGAGGAAAAAAAAAGTAAACTGCCAAAAGTGTACAGTATTAAAATACTTTTAATTTAGTATTTCGTTATCTATATATCTCTGCACTATAACTTA
>CM063497.1:62196193-62198693 GCA_032207245.1 Pardosa pseudoannulata
ACAGAAATCAGCAAATACACATACAGATGTAATCATATATCATTCACCTCGATTTCTTGTGTATTCTCTTGTGTACACAGAGACAAATAAATAAGTTGCACAAATGAGCAAACACATAGGCAATCAAACAGAAATCAGAAAATACACATACAGATGTAATCATATATCATTCATCTTGCTTTCTTGTGTATTCTCTTGTGTACACAGAGACAAATAAATAAGTTGCACAAATCAGCAAACACATAGGAAGTTAAATAGAAACCTGCAAATACTCACACAGACTAAATCATATATCATTCAACTTTCCTTTTTGTGTATTCTCTTGTGTACACAGAGACAAATAAATAAATTGCACAAATGATCAAACACATAAGTAGTCAAATATAAACCAGCAAATAAACACACAGACGTAATCATATATCATTCTTCTTGCCTTTTTGTGAATTTTTTTTGTGTATACAGAAAAATATGAAGATATACACATGAGCAAACACATAGGCAATCAAATAAAAACTTTCCTTTGAGACTCATTCAGAAGTAATTATACATCATTCATTTTGCCTTTATTTTTGAATTATCTTGTATACACAGAAAGTAATAGAGAGGAAGATGTACAAATCTACACACAAGGGGGCATTAAAAACTTATAGAGTATAGTGTATAGGGAATGTATAGAGAATATATGTGTAGAGAATATAATGTTTGTTTTTTTAACTTATCTTGTTTAGGTACAAACATCATATTCTAACTTACATGATCTAAAAAGTCAATAGACTTTCACACATCTAAAAAAATGTTTGTTATCGATAATATTACTTCTATCTTTATACATTGCAAATAAGAAAACGAAAAGAAAAAAATCTCAATTTCATCGCACGCTTCTTTTAAACGCATTTAAATTCGGTGCCAATCACGCTGTCTTGTTCTTCGCTAATAATCCAGGACTTGTTAAGGATCTAAGCAGCTTTCGAGGCTGTAGACATGCCTTCCTGCTATGCTAAAGAACCGGATTATCCGCACATACGTCATGATCAATCACCATCGAAACTTGACAAGCTCTTACCGAAAAGGAGTTTAATAACATGTGGCACGATGTGGTAATATCCTATCTGTAACCGTAGTATTAAATGTAAATGCAACGAGAATTTAATTGTTGTTTTATAAGATGTAATATTGAGTAGGGAAAAATATATTTATATCGGGAACCTTTTTCGGCGAAAGAATTCAGCGCCAAATGCAGGAGTGATCACACGTTTAATGACAGCTTGATGGTGTACCCGTCTGACTTCATATACCATTCATCATTTGGCGACGGTGGTAATGATATGTATTCTACTAAATGGTAAAGTTTCCTGGAAAAAAGCAGACATGATTTGATCATTTCCTTTTAACGTTTGACGAAGATAAATAGAAATATGGTACGGCATTTCTGTTCCTAGACGTATCTTCACTTTTTATAAAAGATTAAAGGAAAAATTACCTCGAATATATTCCGAGATTAAAGATTTATCTCTGTGTTGAGATTCGTTTAAGTAGACAGTTGGAGCTAGTTTTCTCGCCAATTAGAGATGAATTCAGTGTAAGATAAAGAATCGAATTTTTTTATTTAATGCAGTAGTTATTAAATGTTATCAGATGTATATAATATCAAGTAAGAAAGATTAAGTTTTGATTGAAACGCTTAGGTCAATGTTGATATACATCAAAATAAAAATGTTACTGCATGCTTGAAACTGTAAATAACAAGTGATATCATTCTGAAGTTATTTTACTAAATACGTAGTGGTAAAAAGGCTTGGTGTAGGTTTTTATAACTAAACCTATTACTGTGGGTTATAACTGCACAAAGTGTCTTTAATGTCACTATAAGTATGATTGCAAACAACTTAGGATGGCTCTGTACATTATCACTAGAACAGCGGGATAACATGTGATATTCTGAAGTTATTTTACTAAATACGTAGTGATAAAAAGGCTTATTGTAGGTTATTCTAACTGCAAATATAACTGTGGGTTATACCAGCACAAAGTGTATTTAATGTCACTATGAGTATGATTGCAAACGATTCAGAATGGCTCTGTATACTATCACTAGAACAGCGGGATAACATGTGATAATCATTCTGAAGTTATTTTACAATAACATAGTGATAAAAAGGTTTGGTGCCAGTTATTATAACTACACATGTAACTGTGGGTTATAGCTGTACAAAGTGTCTTTAATGTCACTCTAAGTTATGATAGCAAAAAATTCATGCTGGCTCTGTACATTACCACTAGAACAGCTGGATAACAAGTGATATCATTCTGAAGTTATGTCATTCAATATTTAGTGATAAAAAAGCTTGGTGTAGGTTATTATAACTACACATATTACTGTGAGTTATAACTGCACAAAATGTATTTAATGTCATTATAAGTATGATTGCAAACAATTCAATCTGGCTCTGTACATTATCAATAGAACAGCGAAATAACGTGGGATATCATTCTGAAGTTA
>CM063497.1:62203693-62208693 GCA_032207245.1 Pardosa pseudoannulata
AAACTAATTATTTTATTAAAGTAGTTTTTTTTGTAAATCAGAGTTTTAAAATCATTTGATATCTTAAAATTAAAAAAAAAAATATTAAAAATTGTATAAAGATTTAACATTATAATAAAAAAAAAAAATGTTCGTGCTGTAAAAATATTTTGTTTGAGCGTGTAAGAGAAAATTCTCAATCAAAATTACCTGCTCCAAAGGTACTTCACAATTCTGGAAAATTAAAAATTTTACTGATCCTGTCATATGACAGGCTATATTCTCACGTGTCTTTATTAATACGAAATTTTTAAAGAATTTATTCAGTTGTGTAATTTCAAATATATATATTCAAAATTATGAACAAAATATGCATTTAATAGTAAAAATAAAATACTTTTAAATAATGAGTATTAAAAAATTAATTGATCATATCAAATTAAAGTAGTTTTTTTTGTAAATCAGAGTTTTAAAATCATTTGATATCTTAAAATTAAAAAAAAATATTAAAAATAGTATAAAGATTTAACATTATAATAAAAATAAAATTGTTCATGCTATAAAAGTGTTTTGTTTGAGCGTTTACCAGAGAATTCTCAGCCAAAAAGCAAACTATTTTTTAACGTGCTTCAAATGTTCTTCACAATTCTGGAAAAGTAAAAATTTTGCTGATCCTGTCTTATGACAGGCTATATGCTAATGACAGGCTAAATGACAGGTTATATTCTCACATATCTATATTAATATGGATATTTTACAGCTGTGTACGGAATTTAGCTGTGTAATTTCAAATATATATATTCGAAATTATACACAAAATACGCATCTAGTGGTTAAACTAATATACTTTTAAATAGTGAGTATTAAAAGCTAATTGATCATATCAAATTAAAGTAATTTTTTTGTAAATCAGAGTTTTAAATGCATTTTTAAAATTAAAAAGAACTATCAATAAATGGTATAAAGATTAAATATTATAATAAAAATAAAATTATTCGTTCTGTAAAAATATTTTGTTTGAACGTGTACCAGATAATTCTCAGCCAAAAAACAAACAATTTTTTTACAATTTTCAAAAGGTACTTCACAATTCTGGAAAATTAAAAATTTTATTTGCTGATCCTGTCATATGACATGCTATATGACAGGCTATATTCTCACGTGTCTTTATTAATACGAAATTTTTAAAGAATTTATTCAGCTGTGTAATTTCAAATATATATATATATATATATATATATATATATATATAATATATATATTCAAACTTATACACAAAATATGTATCTATATGAAAAACTGAAATACACGTACTCACAAGGTAACTTTTAAAATATGAGTACTAAAAACTAATTAATCATATCAAATTAAAGTAATTTTTTTGTAAATCAGAGTTTTAAATGCATTTGATACTTTAAAATTTAAAAAAATATTAAAAATTGTATAAAGATTTAACATTATAATAAAAAATTTTTTTTTCGTGCTGTAAAAATATTTTGTTTGAGAGTGTACCAGATAAGTCTCAACCAAAATGCAATCTATTTTTTACCTGCTTCAAAAGGTTTCACAATTCTGGAAAATTAAAAATTTTATTTGCTGATCCTGTCATATGACATGCTATATGACAGGCTATATTCTCACGTGTCTTTATTAATACGAAATTTTTAAAGAATTTATTGAGTTGTGTAATTTCAAATATATATATTGGAAATTATACACAAAATATGCATCTAATGGTAAAACTAATATACTTTTATATAATGAGTATTAAAAACTAATTAATCATATCAATTTAAAGTAAATTTTTTTGTAAATCAGAGTTTTAAATGTGTTTGATACTTTAAAAAAATCTTAAAAACTGTATAAAGATTTAACATTATAATAAAAAAAATTGTTCGTGCTGTAAAAATATTTTGTTTGAGCGTGTACCAGATAAGTCTCAACCAAAAAGAAAGCTATTTTTTTTACCTGCTTCAAAAGGTTTCACAATTCTGGAAAATTAAAAATTTTACTTACTGATCCTGTCATATGACAAGCTATGTGACAGGCTATATTCTCATTTGTCTATATTAATACAACATTTTTAAAGAATTTATTAAGCTGTGTAATTTCAAATATATATATATTCAAAATTATACATAAAATATTAATGTAATGGTAAAACTAAAATACTTTTAAATAATAAGTATTAAAAACTAATTAACCATATCAAATGAATATTTTTTGTAAATCAGAGTTTTAAATGTATTTGATAGCTTAAAATTAAAAAAAAATATTAAAAACTGTATAAAAGTTTAATATTATAATAAAAATAAAATTATTCATGCTGTAAAAATATTTTGTTTGACCTCGTACCACATAATTCTCAGCCAAAAAGCAAATTATTTTTTTTACCTCTTTCAAAAGGTATTTCATAATTCTAGAAATATAAAAATTTTACTGATCCCGTCATATGACAGGTTAAATGAGAAGTTATATTCTCACTCGTTTTTATTAATTTTAAATTTTTAAAGAATTTATTCAGCTGTGTAATTTAAAATATATATATTAGAAGTTATACACAAAATATCTATCTAATGGTAAAACATAAATACTTTTAAATAATGAGTATTAAAAACTAATTGATCATATGAAATTAAAGTAATTTTTTTGTAAATCAGAGTTTTAAATGCATTTGATATCTTCAAAATTTAAAAAATAAATTAAAAACTGTATAAAGATTTAACATTTTAATGAAAATAAAATTGTTTGTACTGTAAAAATATTTTGTTTGAGCCTGTACCAGATAATTATGAGACAAAAAGCATACTATTTTTTTTACCTGCTTCAAAAAGTACTTCACAATCTGGAAAATTAAAAATTTTACTCTTTTTTTTCATATGACATGCTATATTCTCACGTGTCTTTATTAATACGAAATTTTTAAAGAATTTATTCTGCTATGTAATTTCAAATATATATATATATATATATATATATATATATATATATATATATATATATATATATATATATATATATATACATATACATACATATATATATATATATATATATATATATATATATATATATATATATATATATATATATATATATATATATATATATATATATATATATATATATTCAAAAATTTTTCACAAAATATGCATCTAATGGTAAAAATAAAATACACTTACTCACAACTTAACTTTTAAAATGTGATTATTAAAAACTAGTTAATCATATCAAAGTAAAGTAATTTTTATGTAAATCAGAGTTTTAAATGCATTTGATATCTTAAAATTAAAAAAAATATATATATTAAAAACTGTATAAAGATTTAATATTATAAAAATAAAATTGTTCGTGATGTAAAAATATTTTGTTTGAACGTGTACTAGATAATTCTCAGCCAAAAAGCAAACCAAACTATGTTTTTACGTGCTTCAATAAGTACTTCCCATCTCTGGAAAATTAAAAAATTTACTGATCCTGTCATATGACGGGCTATATGCAAGTGACAGGCTAAATGACAGGTTATATTCTCAAGTCTCATTATTAATATGAAATTTTTTATAGAATTTATTCAGTTGTATAATTTCAAATATATATATATATATATATATATATATATATATATTCAAAATTGTACACAAAACATGCATTTAATGGTAAAAATAAAATACATTTACTCACAAGGTAACTTTTAAAATAAGAGTATTAAAAACTAATTAATCATATCAAAGTAAAGTAATTTTTCTGTAAATCAGAGTTTTAAATGCATTTGATATCTTAAAATTTAAAAAAATATATTAAAAACTGTATACATATTTAATATTATTATAAAAATAAAATTGTTCGTGCTGTAAAAATATTTTGTTTGAGAGTGTACCAGATAATTCACAGCCAAAAAACAAACATATTTTTTTCTATTTCAAAAGGTTCATCACAATTCTGAAAAATTTCACTGATCCTGTCACATGACAGGCTATATGCTAGTGACAGGCTAAATGACAGGTTATATTCTCTCGTGTTTTTATTAATACGAAATTTTTAGATAATTTATTCAGCTGTGTAATTTCAAATATATATATTGGAAATTATACACAAAATATGCATCTAATGGTAAAATTAATATACTTTTATATAATGAGTATTAAAAACTAATTGATCATATCAAATTAAATTAGCTTTTTTTTGTAAATTAGAGTTTTAAATGCATTTGATATCTTAAAATTTAAAAAAATTATTAAAAACTGTATGAAAATTTTATAAAAAAATTATTCTTGCTGTATTCGTTTGAACGTGTACCAGATAATTTTCAAATAAATAGCAAACTATTTTTTTACCTTCTTCAAAAGGTTAGACAAAAGGTATGACAGGCTAAATGAAGAGTTATATTCTCACTCGTCTTTATTAATATTAAATTTTTAAAGAATTTATTCAACCGTGTAATTTAAATTACATATATTGGAAATTATACACAAAATATGCATCTAATGGTAAAACTAATATACTTTTATATAATGAGTATTAAAATTTAATTGATCATATCAAGAGTTTTAAATGCATTTGATATCTTAAAATTAAAAAAAAATATTAAAAACTGTATGAAGATTTTATAAAAAAAATTATTCTTGCTGTATTCGTTTGAACGTGTACCAGATAATTTTCAAATAAATAGCAAACTATTTTTTTACCTTCTTCAAAAGGTACTTCACAGTTCTGGAAATTTAAAAATTTTACTGATCCCGTCATATGACAGGCTAAATGAAGAGTTATATTCTCACTCGTCTTTATTAATATTAAATTTTTAAAGAATTTATTCAACCGTGTAATTTAAAATACATATATTGGAAATTATACACAAAATATGCATCTAATGGTAAAACTAATATACTTTTATATAATGAGTATTAAAATTTAATTGATCATATCAAGAGTTTTAAATGCATTTGATATCTTAAAATTAAAAAAAAATATTAAAAACTGTATGAAGATTTTATAAAAAAAATTATTCTTGCTGTATTCGTTTG
>CM063497.1:62213693-62218693 GCA_032207245.1 Pardosa pseudoannulata
TTAAATTCTTATTATTTTTCGTATCAACAAATTATAAAGCGGTGTAAAAAGCATGATTTTGCATTTTAATTAATATGATTTTTAAAGAATTAAAGGGGATTTCCAAATCAAAAACAGAGTATCAACGTTTTATGGATATTTGTTTTTGAGTATTGATATACGTTTAGCCGTGTCTACAGACGCCAGGTAAAACTAATATCAATTCGTTCAGGGATTATAAAATGAATATTTTAATTTTCAACGTTTAAGTCTTCTTGTATATAAACACAGACTGACATTAAAAATTGGCAAAAAGAATATATTCGTTGAGTTATTCTCGCTGAAATTTTCCACGATTGCAAAATTTCCTTTACACTGGCAAAAGGAAGAAGAGAGCTACAAGTGGTTGCAAAATTTTGATATGAGGTATAGATTTCTCAAAGGACAAAACTTCAAAATAAAAATAAATACATCTGAGACAAAGCATGCATTTACCACTGTGTGACGACATAGATGAATATTATATTTCACTCTATTAAAATATTCGCTACTCTATTAAACGTTGCACTCTATTACAACTTTCAATGCGAAAGTTTTCTTTTACTTACACACAGACATAACTCTGAAAATTGTCAAAATGAGTTTACCGAAGTCTTCACATTGTAATTTTCCATGAATAAAATGCTTCCTTTACTTTTCAGAAGAAAGAACTATACGTGATTGCATAATTTTTATATGACTTATAGACTACTCAAAGAACAAAACATCAAAATAAAAATAAATACATCTGAGACAAAGCCTGCATTTAGCCCTCTATCACCACATAGATGAATATTATATTTCACTCTATTAAAATATTCGCTAAGGGGTAATTAAAATAAATATTTAGAGTTTCAATGCTAAAGTTTCCTTTTACTTACACAGAGCCATAACATTGAACATTGCCAAAATGAGTAAATACGAAGTCTTACAACTGGAATTTCCCATGATTAAAGTACTTCCTTTACTTTCAGAAGAAATAAGTATACTTTATATGCAAAATTTTTATAAGAGTTATAGATCTCGAAGGACGAGATAAGAAAATAAAAATAAATACATCTGAGACAAAGTATGCGTTTGCAAAGAGTCACCACAGAGAGAAATATTATATTTCACTGTATTCGAAATTCACTAAGGGATGCTTAAAATAAATGTTTAAAGTTTCAATGTTAAAGTTCCTTTGTACGAACACAGAAAAATAACACTGAAAATTACCAAAATGAGTAAATACGCCCAAGTCTTATCACTGGAATTTCCTTCCTTTACTTTGCAGAAGGAAGTAAAACGATATGTGATTACAAAATTTTTATATGAGGTATAGATTTCTCTGATGACAAAACTTCAATATAAAAATAAATACATCTCAGACTAAGCATGCATTTACCACTGTGTCACCACAGAGAGAAACATTATATTTCACTGCATTCAAAATTTGCTGAGTGATGGTCAATATAAATATTTCAAGTTTCAATGCTAAAGTTTCCTTGTACGTACACAGAGGCATAACACTGAAAATTGAAAAAATGAGTCTTAACACTAGAGTGTCCATATTTTATTTTGCAGAAGGCAGGACTATACTTTATTTCAAAATTTTGATATGAGGTATAGGTATCTCAAATGACAAAACTTTAAAATAACAATAAATACATCTGAGATGAAGTATACGTTTGCCAAAGTCACCACAGAAAGAAATTTTATATTTCGCTGCATTCAAAATTTGCTAAGTGATGGTCAATAAAAATATTTAAAGTTTCAATATTAAATTTTCCTTGTACGTACACAGAAACATAACACTGAAAATTGCCACAATGAGTAAATACGTTGAAGTCTTCACACTTTAATTTTCCATGATTAAAGTGCTTCCTTTACTTTGTAGAATTAAGAACTATACGCGATTGGAAAGTTTTCATATGAGTTACAGACTTCTCAAAAGACAAAACTTGAAAATAAAAACAAATACATCTGAGACAAAGTATGCCTTTACCAGCGGTACTAGAGAGATACATATTATATTTCACTGTATCAAAAAATTCCCTAAGGGGTAAAAAAATAAATATTTAAAGTTTCAATGTTAAAGTTTCTTTGTACATACATAGAGATATAACATTGTAAATTGCCAAAATGAGTAAATACATCGAAGTGTTAACGATGAAATTTTCCATGATTAGAATGTTTCCTTTACTTTGCAGAAGATAGAACTATGCATGATTGCAAAATTTGAGATGAGATATAGACTTCTCAAAGAACAAAACTTGAAAATAAATACATCTGAGACAAAGCATGCATTTACCCCTGTGTCATTACAGAGATGAATATTATATTTCATTGTATCAAAAATTCGCTAATGGGTAAATAAAATAAATATTTAAAGTTTCAATATTAAAGATTCCTTTTACTTACACAGAGACATAACACTGAAAATTGCCAAAATGAGTAAATACGTCGAAGTCTTAAAATAAATATTTAAAGTTTCAATGTTAAAGCTTCCTTTTACTTACACAGAGGCATAACACTGAAAATTGCCAAAATGAGTAAATACGTCGAAGTCTTTACACTGGAATTTCCTTCCTTTATTTTGCAGAAGGAAGTAAGAACGATAAGTGATTACAAAATTTTGATATGAGTTATAGATTTCTCAGATGACAAACTTAAATATAAAAATAAATTGATCTAAAACAAAACATATGTTTACAAGTGTCATCACAGAGAGAAGTATTATATTTCACTGTATTCAAAATTTGCTAAGTGATGGTCAAAATAACTATTTAAATTTTAAATGTTAAAGTTTCATTGTGCGTACACAGAGACATAACACTGAAAATTGCCAAAATGAGTAAAGTTTTAACACTGGAATTTCCTTCCTTTACTTTGCAGAAGGAATGACTATATGGTTGCATTAACCACTGTGTCACTCCAGAGAGAAATATTATTTTTCAGTGTATTCAAAATTCGATCAGGGATAGTTAATACAAATATATAAAGTTTCAGTGTTAAAGTTCCCTGTAAGTACACAGAGACATAACACTGAAAATTGCCAAAATGAGTAAATAAGTCGAAATCTTTACACTGGAATTTTCTGGGATTAAAGTGCTTCCTTTACTTTGCAGAAGAAAGAACTATACATGATTGCAAAGTTTTGATATGAGTTATAGACTTCTCAAAGGACAAAACTTAAAAATAAAAACAAATATATCTGAGACAAAGCATGCATTTACCACTGTGTAATCACAGAGATGAATATTATATTTCACTGTATCAAAAAATTATCTAAAAGGTAATTAAAATAAATATTTAAAGTTTCAATGTTAAAGTTTCCTTTTACTTACACAGAGACATATAGCACTGAAAATTGCCCATCAAAACCTTAACACTGGAATTTTCCATGATTAAAGTGCTTTCTTTACTTTACAGAAGGAAGAACTATACGTGATTGCAAAATTCTGATATGAGGTATAGATTTCTCAAATAACAAAACTTCAAAATAAAAACAAATACATCTGAGACAAAGTATACGTTTACCAGAGTCACCACAGAGAGAAATATTATATTTCAATGTATTCAAAATTTGCTAATTGATGGTCAATATAAATAATTAAAGTTTCAATGTTACCGATTCCTTGTACGTACACAGAGACATAACACTGAAAACTGCCTAAAAGAGTAAATACGTAGATGTCTTCACAATGGAATTTTATACTATTAAAGTGCTTCCTTTATTTTTCAGAAGAAAGACTATAAGTGATTGCAAAGTTTTGATAAACTTCTCAAAAAACAAAACTTCAAAATAAAAAAAATTCATCTGAGACAAATCATGCATTTACCATTGTGGTACCACAGAGATGAATATTATATTTCACTGTATTAAAATATTCGCTATGGGGTAATTAAAATAAAAATTTAAAGTTTCAATGTTAAAGTTTTCTTTTACTTACACAGAGATATAACAATGAAAATTATCAAAATTAGTAAATACCTCATAGTCTTAACACTGGAATTTCCTTCCTTTACTTTGTAGAAGGAAGGACTATACGTGGTTGCATTTACCATTGTGTCACCACAGAGAGAAATATTATATTTCACTGTATTCAAAATTCGCTAAGGGGTAATTAAAATAAATATTTAAAGTTTCATTGTTAAAGTTTCCTTGTGTGTACTCAGAGACATAACTCTGAAAATTTCCAAAATGAGTAAATACGTTGAAATCTTAACACTAAAGTTTCCTTCCTTTACTTTGCAGAAGGAAGGACTATACGTAATTGCAAAATTTTTATATGAAGTATAGATTTCTCAAATCACAAAGCTTCAAAATAAAAATAAATACATATGAGACAAAGTATACGTTTACCAGAGTCACTACAGAGAGAAACATTACATTTCAATGTATTCAAAATTGGCTAAGTGATGGTCAGTATAAATATTTAAAGTTTCAATGCTAAAGTTTCGTTGTACGTACACAGAAGCATAACACTGAAAATTGCTAAAACGAGTAAATACGTCGAAGTCTTCACACTTTAATTTTCCATGATTAAAATGCTTCCTTTACTTTGTAGAATTAAGAACTATACGCGATTGCAAAGTTTTGATATGACTTATAGACTTCTCAAAGGACAAAACTTCAAAATAAATGTAAATACATGAGACAAAGTATGCGTTTAACAGCGGTACTAGATAGAGAAATATTATATTCCATTGTAACACAATCAACCACTGACAACAAAAGAAATAACAAAAGGAAGGTAAGTCGAAACAGAAATACTTTTCGTCATACGAAAATGAGGCATATTCCATACATCTTTTCCCCAATAGCCCCGGAGGTTGGCGTTAAGAATAACTTGCCGCATTTCTATTTTTGTTGTGTCAACAAGCTCTTTGCGCAATTGCTGTTTTGTTTTGTGTGATGGCTGTGGGGATTCATCTTGCAGCGATCAATATCAGCACATGGTACATAGCCGGAAGCACTTGTTAATTGCGTGGGATGGAAA
>CM063497.1:62228693-62241193 GCA_032207245.1 Pardosa pseudoannulata
TCAAAGGGACGCTAAGTATAATGCAACATCCATTAGTGGAATTTTAAACAGTGTGTTTTAAGGATGAATTTAATTCTACTACCTAAATTTATTTGCGTCAGCTAACATATTATAGTAACTTCAAATCTGTTTGCTATCAAATTAAATTTAATTTCCACAGCATTGTTTACCCGATATGCCTCTAATACGAAATCATAAGTATTGTCTTAAATATAAAATACTTCATATCCTATTATTATACACGTGTTATGTATTCTTCAGTTATATTTTACAATAGATAGGCGTTTATTAAACATTTTGTGAAATTTTGAATTTTTATCTTTCATGCATATAATTTTGTACTGTGTGACACACTAACTGTAATAATACATACAAAAATACCATATTTAAGAATGTTTTCACTGAAAGTGAGTATTTACTTTTCACTAATTATCAATCTCAAAACATTCTTTAAAACCTAAACTGAATCTGCAAGATTTAATCATATTTGTGGACGATGCAATATATCCAAGAGTTATAACATAATGCAAAATCTATTAGTGGAATTTAAAAAAGTATGTTTTTAGGATGGGTTTAAGTCTACTACTTAAATTTATTTTCGTCAGCTAACATATTATAGTAACCTCAAAGCTGTTTCCAATCAAATTAAATTCAATTTCCACAGCATTGTTTACCCGATATGCCTCTAATACGAAATCATATGTATTGTCTTTAATATAAAATACTTCATATTCAATTATTAGACACGTATTACGTATTCTTCTGTCATATTTTACAATAGATAAGCGTTTATAAAACATTTCTAGAAATTTTGAATTTTTTATCTTTCATGCAATTAAATTCTCATTGTATGACATATTGGCTATAACATTACATATAAATGTATATTTTTTACAAATGATTGGACTACAAGTGAGTATTTACCTTTCACTAAATATCAATCTAAAAACCATCTTTACGACTAAACTGAAACTGCAAGATTTAATCATATTTGTGGATGATGCAATATCTCCAAATGACGCTCAACATAATGCAACATCCGTTAGTGGAATTTTAAAGAAGTGTGTTCTTATTATGAATCTAATTCTACTACCTATATTGAGTTGCATCAGCTGACATGGTGTAAAAATTTCGAAGCTGTTTGCAATCAAAGTAAATTTTAATTTCTAAGCATTGTTTACCCGATATGTATATAATACCAAATGATATATTGTCTGTAACTTAAAATAATCCATGATCAATTATTGTATATGGAATAAGTATTTTTCAATTAAACTTTATAATACATAGGCGTTTATGAAACACTTCGTGAAATTTCGAATTTCATATATTTTCATGCATATAATTTTGTACTGTGTGAGACACTGACTGTAATAATACATATAACAATGCCATATTTACGAATGTTTTCACTACAAGTGAATATTTACCTTTCACTAAATATCAATCTCAAAATAATCTTTTACGCCTAAACTGAAACTGCAAGATTTAATCATATTTGTGGATGATGCAATATCTCCAAATGACGCTCAACATAATACAATATCCATTAACGGAATTTTAAAGAAGTGTGTTGTTAGGATGAATCTAATTTTACTACCTAAATTTATTTGCGTCATTTAACATATTATAGTAACCTCAAAGGTGTATGCAAGCAAATTAAATTCAATTTCCAAAGCACATTTTACCCGATATGCATGTAATACGAAATCATATTTCTTGTTTTTAATATGAAATACTTCATAATCATTTATTAGACACGTATTATATATTCTTCAGTCATATTTTACAATAGATAGGCGTTTATTAAACTTTTCGTGAAATTTTGAATTTCCAATATTTTCATGCAAATAAATTTGTAATTTATGACACACTGACTGTAATAATACATTTAATAATACCATATTTACGAATGTTTTCACTACAAGTGAGTATTTGCCTTTCACTAAATATCAATCTCAAACAATCTCTAACGCCTAAACTGAAACTGCAAGATTTAATCATATTTGTGGAAGATGCAATATATGCCAGAGACGCTAAACATAATGCAACATCCGTAACTGGAATTTAGAAAAGTAAGTTTTTAGGATGAGTTTAATTCTACTACCTAAATTATTTGCGTCAGCTAACAAATTATAGTAACTTCAAAGCTGTTTGCAATCAAATTAAATTCAATTTCCAAAGCACTGTTTACCTTATATGCATGTGATACGAAATCATATGTATTATCTTTAATATAAAATACTTCATAATCAATTATTAGACATTTATTATATATTCTACAGTTATATTTTACAATATATAGGAGGTTATAAAACATTTCGTGAAATTTTGTGTTTTTGTATATTTTATGCAAATAAATTTGTACTGTATGACACACTGACTGTAATAATACACATCACAATACCATATTTACGAATGTTTTCACTAGACGTGAGTATTTACCTTTCACTAAATATCAATCTCAAAACAATCTTTAACGCTTAACTGAATCTGCAAGATTTAATCATATTTGTGGACGATACAATATATGCAACAGACGCTAAACATAATGCAACTTTCATTAGTATAATTTAAAAAAGTATGATTTTAAGATAAGTTTATATCTACTGCCTAAATTTATTTTCGTCAGTTAACATATTATAGTAACCTCAAAGCTGTTTGCAATCGAATTCAATTCAATTACCAGAGTATTGTTTACCCGATATGAATGTAATATGAAATCATAAGTATTGTCTTAAATATAAAATACTTCATAACCAATTATTAGACACGTGTTATGTATTCTTCAGTCATATTTTACAATAGATAGGCGTTTATAAAACATTTCGCTAAATTTTGAATATTCGATATTTTTACGCAATTAAATTTGTACTGTTGGATACATTTTCTGTAATAATACATAAAACAATACCATATTTACGAATGTTTTCACTACATCTGAGTATTTACCTTTCATTGAAGATCAATCTCAAAACAATCTTTTACGCCTAAACTGAAACTGCAAGATTTAATCATATTTGTGGACTATGCAATATATTCAATAGACGCTAAACAGAATGCAACATTCATTAGTGCAATTTAAAATAATATGTTTTTAGAATTAGTTTAATTCTTTTACCCAAATTTATTTTCTTCAGCTAACATATTCTAGTAACCTCAAAGCTGTTTGCAATCAAATTAAAGTCAATTTCCAGAGCACTGTTTACCCGATATGCATGCAATACAAAATTATATTTATTGTCTTTAATATAAAATATTCCATAATTAATTATTAGACACGTATTATGTATTCTTCAGTCATATTTTAAAACAGATAGGCATTTATAAAACACTTCGTGATATTTTGAATTTTTGTATCTTTCATGCAAATAAATTTGTACTGTATGACACACTGACTGTAATAATACATATACCATATTTACGAATGTTTTCACTAGAAGTGGTATTTACCTTTCACTAAATATCAATCTCAAAACAATCTCTTATGCCTAAACTGAAGCTGCAAGGTTTAATCATATTTGCAGACGATGCAATATCTCAAGAGACGCTAAACATAATGCAATTTCCTTTAGCGGAATTTAAAAAAAGTGTTATGCTAGGATGAATCTAATTCTACTACCTATATTCATTTGCGTCATCTGAAATGGTGTCACAACTTCAAAGCTGTTTGCAATTGTTGAGAACAACTTGCTATCTTTGCATCCGTAGAAAGTCAGTATTACGTACAGAAATGTAATTCAGATAACTTCAATAAAGAGTCATTTGTTCACACACACACTTTAATCACGAATAACATGTAAAACTTAATTCAAGCCAGTATTAATTAGGGCTGGATCCCTTCGCACATTCGTTCAACAGAACATCAGGATTTTATACATCAGAACAGCGAATAGGGTTACATTCAAAAAATACAACTTCGTGGTTGCCAAATGGCAAAAGCAAAACTTCAAATTGAGTTTGCGAAACTACGGGATTCAACACACTGCCCCCGGATGAACAATATTATTGTTCAGCAATCAAATTAAATGAATAGTACAATTAGATCAACTAAAAGACAAATTAACAGACTTACAATAGGAGTTACACAAGAATTTTCAAACAGGGGAAATCACTGAAATCTAATAAGTATATAAAATGGATTAGATAAGTAAACAATGAACAAAATATGCAAAAGAAAAAAAATATTATTTCAATTAGGTATTTAGTCATCAAAATCAAGTTCAAGTTTATATAGCAATTGAATAGGTCTTTTAATACATCCTGATGATGTTTGAAGTTCACACGACCTAACTTTAGAGTCTCTTCCAAAGAAAAGTTCTTTAACCAGTCCACATTTCCAGAGATGTTTTTTAACGTTGTCTTCATGAATCAGGACAACATCACCAACTTTGAAATTGGATGGAGGGCTAGTTGGTTTGGTAAAGTTGGCAGAGCGAAGTTCGAGCAAATATTCTTTTCGCCAACGTTTCCAAAAATGATTAATTATTTGTTCTCTATATCTCAACTTTTTTGTCAATGTTAATTTGTTGGACTTGGGAGAGGAGTAAGACATCTCGGGCAAAGAATTTACCCTTTTTCCAATTAAGAAGTGCGAAGGTGTGAGTGGCATTGGTTCTTCGCCTTCTTCATAAACGTAAGTCAATGGTCGTCCATTGATAACCGCTTCGATTTCAGTCAGAGTGGTTTGGATCTCTTCGAATGTGAGGCAAGATCTTCCAAGAACTTTTTTCAAGGGAGTTTTCACGGAACGCACCATGCGCTCCCAAAATCCGCCCCACCAACTGGCTCTTGGTACAAAAAAATTTCCAAATTATATTATTTTGGGTGAAATACTGAAGAATTTCTGTTTTAGAGATTCGATTCCAAATGTCTTTCAACAAATTGTCAGCTTTAACAAACGTTTTAGCATTATCACTGTAAATTGTTTTACACAAACCTCTTCGCGAAATAAATCTTTTAAACGCCAACAAAAAATTGCTTGTGCTTAAGTCACTAGCTAACTCTAGATGAACTGCTCTGGTGACTGCGCAAGTGAACAGAACAATATAAGCCTTTTCTAAAGCTGTTTTCGTCTTAACATAAATTGGACCTGCAAAGTCGACGGCACAGGTTTCAAACGGAGGAGATTCAACTATTCTGTCTTTCGGCAAGGGCGCAATGTCTTGTCTTCCTGGTGAAGTGTTAAATTTCTTACAAATTATGCAATTTTTCAATACGGACTTAACAGTCTTTCTTCCTTTAATTATAAAGTATCTTTCTCGGAGATGGGCCAAGGTGGTAGCAACACCAAAGTGGAATAACTTTTCGTGGGCTTGCTGTATTATCAAGGTGGTGAAAGTACATTTACTCGGAAGAATCCACGGATGCTTCTCGGTTTGAGTAAATTCAGAAAATTGAAGTCTTCCAGATAAAATTAATAGTCCGTTTTCATCTAATTTAGAACTCAGGTTGTATAACGGCGAGTCTTTAGAAATTTCCTTTCCGGAATTTAGTAAGTCAATCTCATGTCTAAAAACTGACTGCTGTGTTTGTTTTAGCCAATATAATTCCGCCTTCGCAATTTCAGGTGCTGTCAAGGGTCCTGATATCTTAGTGTTTCTTTTATTAGAATTATATAAGAATCTCATAATCCATGCAGTAACACTGTATGCAGTTTTAAGCTTGCTAAACTTTTCTAATTTTAGTAACGGTTCCGATGGTTCACTTACAGCGCAGGATAATTGAGTAGAACTCATTATCGATTTTCTTTCATCTAAAGCATCTTTATTAAACGGGATCTCTTTACGCAAAGGCCACATGCACTCCGGCATTGATAACCATTCTGGACCATGAAACCACAAGTTGTTTTGTGATAGCTTCAATAGATTTTCACCACGTGTTAATAGATCACTAGGGTTATTTTTACCCGAACAATAGTTCCAATTTTCCGGTTCTGTCAAAGACTGAATTTCAGTTACTCTATTAGCCACAAAGGGCTTCCAATTTAAAGCTGATCCCTTTATCCAATGAAGCGTTACTGTGGAATCCGACCAAAATCTGAAATCTACCCTTTTAAAAGCAAGCGCATTTTTTAAATATTTAGCCATTCGAGAAGCTATTACCGCCCCCATTAATTCAAGACGAGGAATTGTTAAGCGCTTAATAGGGGATACTCTACATTTCGCCCAAACAAAGTTAGTCTTAATTTTATCATCACTGGTGTCACATCTGAGATAAGCAACAGCCCCGTAGGCCTTCGGGCTAGCATCAGAAAAAATATGAATTTGTATCGTGTCAGAAAATGTTATGCCTTGTGGAAAATACTTTCGAGGGACCTCAAAATTGCGTAAATGTACAATTTCCGAACACCAGCTTTCCCATTCGTCCTTTAGATCAATAGGTAAATTACTGTCCCATTCTAAACCTCTACGCCAAATTTCTTGTAACAAACTTTTCATCCTGACGGTAAATGGGGCAACAAATCCGATAGGATCAAACACCTTTAGCATAGCCTTAAGAACAATCCGTTTAGTAGGATTCAATTTCCAATCTTCGGGAAACGATTGTGAGTCTAAATATAAAACATCAGTGTCGGTATTCCATAGTAATCCTAATATTTTAAAAGAAACATTAGGATTTCCCTGCGTATCACACAGTTTATTCCTTACCCACATTTTTCGAAGTTCTTCAGAATTAGTACTGAATTTTCGCAAATTCATTCCAGCATCTCTAAAAATATTTGAAGCTGTTGAGGATAAATAATAAGCTTCTTCATCAGACATTGAACCAGAAATAAAATCGTCAACGTATAAATGAGAATCTAAATTCCTAATAACTTCGGGATGATCCTTATATTTCCGAATATGATGTTTGATCGTAGCAGCCAATATAAAAGGGCTGCACGTTACACCAAAAGGTACTCGAGTAAATCTTAGAAATCTTAAATTGCCCTGTTCATCAGGACACCATAAAAATTTTAAATAATCGCGATCCTTTTCACATATCCCAATTTGAAGGAACGCCTTCTCTAAATCAGCGCAGAACGCAACATTATGTACTCTAAAATTAATAATTACATCTAATATATTGGGATTAAGACTAGGACCTGGCCATAAACAATTGTTTAACGAGTTAAGGTGATTTTCTTTAGAAGATGCATCAAACACCATTCTAACTTTAGTGGTTGACTTGTCCTCTCTTATGATCGGTCTGTGCGGCAAAAAATATCCAGTTTCAATCGATTTGTCAGGACATTCCTCCACAATCCCACTCATTTCCTGCTCCGCAACAATAGCCTTGTAATTTTCACATAATTTCTTATCTTTCGCGAGTTTACGTTGTAACTCCTCAAAACGGTTTCTAGCAATTCTAAAATTATTTCCCACTTTTATCTTTTCATCTTTCCATAACAAACCTGTCTCATATCTGTTATTTACAAACTTTAAATTACTCTCAAAGTTAGACATAATTTCTTTATCTATTTCTGAAACGTTTTCCTCGGATTTTATTCCCAAACATTCCAAATCCCATAACAGTTTCAAACCCTTCTGTTCCATGTCAGATACCGAAAGATTTAGAACAGAAGCTCGTTTACTTAAGTTTTGATCATCATTTATCGCGCCACATAGCGAATATCCAAATAAACTTTCACATAAAAAGAGCGACTTCGTGACCTTTACGACCCCCCCGCCAAAGTTCACGCGGTAGAAATAATCGGCGCCAACCAAAACGTCGACCTGCTGACTGCATAACGTATTGCACTGTGACAGCTCGTAAGGGGCTAACTTACTTTTAATTTGTTTATTTAGATGGGGATACTGAATCACTGCATTAGATATAACATCTGTAACTAAAGCCTCAACAAATATGCTGCGAGTTTTATCCTGCACGTGCGTCAATTTTAATTCGACGACATCATACGTTTTTATTTGGGGTTTAATCGCTCCAAAAGAATATATTTGAAGCTTTTCTTGGCGAATAACTGGAGGATTTAACTCGGATACTACTCTTTTAGTTACGAAACTTTTTTGACTTCCGGAATCAAGTAAACACAAAAATATTTCAGAATTCAAACCAGACTCCACATTAACGCAACATGTTTGTAAAATAATTTCTTTCGAGACGTTAGAACATTTTGATTCACAGTGAGACACAGAATTAATAATAGGTTCTGCATCTTCCTTTGTTGTGCTTTCTGCGGGACTCGAACCCGCAACCCTTGGTTTAGGAATGCTATTTACACAGACTGAAGTTTCGTGAAAATTTCCATTACAAATTTTACAACGTTGAGAGTTAAATTTACACTTGGCCGAGATATGGAATTTTCGAAAGCACACAAAACAGCGACCTTCCTTACGCAACTTTTCGCGTTTTTCAGGAATGGATAGGTCTTGACATTTTTCAGAAATATGAGAATTTTTGCAAAACACACATATATTCTTAACGTTAGTTGTTAATGCTGATGCTGATGGAAAGCCTCGTTTAAAATTACTAGTATGATGTTGCTTGTATCTTTCACTTTTGTTAGTAACGTAATTTTCAGAATTTATCTGTAAGGTAGCTTCTCGCGATTCAACTTCTTCTTTAATGAATGAAATTAATTCATTAACATCCATATCTTTATCCTTGGTTTTTTTACGATTGAATTCTAGAGCAATTTCAGCTGGTATCAATTTCAACAATATTGGGCAAAGTAAATGTCCATAGCTGCCTGACGCAACACCAAGCGAATTTAAATTTCTAATTTGTATTTCACAACTATCATAAAGGTTTCTTAAATCCGTTACATTTGTAGCATTTCTCACTGGCTTTAAATTCAAAAGTTTACTCATATGAGCGTTTATGACCAAGTCATTTCGACCAAATCTGTTCTTTAAAAGATCAACAGCCGATTTATAATTTTCTTCCGTCAGTGAAAATCCTGCGACAGCGTTAGCAGCGCTGGCACCAAGCAGGGATTTAAGATATGAAAATTTATCAATAGGGGTTAAGCTAGAATTTTTATCTATTGCATTCGAAAATTGACCCCAAAAATCTAACCATGAACTACAATCACCATAAAATTTTCCCAATGTAATTTTAGGTAACTTCATTGTACGCTCATTAATGTTCCGAGAAGGACTTTCGTTTTCGGAACCGGAACTTAAAGAAACAGAATTTTGACTTTTAGCATTATGGATATTTAAGGATTTTGTAATTTTATATTTCCATTCAATTATTTTTTCGCTATATTCTTCGGAATTTTCAATTTCCTTTTCAAATTCGGCATTAGGTATAACATTTTGAATTTCCGAATTTAAAAATTTAAGCGAATCATATTTCTCATTTAATTGATCTTTACAAATGTTTAAAAGATCAAATCTTTCATCATCAGATATTTTCTGATCTTCAAGTGCATTCTTTATTTTGTTACATAATTTAGTAGTTTGGGTTCGAATGCCAGTGCGTTTCTTTTTCAATGTTTCTAATTTCTCACTCATTTTGTATCTTTAAATTACTAACACTTCGAACATAAATCATCAATACAAAGATAGCAATCAAAACCGAGCTTACCTCGGTATCTTCTTGAATATTGTAATCCAATATTCTAATCCTGTCGCGGACGCCAAATGTTGAGAACAACTTGCTAACTTTGCATCCGTAGAAAGTCAGTATTACGTACAGAAATGTAATTCAGATAACTTCAATAAAGAGTCATTTGTTCACACACACACTTTAATCACGAATAACATGTAAAACTTAATTCAAGCCAGTATTAATTAGGGCTGGATCCCTTCGCACATTCGTTCAACAGAACATCAGGATTTTATACATCAGAACAGCGAATAGGGTTACATTCAAAAAATACAACTTCGTGGTTGCCAAATGGCAAAAGCAAAACTTCAAATTGAGTTTGCGAAACTACGGGATTCAACAGCAATCAAAGTAAATACTAATTACGAAGCATTGTTTACCTGATATGTATATAATACGAAATGATATAATTTCTGTAATTTAAAATAATCCATGATCAATTATTGTATATGGAATATCTCTTTATCAATTATACTTTATAATACATAGGATTTTATGAAACACTTCGTGAAATTTTAAATTTCCTATATTTTTATGCAAATAAATTTGTACTATATGACACATTGACTGTAATAATATATATAACAATACCATATTTACGAATGTTTCCACTACAAGTGAGTATTTACCTTTCTTTAAATATCAATCTCAAAACAATCTTTTAAGCCTAAACTGAAACTGCAAGATTTAATCATATTTGCAGGCGAAGCAATATCTCCAATATACGCTAAGCATAATTCAATGTCCATTAGCTGAATTTTAACGAAGTGTGTTCTTAGGATGAATCTAATTCTACTACCTATATTTGTATTAGCTGACATAGTGTAGCAACTTCAACGCTGTTTGCAATCAAAGTAAAATTTAATTCCGAAGCATTGTTTTAACGATATGTATATAATATATTGTCTGTAATTTAAAATAATCCCTAATCAATTATTATATATGGAATATGTATTTTTCAATTATACTTTATAATACATAGGCGTTTATGAAACACTTAGTCAAATTTTGAATTTTCGTTATTTTCATGCAAATAAATTTGTACTGTATGACACACTGACTGTAATAATACATATAACAATACCATATGTACGAATGTTTTCACTGCAAGATAGTATTTACTTTTCACTAAATATTAATCTCAAAATAATCTTTTACCCCTAAACTGAAACTGGATGATATAATAATGTTTGTGAACTATGCAATATCTCAAAGAGAAACTAAATTTAATGCAATTTCTATTAGTGGAATTTTAAAAAATGTGTCGTTAGGAGGAATTTAATTTTTCTACGAAAATATATTTGCGTCAGCTAACATGGTATAGCAGCCTCAGCGCTGTTATCAATCAAAGTAAACTCTATATAATAAAAAATGATATAAAGTCTGAAATTTAAAATAATTCATGAACATATTGGATATGGATTATGAATTTTTCAATGATATTTTATAATACATAGATGCTTATGAAACTGTCAAATTTTGAATTTCCGATATTTTCATGCAACTAAATTTGTACTATATGACATATTTGCTATACAATGCAGGTAACAATACGATTTTTACAAATGTTTCACTACAAGCGACTATTTACTTTTCACTACATAGGAATATAAAGTTAATCATTTACTACTAAACTGAAACTGCAAGATTTAATCATTTCTCTGGATGATGCAATATCTCCAAGAGACGCTCACTATCATGCAATATCCATTAGTGAAATTTTAATGTGTGTTGTTAGGATGAATCTAATTTAACTACCTAAATTTATTAAAGTCACCTAACATGGTCTAACAACTTCAAAGCTGTTTGCAATCAAAGTAAATACTAATTACGAAGCATTGTTTACCCGATATGTATATAATACGAAATGATATAATGTCTGTAATTTAAAATAATCCATGATCAATTATTGGATATGGAATATCCATTTTTCAATTATACTTTATAATACATAGGCTTTTATGAAACACTTCGTGAAATTTTGAATTTCCTATGTTTTTATGCAAATAAATTTGTACTGTATGACATACTGACTGTAATAATAAATATAACAATACCATATTTACGAATGTTTTCACTACAAGTGAGTATTTACCTTTCTTTAAATATCAATCTCAAAACAATCTTTTAAGCCTAAACTGAAACTACAGGATTTAATCATATTTGTGGACGATGCAATATCTCCAATATACGCTAAACATAATTCAATGTCCATTAGCAGAATTTTAAAGAAGTGTGTTCTTAGGATGAATCTAATTATATATCAAATAAATATATATTTTAAAACATCTAAATTGACATTAAATGAAATATAATATCTATTCCCACTTGAGCAATTTTCATTATTCCCGAAAAGACGCAAAGCTTAATTCAATATTTGTGAACACAATATAAAAGAAATGGGCTGATATGATGAATCCAATTCCACTAACTATATTTAATAGTGTCAGTTAACATGATACACCAACCAATACGCTATTTGTAATGGAATTATATTCTGCTTCAAGACTATTGTTGATATTTACTTATGAAATAAAATACTGTAGTGATATAAAATAATTGTCCAGATTATGATTGGCTGGCTGAGAGATATAATGTAATTATTTTGCTACACGATGTCTAATAAAACCTAGTATTGGATATAAATCTTTCTCTCTCTCTCTCTCCCTGTATATATATATATATAATATATATATTATATATATATATATATATATATATATATGTATATATATATATGTATATATATATATATGTATATATATGTATATATATATATATGTATGTATATATATATGTATATATAAATATAATATATAAATATGTATATGTATATATATATATATATATATATATATATATATATATATATATATATATATATATATATATATATATATATGTTATATAATATATTAATATATATATTTTATATGTATATATAT
>CM063497.1:62246193-62311193 GCA_032207245.1 Pardosa pseudoannulata
AGTAGAAGAATCGGTTTCGTTGTATCAGCAGAATGTAATATTACGCTAATGGATAAGACTATGGGTTTTCTGCTTGGTCCCTCCTTTTAAATTACGAAGATTCACTTGTACATTAGTTGTACTTTCACCCTAGCAGTGCTCGTTTAAAAGAAAGACTCATCCCTTTGCTTTAATACGAGTAGCGTATAACTGAATGATGCTTGGTTAGACCAAGTGGCATATGCAACAACAAATTTAAATACTATAAACAAATTTCAGTTCTATTATAACATAATACATATTTTCTGTCCGATATTTGGAGATTAAATATTAAGACGTAAGGATAGCTCTTTAGGATAACATTATATATATTTTCTACCCAGTACTTGACGATTAAACCTTAAAAATTATTATTATAGGATAACATAATATGTATTTTCTATCCAATACTTGACGATTAAACATTTTTAAAACACAAGAATAAAGTTCTAGGATAACATAATACATATTTTTTATCCAACACTTGACGAATAAACATTAAAATTTAAGGATAATAAGCTACGATAACATAATACATATTTTTTGTCCAGTATATGCTGATTAAACGTTAATAAGTAATAATAACGTTCTAAGATAACATAATACATATTTTCTATCCAATACTTGATGATTAAACTTTTTTAAGACGTAAGGATAGCGTTATATGATAACATAATACATATTTCCTATCCAATACTTAATGATTAAACATTCATAACACGTAAGTAAAATGTTCCAGTATAACATAAAACATACTTTCTCTCCAATATTTGACGATTAAACATTTTTAAAACGTTAGGATAGAGTTGTAGGATAACACAATACATTTTTTCTGTCGTATTAAACATTTACAACTATTTATTATCTGATATAAAAAAAATCTCCAAGACATATAATTCCAGGTTAAAAGAGTGTGTATTCCCTATCTTACACTTGAGCATCAAATATTCAACTGCAATATATCATTTCATATAACCTGCATATCTCGTAAACAATGTTCTGGAATTAGAACTTACTTTGATTACAAATAGCATTGCTGTTGCTATAATATGTTAGTTGACGCAAATACATTTACGCAGTAGAATTAGATTCATCCTAACGGCTCACGTCCTTTATATTGCGCTAATGCATATTGAATTGCGTTCAGCTTCACTTTGCGGATTGAGAAACATACTCAAATATGGATAAATCTTACATTTTCACTTAATACCAAGCAGGTTGTTGTGAGATAGATATTTAATTAATGCATACTAGAAATCCCATACTCTTAACACAATGGTTGCTTATGAGACATAGGGTTGATTTTTCACCTACCCTCGACATACCCTCGATTACCTACCCTCGGTTTCGAATGCTTGGTTGCAAAAAAGTTCAAAATTATAAAAAACATATATGCATGTAATAATTATTTCCTCTACTCACAATAATTATATATCCCCTATTGTTTTTACTTGCTAGGGCTACTGGGCAAAGAGAAGCCTAATTAGCTTAGCAGTAATTTGGTAAAATGCAGTGTACCGAGGTACTTTCTCACTGTTATTTTTCACGTGCATGCATAGCCGTGGGAGGATTTTCCTTGAGGAATTTAGGACCCCAATTATTTACGTCAAGTTTAGGGACCCCTGCAGAGAAGATAGATCACGGAATGGCAGCATAACGGTCAAGCTCGCACAGAGCTGTAAGCGTGAGTTATGGGAGCAGGGGCTAAAAAGTAATGTCAGCTTGAACAAAAAGGGGCTACTTTAATGAGCCCACCTGCACTAAAGAAGGGCATTTGATATGGGAAAATTTCCCGAAGACAAGGGATTGGATAAGAAGAAAAAAGGGGCGTTGGGACCGAGGTGTGGTTTTTGGAAACGTAGTGAAGTAGTGAAGAGTGAAGTAGAGTTAGAAGAAGAAGTAGGCAGTCGAGAGAAGTGGGACAAATATCCACTAGCACCAGCTCGTCCCGTACGCCCAGACCGACACCGCCCCGCTCACCATCACCAACTCGTCCCGTACGCCCATGAGGAAAGCCCCTGCCTGCTCCCCTGTGACTTTAATGGAGGTAATTTATAAAATAATATTTACAGTCATTTGACTGTTAATAATAATAATTACTTATAAAGAGAAGTGGGATAATTATAGTGTAAATAGAAGATATAAATGATTGATCAATATGATAACCAAGGATCTATTTGTAAATAAATGTATAGAATAAATGTCTGAATCTATATAAAGTATTATATTCATTCTGTGTTTGTAACGAACCCCTTGTAACGAACACTCGTGTATAGGTTGTATGTACATTACAACATGCAGTCTGGCCACATTGAAGAGAACGACACACAAGCAGGGCTTCGAACCGGAACTGAACCGAAAACCGAAAACCGGAAAAAACCGTTATTTTGGTCGGAACGAAAACCGGAACTGAACCGAAAAAAATATCGGTTTATTTCGGTTCGTTATATCTTTCAGTCATTTTGTTACTGTTACCAACTTATCAATATTTTCTAATTTAACGTCAACTTTATAATTATCATTACATGTATACTGCTTCTCGATTTCCTATTTTGATATTCACTAGTATTTTTCTGTTTCAGTTTCGCATGAAACTACTTGTAGAAGACATATTTAATTCAGTTGATTAAACTAGAAGTATAGATGATTTTTTTAAGAAAAATATCGAGTTACATTTTATTTTATTTTTCACATCTCATCATGCGATCATCCACGGATGTTTGTATAGACTGTTTAGATCAGGGAGGAGTAAATATACAGGAGAAGCCCTAAGTGACGTAGCATGAAGCATCTATCAAATCTTCTGCGCATCAAATGGGTGTTTGGTAATGGCGGTGATTCAAATGTTTCATAATAGTAAAGAATTGGCAGTAATAAAAACACATAGAACCTCTATTTCTACCGAGATTGACATTGAATTCATTTTAAATAATTTTGACAATGTGCGAAGGCCTGATATAAAGCATAATATTTTAGATTTCTTTGAAGAGAATAAAATTACATATCCGCACTTGTAGAAGATTGCAATGGTGGTTTTGGCAGCTCCAGCTACACAAGTTAGTGTTGAAAGAGCGTTTTCAGGTTTGAAATTTATTCTCCGAGACAACAGAAGTAATCTCAGTGAAACCACGTTAGAAGATATATTAATAATTAGAGGCAATTTTCATATGTTAAATAAATAATATATTTTTTACATAATTATTGCAAGGCCAAGTGCACGATGTGAGAGTCAAACGACGAATGTGGGTAATCATGAACCTAGTTGTCAAATGCGATTTTGATAATGGATAACAATGCCAATGCTCACCGCTCTTATCGTACCTGCTGTTTGTATCAATTCATATAGTGTACCAATTAAAAAAAGAATAAAATCTTCTAAATTTTGATAGAATTACATTTTTTGTTTATGATAGAATTATATTTTTAGTACAAATAAGAATATACATAAAATGAAATTATTCATTTGGAACTGTAACGAAAACAGTTATTTTTGGCGGAGCGAAAACCGGAACTGAACCGAAAACCGTTATTTTTGGCGGAGCGAAAACCGGAACTGAACCGATATTAATTTTTTAGTTGAACCGGAACGAAAACCGGAACAAAAACATTTATGGTTCGAAGCCCTGCACACAAGTCTAAACGTAATTTTATTTAAGAGCTGCTTCAAAAGGACATCTTCACTAGTCAGCGGTTGTGTTGTAATGTACTTAGAACGCAAACATCACTGTTCGCTTCCAAAAGGGGAAATATAGTAAAAATATAATACATTATATTTGAACTACAACGTTTATTATCTACACTAATTATTTATAGACATTTTTTCTGGATTAATATATAAATAACATTCATTACTCGACGTTTATCATTATACAACAATTCATTGAAATATTCTTTTTGTTTTTGTCCGTTACTCCTTAATCAAAAGATTCTGAGACCCAAGGTAATGATTTTGAGTAATTATCAAGTTTACCTCCAGTAATTACAGAAGAGCAGGCTGGGGCTATCAACCGGATCGCCGTAGGTGCAAGCGTGCGGGCACAGGATTTCGATGTCCAGCCGAATCCTCTTGAATACCGACTTCGACTCCTTTTTTTCACTCTCTTTCACAAAGCATCACCTCGGTTTATAGCAACCCTTTTCTTTCTTTACCAATCATTTGTTGGTGAAATTTTTCCACATCTGCACCCCTTCTGGCGTGCAAGTGGGCTCATTAAAATTGCCTCTTTTGTGAAATTTAACATTGCTTAGCCCCTGCCCTCATATGTCACGGCCACATCCCTGTCTGGGCTTGACCTTTACACTTGTGCCACTCCGTGATCTATAACTGCTCCGAAGGGGTCACCACTAAAATTTGAAGTCAAAAACTGCTAATAAATCTTTCAAGGAAATTTCTTCCACAGCTGTGTATGGAAGTGCTGACCATCGTGGAAAAGTACATCGTTACAGGCAGACAAGAGAAAGACACAAAAATCACTTTATTCGAACAGAGGAGCACACAAGTGCAAAGACTGAGAGAATTTTCTAAAAGGGACAGTAAACTTAGCGAATTTAACTGTTAAGATCAGAAGAAAAGCCAAACCACTTGCCGGCGACAGGTGGAAAACATATTGAGTGGACAGAAAATTTACATCTATTAGACTGAAAGCTTTGGGAAATGTATTAAAAGAATTTTAAGTCGAGGACACTCCTTTGATTAAGACATTTAGAGTCTGGGAAAAAGATTTTAAGGAATTAGAATATAAGACATGATGTTTTTAAGGAAATATTGAAGTGAAATTATTTATATATATATATATATATATATATATATATATATATATATATATATATATATATATATATATATCATATATATTAGTTGTAAATTTAAAACCTTTTAAACAGTATCATTTTTTGAACAAAACTTTTTAAATTTTCATCAAGATTAGTTTAAACATTTTTCTAGTATTTTTAATAATTATCAACTTGGCATTTAGAAAGTTTTGAAGCAAGAAAGTGTGGGGTATTTTAATTTCTTAATAGATAAAGTTGCTTTCATAAACTTCAAATGCGTTTTTCTCAGAATGGCATTTTTAATAAAATGTCGAAACCTGAAATGTGATTTTTCAAAAAGTTCTTAATATATTTTGTTGAAAATTATTATAAATGCTTTTGTTAGTATTTACTACTGAATGACCTAAAAGCTTTAAATTTGGATAATTTTTAATGATGTTACACTCATAGTTAGATATAAAGGTAATGAAAATTTGTTAAAGCTTCAATGTGTATGATTTTGAAGAACCAAAATTTTTTTACCAAATGTAAATTAAGTAAAGATTTTAGTTTATTCACTAGTCCAGTGTATAAGAAATGTGTTGCATCAAAAAATATTGAAATAATTTAATTTATTAAAAAATTAGACCTTTTAGAAATTTTATAAAAACTTCTCAAGTAATAATTTTTTAAGTGCAAATGTCTATGATAATATAAAAAATAAATCTAAAAATGTAAAAACATGAACTAGTTTCTACGTTTAAAGAAAAATTTCTGCAAACGTAGACGGGTGCCTTAAGGGAAAATATCCAGAAACCAACTTTTTATATTATTCTATTAACTCAAAATTGCCTAAACGTCAAAGCTAAACATCAACTAAATATATCTGTAATTGATATTTAGTTGTATTAGCATAAAATACAACTGTAAGGTTTAATAATATTTGGTAGAATGTTATATCCCCAAATATACCCTAAACAGAATGCGATATTTATTACCTAGCATTCAATCAGTGTGTAATTAGGATGAAGCCAGTTCTGTCAAATTCATTCACTTTTGCTCGCGTAATATTGATAATTACAAGTAGTGGTTAGGATTTAAAGCAAATTGTAAATCTCGATCGTAGTTTATCCAATATGCAGATGAGGTGAAATTGATAGGTTAGCAGTAAGTCACTATATAAATATTATTAAAAACCTAGAAAATCGGAAGAAGTCATTTTAACTACAGAAATAAACATTAAAGGAATATGCATACCTCAGAGGTATTTTTTTCGATTAAATGAATTATGTACTTTTAATTCGAATTTTGTGTAAATCAACTGAAAAAATAATTTAATTAAGGACTGGTTCAGTTTGGAGATCTACGGTTTAACTATTTTGCTACAAAATTTCTAATAAGACCGGGACCTATTGTTTAACCCCTTCGCGACCAACGTCTCGTATACGCGAAGCAGCGATTTTACTCTTATCATTCTTATCGTTGCGTCCAAGCGATGATCTCGATTGATGTTGAGAGGCCAGCGTCGCGTATGTGTAATCGGAGATAGGAAGTTTTACTTTCATTTTTAAATGCTAGATTTAATTACTAGTGTGCGATTTAATTACTAATGCTAGATTTAATATCGTGCACTATGGAAGTAACCCGTGTTGAGTAACGCTCTTAAATAAAAATAGCCGTTCTCCGAGGGAGAAATGCGGTGGAATGTCACAGTGAAATAGTGAAAGTCCATGGGAATTATACCCTACAATACTGTAGAGTAGCACGGTGGGTAAGAAAGTTTCAGGAAGGACGGCTGTCAACCAGTGATGAGAAAAGTTCGGTACGACCAGTCAGTGTGCAGCTACATTTTTTTGCACCATGAAAGCCTTATTGTCCTGTATACTACAGTAATAAATTAGTGTGTTACGATATTTCAGTGCTAATCCTTGTCCACACATGTAGTTAACACATTGTCCTTTCATCTGTATACGAGGGTTGAGATACAAGGAGACAAGAGTTTACAAATTAAAAATAACGGTTTAGTTTTAAAATACAAAGTATTTTAACACAGCAGATAATTTTTACTTATTTACTTCAACTTATTTAGCGTTGAATAAATTTTAAACAAAAGAGAAAATGGAGTAGACGCGAGAACATTTTCGTGCTATGATTTTCTACGATTTTAAAGCAGGATTAAATCAAGAAGAACGCTTCCAACGGTCGCAATTGGCATTTAGTGATGAATCTCCAGCTCGCGCTACTGTATTCAGATGGTTTAAAGAATTTAGCAGAAGTCGCCATTTTCTTCAGGATGAAGAATACACAGGAAGGACGCCGTCGGCAGTAATCCCGTCTGCTACACGAAAAATGTTAATGGATGATATTCGCTGTACCTATCAAATTATACAGAAGGAACTTAACATTGGATCCGTGGCCATACACAAAATTATTAATGAAGAATGACATAAAGTAGTTTTCCGTTAAGTTCCCCATAATCTAACTGAGCACAAAAAAGGGGAGCGTGTCAGAATCAGTAAAGAAACTCTTAAATTGCTAAATGAGGGTGGCCACCGAATCATTTTTAAAACTATAACGGGTGATGAAACGTTTATACCGTTTATTGACGCTCCAACAAGTCAAGAAAGCAAACTATGGGTCTTTGAAGATGATCCCCCGCCGACAATGGTGAAAAGACAACGAGCACTGAAAACAGTAATGTATGCCGTTTTCTTCAGAAGTACGGGATATGTCAAAGCCGTCAAGTTGGAAGGACAGAAGACAGTAACATCAAACTGGTATACCACTAAATGTCTTTCACAAATTCTCATTTCTTTGGAAGCCAAAGCTTCTCTGTGGATCATGCAATGTGTCCAGATGCACTGTGGCGATTTTTGTTTCACAAGTGCTTGAATATTTTGGAATCTTCCGGAAATAGAACGAGAACCATCGGTGCATATTCCAACGCAATTTTTCCATTCTATATTTGCCTCGTTCATAAAATCATTTAAGATAGCAAATAATGCGAGTGCTGTTGCTTTGAGTTCTATTGGTTTGCAGAAAAGTAATTCTTCTACTACTGACAAATCATCACAAAATCTAACATAGGCAATGAAATGAGCATCTTTATTACTATCTGTTGCCTCATCGAGTTGTATTGAAAACAATTTGTCACGCAACTTCGACAAAAGCTGACACTCTACATCTTCAGCTATATCAGCAATTCGAAGGGCAACAGTATCATTTGAAACAGGTATAGACTGCAATTGTTTTGCAAAAATTATCTCCAAACATAATTTCTACAATCTCAATTGCGGCTGGCAAAATAAGCTCTTCACCAATGGTGTGAGGCTTTTTACATCTGGCTATTTTATATGAAAGTTTGTAAGAGGCAATTAAAGCTTTTTCATTCACAGACAAAGTTTTTTTAAACAATGATTTTTGCTTTTCATATGATTTTAATTTTAATTCGAAGAATTCTCTGGGTTTGTTTACGTACTCACTATGAAGCGTTTCCAAATGTCGTTTAAGTTTATTAGGTTTCATGCTGTCTGCCGCCAACATTTTTGAGCAAATGATACACAGGGGCCTTTCTTCTTCATTTACTTCAGTACTAGTGAACCCAAAATTTAAGTATTCTTGAGAATATTTTCTTGATTTTATTTTCGGAACCACGCACGTCTGTGTACTTGTTGATGCTTGTCTATCGTCTAATGCTCGCTTACGCCCGCTTAAAAATTTATCCATGATTCTGCATAAGTCTGCTGCCGTGAATATTTAATACCGTGAATTGCAATTACACGAAAATATATATAACATACACATTAAGAATAGATTCAATAGCGATAAGAAGGATCGACTCGAATGAGTTTGTCTGGAATTGAAATTGGCGTCAAAGCCGTCAAGTTGGAAGGACAGAAGACAGTAACATCAAACTGGTATACCACTAAATGTCTTTCACAAATTCTACAAGAAGTGAATGCTAGGGGACTAATTCTTCACCATGACAATGCATCTTCACATGCAGCCGGATTAACAGTTGGTTTCTTAAACAAAAACAAATTAAAGTGATAGAACATCCACCGTATTCACATAATCTCGCTATGTGTTACTTTTGGTTATAATTTAATCTATAAAAGAACTTACATGGGTGTCGTTTTCAATCAGAAGAGATTTATGTGGCTATAAATGCTGTAACGTACTGGGAATATAGTAGGCGAGGCCGTCAATGAAACAGGCTAGAAACCTAGGTAATCTAGATTAAATATTTTATTCAATCGAATAAAGTATGTACCGATATGCACAGATTCAGTAGGCTGTTAAAAATTCGGGGATCTCGTACAGAGATTATATTCACACAATAAGGATGCGTGGAATACCGGAACAGTACGGCTAGGGCTTCTAATCACAGGAATTGTTCACTAATTAGTGCCGGGAATAAATGCTGACAAGATCACCTCCGACTGACGATTAGCACAGTTGGCGTTCACAGCAAGGTTCGAAAGTTCAGAGTGCGTATCACGCTGGGATTCGTGAAGGAAATCTCAGGATGCAAGACGATCCAAATTCGAGAGCAAAGTCACTCTCGGCTACCTACTTCTATGCAAGAAGTTCAATAAAAATTAGCAAAATAACGGGAAAGGAATTCCTAAGTCGCAGGTCGACTTCCTAGCAACAGAGACGCTGGCGGTCTTTAAACAAGCAAACTCCAGGAGCGGAGATACGAAACTATGAAGGCTCTATCAGGTAGAAGCCTCCAGAAGAAAAAAGCCTTTCTTCTAGCACTGTCATCCCTTTTATAGCGGCCCTCGATCCCTTTGCTCGGTTCTTCGGGAAACTTCCAGAACCAGGATGACGTAATCTTGCGGTCAACTCCCGCCTCGGATCAGCTGTTCCGTTTCCATATGTGGCCGAAAGGCCGTCTTCAGATCAGCCGACCCAAACAACTTAATGGCCTTTTCCGCTACCGCTAATGGGCGACAAGGTGCACTGTAATTATTTACAATCTTTTCACAGAGGCGTTCCATTCAACAAACTTACAAAGCCTAGCCGATCCGGCGCCGGAAAACGAACAGTTTTCAATTAAGTTACTTAGACCACCTGGTTCTATTTTCCGCTAATCGTAAGTAACCACGGCGGAAGGTCACCTTCGGGCTCCTCGTTCTTTAGGGTCAGGTAACGGATCGTTGCAATGCATTTTTTCATCTATTCCAAGAAATGAATGGCTTGAGGCATTTAATTTGTGGAAAATTCGTCTACAAAAGTGCATTGATGCTAGAGGAGACTACTTTGAAAACATTTAAAATTTTGTAAGTATAACTTTAAAAATCTAGTTATATCTCAAAAATTTCAGAGTGATCGTCGTATGTCACATTTTCCAATCGGATTCGTATATTGAAGAAAAAAAAAATAGTTGCCATAACTTTTGCACTTAACTCTCGTATATACAAATGACTTCATTATATTTTTACTTAGATGAAAATATATAATAGTGTTGCATGTTTTCGTAAAGTAAAAGTAATGTCATGTATTTTAATTTCAGGGAAGTAACAATGTGAAATGTTATTTACCTTTATATTACCCGGAAAAGATTTAAAGACAAAAGTTATCATTTTAATTAATTCGCATCCAATCCGCAAAACGATGATCAAAGTGACAGTCAAAAGGAGAAATTACAAATTTTAATCAATTAACTCACTTCCGTTCTTAACACCTGCTCTAACGTTTGCTACCTACCACCTTTCCGTTTTTCAATTTCCAACAGCGCGATACGGGCTTTATGTTGCATTCTCGCCTTATTACGCCTTCTGTTTTCCAGTTTAAGAGGTTTTAGTAATTAAGCGAGGAAGGAAAAATGAGGCGCAAAAGCTTAGTTTTGAAATGAGGACGTGATGACTCTCACAAAAGGGGATTACCAGCCTCAATAGAGCGATTAAGAGCTTTGTGCACCGTTAAAACGCGGGTGAACTGCTTTTACTGCTTGATTGGTGAAAAATTAATTAACGAGAAATAATTTTTTTTTGTCTCTGCTGCCTGTGCAAAGTTTTAGAATTAATCTTCGGAAAATAATTGAAAATTATTCGTGAAATTTACCTGTAATCTCAGTAGATTCTTTCTTGGAATTTGAGATGCATCCGCCATATTGGATAACCAAGAAAAATATCAGAGTATGCTCCAGAACAAATATTTTCCACTAATGTAAGGTTCACATTTCATGGTTTTTATAATGAATTTTAGGCAGTAGTCAAAAGTGATATTATTTGATATAAAAAAAAAGAAAATTGCTTAAAATCTATTGAGAAATTAAAGAAAAGCTGGCAAAATGTAATAATTGTAGTGGCTCATCGCTTTTTAATGGTACTTTTTCACATGTAATGTATCAGTATCATTTTTTGTGAGAAATTTAGATTATCAAGAAAATGTTAAACTTATAAAAAAAAATCGCAATTGCCACATACACCTATAGAGTATTTAGACACAAATCCCCGGACAATGGCCAGTTGAGTAGTTTGCTGCTTTTTGATATTTGATAGTCCATGGGTTATGTCCAACGGATATTGTTTAACCACCTGCATTATAGGGATGAAATTGTAGATATAATTAAAAATAGATGCTAAACAGCATATCTTACCTTTTTTCACTGCCGGATAATAGTCAATTGAGTGGTTTGCTGCTTTTTGATATTTGATATCCATGGATTATGTCCAAGGGTTAATGGGTAACCACCTGCACTATAGGCATAATATTGTAGATATAATTAAAAATAGATGTTAAACAGTATATTTTACCTTTTTCCATTGCCGGACAATGGAGAGTTGAATAGTTTGCTGCTTTTTGATATTTGATAGTCCATGGATTATGTCCAAGGGTTATTGGGTAACCACTTGCAATATAATCATAAAATTGTAGATATAATTAAAAATAGGTATTAAACAGTATATCTTACCTTTTTTCACTGCCGGACAATGGCCAATTGAGTGGATTGCGGCTTTTTGATATTTGATAGTCCATGGATTATGTCCAAGGGTTATTGGGTAAACACCTGAACTATAGGCATAAAATTGTAGATATAATTAAAAATAGATGTTAAACAGTATATCTTACCTTTTTTCACTGCCGGACAATGGTCAATTGAGTAGTTTGCTGCTTTTTGATATTTGATAGTCCATGGATTATGTCCAAGGGTTAATGGGTAACCACCTGCACTATAGGCATACGATTGTAGATATAGTTAAAAATATAGATGCTAAACAGTATATCTTACCTTTTTTCATTGCCGGACAATAGCCAATTGAGTGGTTTGCTGCTTTTTGATATTTGATATCACATGGGTTATGTCCAAGGGTTAATGGGTAACCACATGCACTATAGGGATGAAATTGTAGATATAATTAAAAATAGATATTAAACAGTATATCTGACTTTTTTCCATTGCCGGACAATGGTCAATTGAGTCGTTTGCTGCTTTTTGATATTTGATAGTCCATGGATTATGTCCAAGAGTTATTGGGTAACCACCTACACTATAGACATAATTGTATATATAATTAAAAATAGATGTTAAACAGTATATTTTACCTTTTTTCTTGAAGGTTTACAAAGGATTTTCATCGAAAAGTGCCTCTAGTATAAGCGAAATTGAAATGGTTCCAGCTACTAAACACAAAGTCTTGTACAGTACGGCACAATAACTAACCTCTGAGGGATTGAAAATGGTGAGCTAATGCCAAGTTTCAACTAAACGGTTAAAGTATCTAAAATATCTGTTTAGTACTGTAATTATATTTAAAAGTTTTTAACTGCAAATAGCGTTCTCTAATTCATGTAATTATTGTTTCAATTTTTAATAAGTGTGTTATGCCTAGAACGTTATCATCTTTGTAGTAAACATGTTTTATCTTTTCTTGTCTTTCATTCCATTTCAAACTGTTATTGAAGATTTTTTGTAATGTTATTCAGAAACTAATAAACCAACTCCTTTACTTATTTTAATTATATTTTACTCTATGCAATAATCATTCATATTTTTAACGGACTGTGTCCATGCTTAGAAATCCCCTCTCAAGTATAACTGTATTAAAACAAACATGTTTTGCATAAAGTAATGAAATTCAAATTAATTTTCGTAATCATTTTTTTCCTTGTTTAGACTTTAAATTTATTTTCGTTAGTTTTAGCCTCTCTTTATTTTCTAGGATATTGTCTTATTTGTATTAATACTGTAAATGAATGGCTCAAATCTTCCCTTCTTTAAGGATCTGATTTAATTTCTTGTATTTCAAACAATCAACTTAATCAGTAGTAGCTTGTGAGTCTTTACAATTCGTTTTGTTCTTTTGATCCACACTTACTGCTGTTGTTTCTGATACCACTTGCTCAAACAAAGCACGATTGAGCCAATCGCTACTTGTATTAAGTCAAAGGGGTGTACCTTTCGTTTTAACGAGCACAAAAAGGGTGAAAGTACGACTTATGCTCAAGTGGGTCCTCGTAATTTAGAAGCAGGAATCAAGCAGAAGACCCATAGGCTTGGCATGCCACCCCTAGAAGTATTAATTGAGAACTTTGAGGACACTGCGTCCATAGACATTTTACGAGCCCTAGTTACCTCTAGTTGTATTAGCATAAAATACAACTGTAAGGCTTAATAATATTTGGTAGAATGTTATGTTCCTAAATATACCCTAACCATGCTATATTTATTACCTAGCATTTAATCAGTGTACAATTAGGATGAAGTGAGAACTTGGAGGACACTGCGGCCATAAACATTTCACGAGCCCCAGTCACCTCTAACGAACAAGGTGAATCTTAGGCCAGCTCGGACTCTGTAATTCATATTTAGTTGTATTAGCATAAAATACAACTGTAAGACTTAATAATATTTGGTGGAATGTTATGTTCCTAAATATACCCTAAACATGCTATATTTATTACCTAGCATTTAATCAGTGTACAATTAGGATGAAGTGAGAACTTGGAGGACACTGCGGCCATAAACATTTCACGAGCCCCAGTCACCTCTAACGAACAAGGTGAATCTTAGGCCAGCTCGGACTCTGTAATTCATATTTAGTTGTATTAGCATAAAATACAACTGTAAGACTTAATAATATTTGGTGGAATGTTATGTTCCTAAATATACCCTAAACATGCTATATTTATTACCTAGCATTTAATCAGTGTACAATTAGGATGAAGTGAGAACTTGGAGGACACTGCGGCCATAAACATTTCACGAGCCCCAGTCACCTCTAACGAACAAGGTGAATCTTAGGCCAGCTCGGACTCTGTAATTCATATTTAGTTGTATTAGCATAAAATACAACTGTAAGACTTAATAATATTTGGTGGAATGTTATGTTCCTAAATATACCCTAAACATGCTATATTTATTACCTAGCATTTAACCAGTGTACAATTAGGATGAAGTGGGAACTTGGAGGTCATTGTTACCACAAACACTTTGTGTGTCCCAGTCACCTCTAACGAAAAAGGGGGATCTTAGGCCGGCTCTGACTGTGTAATTCATATTTAGTTTATTAGCATAAAATACAACTGTAAGACTTAATAATATTTGGTGGAATGTTATGTTCCTAAATATACCCTAAACATGCTATATTTATTACCTAGCATTTAACCAGTGTACAATTAGGATGAAGTGGGAACTTGGAGGTCATTGTTACCACAAACACTTTGTGTCCCAGTCACCTCTAACGGAAAAGGTGATCTTAGGCCGGCTCGGACTCTGTAATTCATATTTAGTTGTATTAGCATAAAATACAACTGTAATTTTTAATAATATTTGGTAGAATGTTATGTTCCTAAATATACCCTAACCATGCTATATTTATTACCTAGCATTTAACCAGTGTACAATTAGGATGAAGTGAGAACTTGGAGGACACTGCGGCCATAAACATTTCACGAGCCCCAGTCACCTCTAACGAACAAGGTGAATCTTAGGCCAGCTCGGACTCTGTAATTCATATTTAGTTGTATTAGCATAAAATACAACTGTAAGGCTTAATAATATTTGGTGGAATGTTAGATTCCAAATATACCCTAATCATGCTATATTTATTACCTAGCATTTAACCAGTGTACAATTAGGATGAAGTGGGAACTTGGAGGTCATTGTTACCACAAACACTTTGTGTGTCCCAGTCACCTCTAACGAACAAGGTGAATCTTAGGCCAGCTCGGACTCTGTAATTCATATTTAGTTGTATTAGCATAAAATACAACTGTAAGACTTAATAATATTTGGTGGAATGTTATGTTCCTAAATATACCCTAAACATGCTATATTTATTACCTAGCATTTAACCAGTGTACAATTAGGATGAAGTGGGAACTTGGAGGTCATTGTTACCACAAACACTTTGTGTGTCCCAGTCACCTCTAACGAAAAAGGGGGATCTTAGGCCGGCTCTGACTGTGTAATTCATATTTGGTTGTATTAGCATAAAATACAACTGTAAGGCTTAATAATATTTGGTGGAATGTTATGTTCCTAAATATACCCTAAACATGCTATATTTATTACCTAGCATTTAACCAGTGTACAATTAGGATGAAGTGGGAACTTGGAGGTCATTGTTACCACAAACACTTTGTGTGTCCCAGTCACCTCTAACGAAAAAGGTGAGTCTTAGGCCGGCTCGGACTCTGTAATTCATATTTATGTATTAGCATAAAATACATCTGTAATTTTTAATAATATTTGGTAGAATGTTATGTTCCCAAATATACCCTAAACATGCTATATTTTTTACCTAGCATTTAACCAGTGTACAATTAGGATGAAGTGAGAACTTGGAGGACACTGCGGCCATAAACATTTCACGAGCCCCAGTCACCTCTAACGAACAAGGTGAATCTTAGGCCAGCTCGGACTCTGTAATTCATATTTAGTTGTATTAGCATAAAATACAACTGTAAGACTTAATAATATTTGGTGGAATGTTATGTTCCTAAATATAACCCTAATCATGCTATATTTATTACCTAGCATTTAATCAGTGTACAATCAGGATGAAGTGAGAACTTGGAGGTCATTGTGACCACAAACACTTTGTGTGTCCCAGTAACCTCTAACGAAAAATGTGAATCTTAGGCCGGCTCGGACTCTGTAATTCATATTTAGTTGTATTAGCATAAAATACAACTGTAAGGCTTAATAATATTTGGTAGAATGTTATGTTCCCAAATATACCCTAAACATGCTATATTTATTACCTAGCATTTAATCAGTGTACAATTAAGATGAAGTGAGAACTTGGAGGTCATTGTGACCACAAACACTTTGTGTGTCCCAGTCACCTCTAACGAAAAAGGTGAGTCTTAGGCCGGCTCGGACTCTGTAATTCATATTTAGTTGTATTAGCATAAAATACAACTGTAATGCTTAATAATATTTGGTGGAATGTTATGTTCCTAAATATACCCTAAACATGCTATATTTATTACCTAGCATTTAACCAGTGTACAATCAGGATGAAGTGAGAACTTGGAGGTCACTGTGACCCACAAACACTTTGTGTGTCCCAGTCACCTCTAACGAAAAAAGGTGGAGTCTTAGGCCGGCTCGGACTCTGTAATTCATATTTAGTTGTATTAGCATAAAATACATCTGTAATTTTTAATAATATTTGGTAGAATGTTATGTTCCCAAATATACCCTAAACATGCTATATTTTTTACCTAGCATTTAACCAGTGTACAATTAGGTTGAAGTGGGAACTTGGAGGACACTGCGGCCATAAACATTTTACGAGCCCCAGTCACCTCTAACGAACAAGGTGAATCTTAGGCCGGCTCAGACTTTGTAATTCATATTTAGTTGTATTAGCATAAAATACAACTGTAAGGCTTAATAATATTTGGTAGAATGTTATGTTCCCAAATATACCCTAATCATGCTATATTTATTACCTAGCATTTAATCAGTGTACAATTCAGGATGAAGTGAGAACTTGGAGGTCATTGTGACCACAAACACTTTGTGTGTCCCAGTCACCTCTAACGAAAAAGGTGAGTCTTAGGCCGGCTCGGACTCTGTAATTCATATTTAGTTGTATTAGCATAAAATACAACTGTAATGCTTAATAATATTTGGTAGAATGTTATGTTCCTAAATATACCCTAAACATGCTATATTTATTACCTAGCATTTAATCAGTGTACAATCAGGATGAAGTGAGAACTTGGAGGTCACTGTGACCACAAACACTTTGTGTGTCCCAGTCACCTCTAACGAAAAAGGTGAGTCTTAGGCCGGCTCGGACTCTGTAATTCATATTTAGTTGTATTAGCATAAAATACATCTGTAATTTTTAATAATATTTGGTAGAATGTTTATGTTCCCAAATATACCCTAAACATGCTATATTTTTTACCTAGCATTTAACCAGTGTACAATTAGGTTGAAGTGGGAACTTGGAGGACACTGCGGCCATAAACATTTTACGAGCCCCAGTCACCTCTAACGAACAAGGTGGAATCTTAGGCCGGCTCAGACTTTGTAATTCATATTTAGTTGTATTAGCATAAAATACAACTGTAAGGCTTAATAATATTTGGTAGAATGTTATGTTCCCAAATATACCCTAATCATGCTATATTTATTACCTAGCATTTAATCAGTGTACAATCAGGATGAAGTGAGAACTTGGAGGTCATTGTGACCACAAACACTTTGTGTGTCCCAGTCACCTTTAACGAAAAATGTGGAATCTTAGGCCGGCTCGGACTCTGTAATTCATATTTAGTTGTATTAGCATAAAATACAACTGTAAGGCTTAATAATATTTGGTAGAATGTTATGTTCCCAAATATACCCTAAACATGCTATATTTATTACCTAGCATTTAATCAGTGTACAATTAAGATGAAGTGAGAACTTGGAGGTCATTGTGACCACAAACACTTTGTGTGTCCCTGTCACCTCTAACGAAAAAGGTGAGTCTTAGGCCGGCTCGGACTCTGTAATTCATATTTAGTTGTATTAGCATAAAATACAACTGTAATGCTTAATAATATTTGGTAGAATGTTATGTTCCTAAATATACCCTAAACATGCTATATTTATTACCTAGCATTTAATCAGTGTACAATCAGGATGAAGTGAGAACTTGGAGGTCACTGTGACCACAAACACTTTGTGTGTCCCAGTCACCTCTAACGAAAAAGGTGAGTCTTAGGCCGGCTCGGACTCTGTAATTCATATTTAGTTGTATTAGCATAAAATACATCTGTAATTTTTAATAATATTTGGTTGAATGTTATGTTCCCCAAATATACCCTAAACATGCTATATTTTTTACCTAGCATTTAACCAGTGTACAATTAGGTTGAAGTGGGAACTTGGAGGACACTGCGGCCATAAACATTTTACGAGCCCCAGTCACCTCTAACGGACAAGGTGAATCTTAGGCCGGCTCAGACTTTGTAATTCATATTTATTTGTATTAGCATAAAATACAACTGTAAGGCTTAATAATATTTGGTAGAATGTTATGTTCCCAAATATACCCTAATCATGCTATATTTATTACCTAGCATTTAATCAGTGTACAATCAGGATGAAGTGAGAACTTGGAGGTCATTGTGACCACAAACACTTTGTGTCCCAGTCACCTCTAACGAAAAATGTGAATCTTAGGCCGGCTCGGACTCTGTAATTCATATTTAGTTGTATTAGCATAAAATACAACTGTAAGGCTTAATAATATTTGGTAGAATGTTATGTTCCCAAATATACCCTAAACATGCTATATTTATTACCTAGCATTTAATCAGTGTACAATTAAGATGAAGTGAGAACTTGGAGGTCATTGTGACCACAAACACTTTGTGTGTCCCAGTCACCTCTAACGAAAAAGGTGAGTCTTAGGCCGGCTCGGACTCTGTAATTCATATTTAGTTGTATTAGCATAAAATACAACTGTAATGCTTAATAATATTTGGTAGAATGTTATGTTCCTAAATATACCCTAAACATGCTATATTTATTACCTAGCATTTAATCAGTGTACAATCAGGATGAAGTGAGAACTTGGAGGTCACTGTGACCACAAACACTTTTGTGTGTCCCAGTCACCTCTAACGAAAAAGGTGAGTCTTAGGCCGGCTCGGACTCTGTAATTCATATTTAGTTGTATTAGCATAAAATACATCTGTAATTTTTAATAATATTTGGTAGAATGTTATGTTCCCAAATATACCCTAAACATGCTATATTTTTTACCTAGCATTTAACCAGTGTACAATTAGGTTGAAGTGGGAACTTGGAGGACACTGCGGCCATAAACATTTTACGAGCCCCAGTCACCTCTAACGAACAAGGTGAATCTTAGGCCGGCTCAGACTTTGTAATTCATATTTAGTTGTATTAGCATAAAATACAACTGTAAGGCTTAATAATATTTGGTAGAATGTTATGTTAGCAAATATACCCTAATCATGCTATATTTATTACCTAGCATTTAATCAGTGTACAATCAGGATGAAGTGAGAACTTGGAGGTCACTGTGACCACAAACACTTTGTTTGTCCCAGTCACCTCTAACGAAAAACATGAGTCTTAGGCCGGCTCGGACTCTGTAATTCATATTTAGTTGTATTAGCATAAAATACATCTGTAATTTTTAATAATATTTGGTAGAATGTTATGTTCCCAAATATACCCTAAACATGCTATATTTTTTACCTAGCATTTAACCAGTGTACAATTAGGTTGAAGTGGGAACTTGGAGGACACTGCGGCCATAAACATTTTACGAGCCCCAGTCACCTCTAACGAACAAGGTGAATCTTAGGCCGGCTCAGACTTTGTAATTCATATTTAGTTGTATTAGCATAAAATACAACTGTAAGGCTTAATAATATTTGGTAGAATGTTATGTTCCCAAATATACCCTAATCATGCTATATTTATTACCTAGCATTTAATCAGTGTACAATCAGGATGAAGTGAGAACTTGGAGGTCATTGTGACCACAAACACTTTGTGTGTCCCAGTCACCTCTAACGAAAAAGGTGAGTCTTAGGCCGGCTCGGACTCTGTAATTCATATTTAGTTGTATTAGCATAAAATACAACTGTAATGCTTAATAATATTTGGTAGAATGTTATGTTCCTAAATATACCCTAAACATGCTATATTTATTACCTAGCATTTAATCAGTGTACAATTCAGGATGAAGTGAGAACTTGGAGGTCACTGTGACCACAAACACTTTGTGTGTCCCAGTCACCTCTAACGAAAAAGGTGAGTCTTAGGCCGGCTCGGACTCTGTAATTCATATTTAGTTGTATTAGCATAAAATACATCTGTAATTTTTAATAATATTTGGTAGAATGTTATGTTCCCAAATATACCCTAAACATGCTATATTTTTTACCTAGCATTTAACCAGTGTACAATTAGGTTGAAGTGGGAACTTGGAGGACACTGCGGCCATAAACATTTTACGAGCCCCAGTCACCTCTAACGAACAAGGTGAATCTTAGGCCGGCTCAGACTTTGTAATTCATATTTAGTTGTATTAGCATAAAATACAACTGTAAGGCTTAATAATATTTGGTAGAATGTTATTTTCCCAAATATACCCTAATCATGCTATATTTGTTACCTAGCATTTAATCAGTGTACAATTCAGGATGAAGTGAGAACTTGGAGGTCATTGTGACCACAAACACTTTGTGTGTCCCAGTCACCTCTAACGAAAAAGGTGAGTCTTAGGCCGGCTCGGACTCTGTAATTCATATTTAGTTGTATTAGCATAAAATACAACTGTAATGCTTAATAATATTTGGTAGAATGTTATGTTCCTAAATATACCCTAAACATGCTATATTTATTACCTAGCATTTAATCAGTGTACAATCAGGATGAAGTGAGAACTTGGAGGTCACTGTGACCACAAACACTTTGTGTGTCCCAGTCACCTCTAACGAAAAAGGTGAGTCTTAGGCCGGCTCGGACTCTGTAATTCATATTTAGTTGTATTAGCATAAAATACATCTGTAATTTTTAATAATATTTGGTAGAATGTTATGTTCCCAAATATACCCTAAACATGCTATATTTTTTTACCTAGCATTTAACCAGTGTACAATTAGGTTGAAGTGGGAACTTGGAGGACACTGCGGCCATAAACATTTTACGAGCCCCAGTCACATCTAACGAACAAGGTGAATCTTAGGCCGGCTCAGACTTTGTAATTCATATTTAGTTGTATTAGCATAAAATACAACTGTAAGGCTTAATAATATTTGGTAGAATGTTATGTTCCCAAATATACCCTAATCATGCTATATTTATTACCTAGCATTTAATCAGTGTACAATTCAGGATGAAGTGAGAACTTGGAGGTCATTGTGACCACAAACACTTTGTGTGACCCAGTCACCTTTAACGAAAAATGTGGAATCTTAGGCCGGCTCGGACTCTGTAATTCATATTTAGTTGTATTAGCATAAAATACAACTGTAAGGCTTAATAATATTTGGTAGAATGTTATGTTCCCAAATATACCCTAAACATGCTATATTTATTACCTAGCATTTAATCAGTGTACAATTAAGATGAAGTGAGAACTTGGAGGTCATTGTGACCACAAACACTTTGTGTGTCCCCTGTCACCTCTAACGAAAAAGGTGAGTCTTAGGCCGGCTCGGACTCTGTAATTCATATTTAGTTGTATTAGCATAAAATACAACTGTAATGCTTAATAATATTTGGTAGAATGTTATGTTCCTAAATATACCCTAAACATGCTATATTTATTACCTAGCATTTAATCAGTGTACAATCAGGATGAAGTGAGAACTTGGAGGTCACTGTGACCACAAACACTTTGTGTGTCCCAGTCACCTCTAACGAAAAAGGTGAGTCTTAGGCCGGCTCGGACTCTGTAATTCATATTTAGTTGTATTAGCATAAAATACAATCTGTAATTTTTAATAATATTTGGTAGAATGTTATGTTCCCAAATATACCCTAAACATGCTATATTTTTTACCTAGCATTTAACCAGTGTACAATTAGGTTGAAGTGGGAACTTGGAGGACACTGCGGCCATAAACATTTTACGAGCCCCAGTCACCTCTAACGGACAAGGTGAATCTTAGGCCGGCTCAGACTTTGTAATTCATATTTAGTTGTATTAGCATAAAATACAACTGTAAGACTTAATAATATTTGGTGGAATGTTATGTTCCTAAATATACCCTAACCATGCTATATTTATTACCTAGCATTTAACCAGTGTACAATTAGGATGAAGTGGGAACTTGGAGGTCATTGTTACCACAAACACTTTGTGTGTCCCAGTCACCTCTAACGAAAAAGGGGGATCTTAGGCCGGCTCTGACTGTGTAATTCATATTTGGTTGTATTAGCATAAAATACAACTGTAAGGCTTAATAATATTTGGTGGAATGTTATGTTCCTAAATATACCCTAAACATGCTATATTTATTACCTAGCATTTAACCAGTGTACAATTAGGATGAAGTGGGAACTTGGAGGTCATTGTTACCACAAACACTTTGTGTGTCCCAGTCACCTCTAACGAAAAAGGTGAGTCTTAGGCCGGCTCGGACTCTGTAATTCATATTTAGTTGTATTAGCATAAAATACAACTGTAATTTTAATAATATTTGGTAGAATGTTATGTTCCTAAATATACCCTAACCATGCTATATTTATTACCTAGCATTTAACCAGTGTACAATTAGGATGAAGTGGGAACTTGGAGGACACTGCGGCCATAAACATTTTACGAGCCCCAGTCACCTCTAACGAACAAGGTGAATCTTAGGCCGGCCGGCTCTGACTGTGTAATTCATATTTGGTTGTATTAGCATAAAATACAACTGTAAGGCTTAATAATATTTGGTGGAATGTTAGATTCCAAATATACCCTAATCATGCTATATTTATTACCTAGCATTTAATCAGTGTACAATTAGGATGAAGTGAGAACTTGGAGGTCATTGTGACCACAAACACTTTGTTTGTCCCAGTCACCTCTAACGAAAAAAGGTGAATCTTAGGCCGGCTCGGACTCTGTAATTCATATTTAGTTGTATTAGCATAAAATACAACTGTAAGACTTAATAATATTTGGTGGAATGTTATGTTCCTAAATATACCCTAAACATGCTATATTTATTACCTAGCATTTAACCAGTGTACAATTAGGATGAAGTGGGAACTTGGAGGTCATTGTTACCACAAACACTTTGTGTGTCCCAGTCACCTCTAACGAAAAAGGGGGATCTTAGGCCGGCTCTGACTGTGTAATTCATATTTGGTTGTATTAGCATAAAATACAACTGTAAGGCTTAATAATATTTGGTGGAATGTTAGATTCCAAATATACCCTAATCATGCTATATTTATTACCTAGCATTTAATCAGTGTACAATTAGGATGAAGTGAGAAATTGGAGGACACTGCGGCCATAAACATTTTACGAGCCCCAGTCACCTCTAACGAACATGGAGGATCTTTGGTCTCAGTCCTCCTATTACGAGAATGTTGCCTGGGCAGACTGAACTATAGCGGGTCGAACTGTTAATGTAACTTCTTGTAACTCATTTCTTCAGGAAGTTGATTTGACTTCTTTCTTTTCAAAAAGTCAAAATCAATAACGAATGGCTCATTTATATTAGCACAATTTTGATTTAATTTTATTCTTGCGGACTGAAAAGTCTCGTGTTAATATTTTGAAGTTAAAATTATGTTAGAGAAGGATGTTTGCCCCTGTTGGTCAAGGTCCATGACATGTTATACTCCGTTTATAAAAACAGTGAACCGTACCACTGTAAACCAATGTAGTCAACACAGCTCAATTTTCGACTATAGTTATTGAGAATATATGCAGTTCTTCGTTATTTTATCTCCTGACTACTTTATTAAAAAATTACTTTAATATTTCATAATAAATTTAAAAAAAAAAATTTTAATCGTAATGTAAAACATTTTAAATGGGGAAATACATACAGTGAAATTTTTCCAAATGCTAAATTTTTAGATTATTGATAAAATTAAATATGAAATACAACGTTTTAAATAAGCTAAAGTGGAAATCGATATAATGAGTTCTGCATAAGACCCTCATGGGAACTAATTTACTTTCTAATCCTGTAGCTCAACTTAATCTCATATGAAGATTTTAATGCACATAAAAGGAAAAAGTTTAAGATAATTTTCCTCCGAAAGTGTCCTCTTAAGAACGTCTCTAATACAGCTACGTCTCATGTGTAATTTTAAATATTATTTAATGTTCCACATCATTTCTCAACGAAAGATTGAAAAGTTGAAATCTCATATTTCTTCAAGAAAGGGAAAAAGGTAAAAAATTGTCTTTTTTTAATTTTGTCTTTTTATTATTAATATTTATAAATGCACATTATAACACCCTATACTATTAATACATAATTTATCCTCTAAAGCAGTGGTTGGCAAATTGGTACTTATGAAACTCTGTGGTATGCAGATAAAAAATTTAATTTGGAAGTGCATAAAAAACGTCTGAAAGTCTTTGAAAATTTTCACTTAAATTAAACAGTTGTGATATACATTCATTTGTGTGAAAGTTACAGTAATAAATAGAAATATTTAAATTGAATTCTATTTATCGGCCCTTCAATTAAAACTAGATGAAAATTTGCTTGCTTATTGTCAGCATTTAACATTTATAAGTAAAGGTATTCATCTGCTCCTTTTTAATCTCCCAGTTTGTTATAAATCTTTTAAATTCTCATGATTTCTGAAAGATAACAGCATATCTAAAGCAATATAACTTATTCTTGTTAAGGCACATTCCAGAGGAATTCTCATGTTTGTCAAAGGTTTTCACATGGGTATTCAGGAAAAGAAACTTGTAATGAGAAACGATCTCATGCATATAAAAAGTTTGGGAATCACTCATATAAAGCATTGTCCATTTTGTTTATTTTTTCTAAATGCACATGCAATTACAGCGACCTAGTTAATCAAGTTTTATTGTATTATAACGAGGCTCCTTACTTAAATTGATTATGGTAATCAAATTATTTTTACATAATTAAAAATAACATTAAATATATGAATTGAAAAAATAATTTTTATTTCTAAAAAAGTGATAAAAAAAAGAAATAATAAGAAAAATGTTATATATATATATACATATATATGTATATATATATATATATATATATATATATATATATATATATATATATATATATATATATAAATATATATATATATATATATATATATATATATAAATATATATATATATATATATATATATATATATATATATAAATATATATATATATATAATATATATATATATATAAATATATATATATATATATATATATATATATATATATATATATAATATATATATATATATATATATATATATATATATATACATATATATATATATATATATATATATATATATATATATATATATATATATATATACATATATATATATATATATATATATATATATATATATATATATATATATATATATATATATATATATCACATTTATAAGTAAATGTATTTATCTGCTCGTTTTTAATCTCCCAGTTTTTTAAAAAATCTTTTAAATGTTTATGAAAACAGAAAGATAACAGTATGTCTATGGCAACATAACTAATCCCTGTTAATGTCTAGAGCAATATAACTCATCCTTGTTAAGGCACATTCCAAAGGAACTCTCTTCTTTGTCAAAGGTTTTCACACGGGTATTCAGGGTAAGAAGTTTGCCATGAGGAAGGGCCCATGGATATATAAAGTTTGGGAATCAGTCATATAAAGCATTGTCCATTTTATTTATTTTTTTCTAATTGCACATGCAATTACAGTAACTTAGTTAATCAAGTTTTATTGTATTACAACGAGGTTCCTTACTTAAAGGGATTATGGTAATCAAATTGTTTTTACATAATTAAGAATAACATTATATATATGAATTAAAAAATATTTTTATTTAAAAAAATGTGATCAAAATGAAGAAATAATGAGAAAAAATGTTATATAAAAATATATATCACATTTATAAGTAAAGGTATTTATCTGCTCGTTTTTAATCTCCGAGTTTATTAAAAATCTTTTAAATGCTCATGAAAACTGAAAGATATCAGTATGTCTAAATCAATATAACTTATCCCTGTTAATGTCTAAAGCAATATAACTTATCCTTGTTAAGGCACATTCCAAAGGAACTCTCTTGTTTGTCAAAGGTTTTCCTCTGGGTATTTAGGGTAAGAAGTTTGCCATGAGAAAGTGCCCATGGATATACAAAGTTGGGGAATCACTCATATAAAGTCTTCTCCATTTTATTTATATTTTCTAATTGTACATGAAATTACAGCAACCTAGTTAATCAAGCTTTATTGTATTACAACGAGGCTCCTTACTTAAGAGGATTATGGTAATCAAATTATTCTTACATGATTAAGAATAACATTTTAAATATATGAATTGAAAAAAAATTATTTAAAAAAAGCGATAAATATAGTTAATTAAAATATTTATATATCACATTTATGAGTAAGGTATTCAACTGCTCGTTTTTAATCTCCCAGTTTGTTATAAATCTTTTAAACGCCCATGAAAACTGAAAGATAACAGTATGTCTAAAGCAATATAACTCATCCTTCTTAAGGCACATTCCGAAGGAACTCTTTTCTTTGTCAAAAGTTTTCACATAGGTATTCAAGGTACGAAATTTGCCATGAGAAAGGGTCCCATGGATATAAAAAGTCTGGAAATGACTCATATAGAACATTGTCCATTTTATTTATACAGAAGTCAGTCAAGTTTTATTGTATCACATCATTTACCACGAAGATCCTTACTTAAAAGAATTAAGGTAATCAACATATTTTTGAATAATTAAGAATAACATTTTGAATATATGAAGTAAAATAAATATATTTTATTCCCAAAGAAAAAGCGATAAAAAATTGTTAAATAAAAAATTTGATATCACATTTATAAGTAAAGGTATTCAACATCTCGTTTTTAATCTCCCAGTTTGTTATAAATCTTTTAAACGCTCATGAAAACTGAAAGATAACAGCATGTCTAAAGCAATATAACTCATCCTTGTTAAGGCACATTCTAAAGGAAATCTCTTGTTTGTCGAAGGTTTTCACGTGGGTATTCATATTAAGAAGTTTGCATGAGAAACAGCCCATGGATATATAAAGTTTGGGAATCAGTCATATAAAGCTTTGTCCATTTTGTTTATTTTTTCTAATTGTACTTGCAACTACAGCAACCTAGTTAACCAAGCTTTACTGTATTACAACGGGGCAAATAACTTAAAAGGATTATAGTAATCAAATTTTTTTTACAAATTAAGAATAAAATTTTAAATATATGAATTGAAGAAAAGTATTTAAAATAATGGAGGAATATAGTTAATTAAAATATTTATATATCATATTTATGAGTAAAGGTATTCAACTGCTCGATTTTAATCTCCCAATTTGTTATATATCTTTTAAAAATCATGAAAACTGAAAGATAACAGCATGTCTAAAGCAATATAACTCATCCTTCTTAAGGCATATTCCGAAGGAACTCTTTTCTTTGTCAAAGGTTTTCAAATAGGTATTGAAGGTAAGAAGTTTGCCATGATAAAGGGTACTATGGATATAAAAGTCTGGGTATCACTCATATAAAACATTGTCCATTTTATTTATACAGTAGTCATTCAAGTTTTATAGTATCACATCATTTACCACGAAGCTCCTTACTCAAAAGAATTAAGGTAATCAACTGATTTTTGCATAATTAAGAATAACATTTTGAACATATGAAGTAAAATAAATATATTTATTCTCAAAGAAAAAGCGATAAAAAATTGTTAAATAAAAAATTTGATATCGCATTTAGAAGTAAAGTTATTCAACATCTCGTTTTTTAGTCTCCCAGTTTGTTATAAATCTTTTAAACGCTCATGAAAACTGAAAGATAACAGCATATCTAAAGCAATATAACTCATCCTTGTTAAGGCACATTCCAGAGGAACTCTCTTGTTTGTCAAAGGCTCAGAAATAAAAACCCCAAGCAAATAGCCCAAAAGATGACAGAAGTAGTTCCCTTGCCAGATAATACACTTTGTAAACGGTGAGGGTATCCCTAGGGATTCCAGAGGGTCGTTATAGAGGGTTGGTCTTTATTTTTAGAATCGAGAGTGTTCGGAAGTCGTTAAAAAAAGAAGGACGGAATCAGACGTTATATATGATTCATAAACTTTAGGTCTTGGTGCTGACTGAGCAATCCAAGTGTTGCTTGTGCTTTTGGAGGAATTGTTATTCTATCTGCAAATCTGAGTTGATGAAAGAATTGAAAACAGATGATGGCTTGTTGAATTGAGCTTTCATCGTATAGATTTCATGTAGATTAAAGTGGGAACATATATGTGTGACAAGCATATAACGTTTTGTCGCTCAATTTTTCACTCGATTCTACGGTGTTAAAAATACACTTATTAATTTTTTCTTAGAAATGAAAATATACAAAGATATCATGTAGACCCTTAATACATACTATGCAGGTTAAAAAATAATAATTATTAATTTACATATATAATTTCTTTATTTAGTATTCATTATTTATCCCGTTATATAATTTGTCTAATACGGTATTTATTTCGTGCTGTTTAATTATTTACTAATACTGAACGTAAATATTTATTCTAAATTTATTCATTTTAACATTAAAACAACTCTTTTAATTTTGACCTTAAAATTAAAAATGTATTTTTTTCTTAGCCCTGATATTAAACGAAGTTACTATTTATATCATTATCACATACCCTATATAATAATATATTAATTTTTCTGTCCATTCTTCCTCTAATTTATGAAGCGGTTGGATCTGGAATGGATAGTCATCCATATTGGATTTTTCATGAGTTAGGGTTAGCAAAACTCAAAGCGGGTTTGAAAAAGTTCAAAATATACCCCTTCACCACTTTTAGATCTTTTAATGCCATTATTTCATTATTTCAAGCTCTATTTTCCCCAGTTAACAGCAGGCAATTAAATTCATCAATTTATCACATAAGTAGATGAAAGAAAAACATTTTTCTATCAATATGACGTCATTCCTTTAACCATCTCATTTTATCATCCCTTATTTTAAATTATTTAAATATCGTCTGCTTGATTTTCATACGTATTATCACTGAACTTGGCTATCACGTAGATATTTTTCTTTTTATATTTGGTTTAAATTATAGATTAGGTGCTTGGAAAAACTCTCGATAACTTTGTACGGGGTTAACAATCTGTAGTTAGGGTTAGCAAAATTCAAAGCGAGTTCGAATACGTTCGAAATAAACCCCTTACATTTTCGATCGTTTAATAACATTATTTCAAGCCCTATTTTCCCCGGTTAAGAGCAGGAAATTAAATTCACCAATTTATCACGTAATAAGTACATGAAAATAATTTTTTTTTCTAGAATTATGACGTTATTCTTTTAACCATGTCATTTAATCCTATCTTACTTTAAATTATTTAAGTATCGTCTGCATTATTTTCATACGTTTTATCACTAAACTTAGATATTACGTAAATAATTTTCTTTTATATTTGTCTTAAATAATAGATTAGGTACATATGTGATAATTTTAAATTTACTCATCGATTATTTTTGTTGTAATGCAAAATTTTATCACCGGTATTAACAACAAATTCATTTTATAAATGCCTAGGAGTCTATTTCAAGGACTAACAAATATCTAGCGTTTAAGTTATATATTTTTGACAATTAAGAAGTTTGTTCGTTTTTAGGTTAGTTTATTATACATAACCACACGGTTTGCTATCGATTCGCTAATTTTTGCACATCATTCACATATACCGCCAAATAATCACTGTCAATATTAAAACCTATTCTGTTCATCCTATAACATAATATGACAAGATAAATTAAAGTTGGCAACTAACATGCGGTTAGTAAAGATAATCAAATTATTGAGTGTGTACCAGATAATTCTCATTCATATAAAAATATTATCATTATTATAATTGTTACTGTTGTTGTTGTTCTAATTAAAAACTTGTTTGTAAACTTCTTAAATTTTGATTAAAATAATATCTTTGCAGCTTATGATTTCCCCACTCTAGAATCAATTTCATATAATAAAGTTTGAGACCTCCTTAATAATCTTCCATGAATGATGATAAGTATGTATTATTATTATCATTATTATAGTTATTATTGTTAGAATTAAAAACTTCTTTGTAAACTTCTTAAATTTTGATTAAAATAATATCTTTGCAGCTTAAGATTTCCCCACTCTAGAAACAATTTCATATAATAAAGTTTGAGACCTCCTTAATAATCTTCCATGAATGATGATAAGTATGTATTATTATTATCATTATTATAGTTATTATTGTTAAAATTAAAAACTTCTTTGTAAACTTCTTAAATTTTGATTAAAATAATATCTTTGCAGCTTAAGATTTCCCCACTCTAGAATCAATTTCATATAATAAAGTTTGAGACCTCCTTAATAATCTTCCATGAATGATGATAAGTATGTATTATTATTATCATTATTATAGTTATTATTTTTAGAACTAAAAACTTCTTTGTAAACTTCTTAAATTTTGTTTAAAATAATATCTTTGCCCCTTAAGATTTACCACACTCTAAAAAATTTTATTAATATAATAATGTATGAGATCTCCTTAATAAATCTTCCAAGAATAAGCATGTATTATTATTATCGTTATTATGATTATTATTATTGTTGTCGTTGTTATTGTTATAGTTAGAATTCAAGACTTGGTTTGTAAAATTAGTTAATTTTGATGAAAATATATATTTGTAGCTTAAAACTTTCCATACTCTAGAAAATTTTATTAATATAATAAGGTATTAGACCTACTTAATAAAACTTCCATGAATGATGCTGTGTAAGTATGTATCATTACCATTATTATTATAATTATTATTGTTTTTGTTGTTGTTATTATTGTTAGAATTAAAAACTTGTTTGTAAACTTCTTAAATTTTAATTAAAATAATATCTTTGAACTTTAAGACTTCACACTCTAGAAAATTTTATTAATATAATTACGCATGATACCTTAATAAAACTTCCATGAATAATGCTGTTTAAAGATATAATATTAAAGATGTATTGTAACTATTATGATAATTAGTTATTATTGTTGTATTTTTTCTTATTGTTAAAGGCTTTATTATTGTTTTTGGATATGATATTACTATTATTATTATTATTATTGATGTTGTTGTTATTGTTGTTACTGTTATTATTATATTATTATTATTATCATTATTAATGTTGTTATTGTTATTATTATTATTATTATTATTATTATTATTGTTATTATATTATTATTATCATTGTTGTTGTTATTGTTGTTATATTATTATTATTATTATTATTATTATTATTGTTGTTGTTATTGTTGTTATTATATTATTATTATTGTTGTTGTTGTTATTGTTATTATATTATTATTATTATTATTATTATTGTTATTGTTATTGTATTATTATTATTATTATTATTATTATTATTGTTGTTATTATATTATTATTCTTATTATTGTTATTATTATTGTTGTTGTTATGTTATATATTATTATTATTATATATTATTATTATAAATTAAAAATATATTTTCACTTTTAAATTTGTGTTTTATTAAATATTAAATTTCAAAAAAAATATATATATATAATATATATATATATATATATATTTATATATTATATATCTATATATATATATAATTATATATATAAATATATATATATATATACATATACATATATATATACATATATATATATATATATATACATATATATATACATATATAAATAATATATATATATATACATATATATATATACATATATAAATAATATATATATATATATATATATATTTATATATATATATATATATATATATATATACATAAATATATCATATATATATATATATATATATACATATATATATATATATTATATATATATATTTATATATACATATATATATATATATATATATATATATACATATATATATATATATATATATGTATATATGCAGCTTAACATTTTTCCATCTCTAGAAAACTTTATCTTATACAAAAATATATTTTATAAGGAGAAAGGACGGCAAATTTGGCTTTTGCCCCACGTGTCAGAAACCTACCCTACGCCACTAAATTAAATGAGTTTTATTTTTAATTTCACGAATTTTTGGTCATATCTAATCTCTCTTGTCATTCTAAAGCAGAATAATCTCGTAACTCGAGTTATACTTACATTTATAAATCACGTATGAAAATTCTTATTCCGCTATATTTCACATATGGTCACCGGTATCTGATTCCCTTCCTAAGCACAAAATTCCAAGTAGTCAGCCATACATGCAGAATGCAAAACGAAATTACGTTACGTATCCAGAATGGAAGGAGATACGAAAGGCTTGAATTTCGTACTCCACTTTTTCGTAAGGAAAAATTTGATTTCATCTCACATAATTTGAAGAATAATTTTTCTTTTTATATCGGGGATGGTGATTGCGTAAGTATATTAAGTTTTCATGTTCAAATTTATCAAGTTCTAAAAAAGACAGCGTTTTGTTTTTGATTTATTTTAGATGATTTAGATGGCTATAGGCAAAGTATTGATATTATCAACAAAAGCAATTTTAAGAGTTTATAAAACTGTTGCATCTTAATATTTCCATTGTACTGTAGTAGAATTTAAGCACTATCATTTGGTTCTAACAACAGCCTTAATGCGGAATTTTATATATAAAGATTACCTTGTTGTAAATATGTATTTTCGTGTATTGTATATGAAACATTGTTTATTTATATATCTTTGAACAACAGGGATCCTACTTCTTGTAAAATATGATTGTTTCATATAAATCAGTGCCTTCCGACTCGGCTTTTTTGGAGGGTCAAAATTATTTGGCTGGAATTCCAAAGATTGTAAATTTGGTTTGTTTAACCCGCCTTTGGACATGACACCCAAAAACCCTCTTCATGGCTGTGGTTGTAAGCGATTGTCCACCCTAAATACAAAATTTTAAAATTCTACGTCTTGCAATTTTCGAATTATGCTGGATACGTACGTATGTAAGAATTGATATAAAAATACAACTAGAGAAACAGGGTTTCAGTTATGGCGAAATTGAAATTCGAAGTATCAAATTATCCAGTTTAAACTTTTCTTGTACTTATCTACAGATGCAATATCGAAACTAGTCAAAATAGATACATGCATAGTTAAAATGCTTTCATTGAAATCTAAAAACCAAAATCTTACACGATTAATACATTTCTTTAACTATGTACAAGTAAGTTAAAAAGCTTACGAAAGTCTTCCTAATGCACAAATAGAAGTTGTATTTTAAAGCTTTAATTTTTCAGTCTTTCACGTGGTTAAAGAATAAAATATCGAATGCAATAGATAAATATAGATGCAATATCAAAACTAGTCAAAATAGATACATGCATAGTTAAAATGCTTTCATTGAAATCTGAAAACCAAAATCTTACACGATTAATACATTTCTTTAACTATGTACAAGTAAGTTAAAAAGCTTACAAATGTCTTCCTACTGTACAAATAAAAGTTGCATTTTAAAGCTTTAGTCTTTCAGTCTTTTGCGTGGTTAAAGAATAAAATATCGAATACAATAGATAAATATAGATGCAATATCAAAACTAATCAAAATACATATATGCATAGTTAAAATGCTTTCATTGAAATCTGAAAACCAAAATCATACACGATTAATACATTTCTTTAACTATGTACAAGTAAGTTAAAAAGCTTACGAAAGTCTTCCTACTGTACAAATAAAAGTTGCATTTTAAAGCTTTAGTCTTTCAGTCTTTCATTTAAAGAATAAAATATCGAATGCAACAGATAAATATAGATGCAATATCCAAACTAGTCAAAATATATACATGCATATTTAAAATCCTTTCATTGAAATCTGAAAACCAAAATCTTACACGATTAATACATTTCTTTAACTACGTACAAGTAAGTAAAAAAGCTTACGAAAGTCTTCCTACTGCACAAATAGAAGTTGTATTGTAAAGCTTTAGTTTTTCAGTCCTTCACGTGGTTAAAGAATAAAATATCGAAGGCAATAGGTAAATATAGATGCAATATCAAAGCTAGACAATATACATACATGCATAGTTAAAAGGCTTTCATTGAAATCTGAAAACCAAAATCTTACACGATTAATACATTTCTTTATCTACGTACAAGTAAGTAAAAAAGCTTACGAAAGTCTTCCTACTGTACAAATAGAAGTTGTATTGTAAAGCTTTAGTCTTTTAGTCTTTCACGTGGTTAAAGAATAAAATATCGAATGCAATAGATAAATATAGATGCAATATCCAAACTAGTCAAAATAGATACATGCATAGTTAAAATGCTTTCATTGAAATCTGAAAACCAAAATCTTACACGATTAATACATTTCTTTAACTACGTACAAGTAAGTAAAAAAGCTTACGAAAGTCTTCCTACTGCACAAATAGAAGTTGTATTGTAAAGCTTTAGTTTTTCAGTCCTTCACGTGGTTAAAGAATAAAATATCGAAGGCAATAGGTAAATATAGATGCAATATCAAAGCTAGACAATATACATACATGCATAGTTAAAAGGCTTTTATTGAAATCTGAAAACCAAATTCTTATACGATTAATACATTTTTTTAACTACGTACAAGTATGTAAAAAAGCTTACGAAAATCTTCCTACTGCACAAATAGAAGTTGCATTTTAAAGCTTTAGTCTTTCAGTCTTTCACGTGGTTAAAGAATAAAATATCGAATGCAATAGATAAATATAGATGCAATATTCAAACTAGTCAAAATAGATACATGCATAGTTAAAATGCTTTCATTGAAATCTGAAAACCAAAATCTTACATGATTAATACATTTCTTTAACTACGTACAAGTAAGTAAAAAAGCTTACGAAAGTCTTCCTACTGCACAAATAGAAGTTGTATTTTAAAGATTTAGTCTTTTAGTCTTTCACGTGGTTAAAGAATAAAATATCGAATGCAATAGATAAATATAGATGCAATATCCAAACTAGTGAAAATAGATGCATGCATAGTTAAAATGCTTTCATTGAAACCTGAAAGCCAAAATCTTACACGATTATTACTTTTCTTTAACTACGTACAAGTAAGTAAAAAAGCTTACGAAAGTCTTCCTACTGTACAAATAAAAGTTGCATTTTAAAGCTTTAGTCTTTCAGTCTTTCACGTGGTTAAAGGATGAAATATCGAATGCAATAGATAAATATAGATGCAATATCCAAACTATTCAAAATAGATACATGCATAGTTAAAATGCTTTCATTGAAATCTGAAAACCAAAATCTTACACGATTAATACATTTCTTTAACTACGTACAAGTAATTAAAAAAGCTTACGAAAGTCTTCTTACTGCACAAATAGAAGTTGTATTTTAAAGATTATCTTTCAGTCTTTCACGTGGTTAAAGAATAAAATATCGAATGTAATAGATAAATATAGATGCAATATACAAACTAGTCAAAATAGATACATTCATAGTTAAAATGCTTTCATTAAAATCTGAAAACCAAATTCTTATACGATTAATACATTTTTTTAACTACGTACCAGTAAGTAAAAAAACTTACGAAAGTCTTCCTACTGCACAAATAGAAGTTGCATTTTAAAGCTTTAGTCTTTCAGTCTTTCACGTGGTTAAAGAATAAAATATCGAATGCAATAGATAAATATTGATGCAATATTCAAACCAATCAAAATAGATATATGTATAGTTAAGATCCTTTCATTGAAATCTGAAAACCAAAATCTTACACGATTAATACTTTTCTGTAAGTACAAGTAAGTAAAAAAGCTTACGAAATTCTTCCTACTGCAGAAATAGAATTTGTATTGTAAAGCTTTAGTCTTTTAGTCTTTCACGTGGTTAAAGAATAAAATATCAAATGCAATAGATAAATATAGATGCAATATCCAAACTAGTGAAAATAGATGCATGCATAGTTAAAATGCTTTCATTGAAATGTGAAATCCAAAATCTCACACGATTAATACATTTCTTTAACTACGTACAAGTAATTAAAAAAGCTTACGAAAGTCTTCCTACTGTGCAGAAATAAAAGTTGCATTTTAAAGCTTTAGTCTTTCAGTGTTTCACGTGGTTAAAGAATAAAATACCGAATGCAATAGATAAATATAGAGGCAATATCAAAACTAGTCAAAATACATACATGCATAGTTATAAAATGCTTTCATTGAAATCTGAAAACCAAAATCTTACACGATTAATACATTTCTTTAACTATAAGTAAGTAAAAAAAGCTTAGGAAAGTTTCCTACTGCACAAATAGAAGTTGCATTTTTAAATCTTTAGTCTTTCAGTCTTTCACATGGTTAAAGAATAAAATATCGAATGCAATAGATAAATATAGATGCAATATCCAAAGTAGTCAAAATAGATACATGCATAGTTAAAATGCTTTCATTGAAATCTGAAAACCAAATTCTTATACGATTAATACATTTTTTTAACTACGTACAAGTAAGTAAAAAAGCTTACGAAAGTCTTCCTACTGTAAAAATAAAAGTTGCATTTTAAAGCTTAAATCTTTCAGTCTTTCACGTGGTTAAAGAATAAAATATCGAATGCAATAGATAAATATAGATGCAGTATCAAAACTAGTCAAAATACATACATGAATAGTTAAAATGCTTTCATGGAAATCTGAAAACCAAAATCTTACACGATTAATACTTTTCTGTAAGTACAAGTAAGTAAAAAAGCTTACGAAAGTCTTCCTACTGTACAAATAAAAGTTGCATTTTAAAGCTTTAGTCCTTTCAGTGTTTTCACGTGGTTAAAGAATAAAAATACCGAATGCAATAGATAAATATAGGTGAAATATCGAAACTAGTCAAAATAGATGCATGCATAGTTAAAATGCTTTCATTGAAATCTGAAAACCAAATTCTTACACGATTAATACTTTTCTTTAACTACGTACAAGTAATTAAAAAATCTTACGAAAGTCTTCCTAATGCAAAAATAGAAGTTGTATTTTAAAAGCTTTAGTTTTTCAGTCTTTCACGTGGTTAAAGGATGAAATATCGAATGCAATAGATAAATATAGATGCAATATCCAAACTATTCAAAATAGATACATGCATAGTTAAAATGCTTTCATTGAAATCTGAAAACCAAAATCTTACACGATTAATACTTTTCTGTAAGTACAAGTAAGTAAAAAAGCTTACGAAAGTCTTCCTACTGCAGAAATAGAAGTTGTATTGTAAAGCTTTAGTCTTTTAGTCTTTCACGTGGTTAAAGAATAAAATATCAAATGCAATAGATAAATATAGATGCAATATCAAAACTAGTCAAAATAGATACATGCATAGTTAAAATCCTTTCATTGAAATATGAAAACCAAAATCTTATACGATTAATACATTTCTTTAACTACGTACAAGTAAGTTAAAAAGCTTACGAAAGTCTTCCTACTGTACAAATAAAAGTTGCATTTTAAAGCTGTCAGTCATTCACGTGATTAAAGAATAAAATATCGAATGCAAACAGATAAATATAGATGCAATATCCAAAGTAGTCAAAATAGATACATGCATAGTTAAAATGCTTTCATTGAAATCTGAAAACCAAATTCTTATACGATTAATACATTTTTTTAACTACGTACAAGTAAGTAAAAAAGCTTACGAAAGTCTTCCTACTGCACAAATAGAAGTTGCATTTTAAAGCTTTAAGTTTTCGGTCTTTCACTTGGTTAAAGAATAAAATATCGAATTCAATAGATAAATATATATGCAATATCAAAACTAGCCGAAATAGATACACGCATAGTTTAAATGCTTTCATTGAAATCTGAAAACCAAAATCTTACACGATTATTACTTTTCTTTAACTACGTACAAGTAAGTAAAAAAGCTTACGAAAGTCTTCCTACTGTACAAATAAAAGTTGCATTTTAAAGCTTTAGTCTTTCAGTCTTTCACGTGGTTAAAGGATGAAATATCGAATGCAATAGATAAATATAGATGCAATATCCAAACTAGCCAAAATAGATACACGCATAGTTTAAATGCTTTCATTGAAATCTGAAAACCAAAATCTTACACGATTAAAACATTTCTTTAACTACAAGTAAGTAGAAAAGCTTACGAAATTCTTATTACTGTACAAATAAAAGTTGCAATTTGAAGCTTTAGTCTTTCAGTCTTTCACGTGGTTAAAGGATGAAATATCGAATGCAATAGATAAATATAGATGCAATATTCAAACTAGTCAAAATAGATGCATGCATAGTTAAAATGCTTTCATTGAAACCTGAAAGCCAAATCTTACTTACACGATTAATACATTTCTTTAACTACGTACAAGTAAGTAAAAAAGCTTACGAAATGTCTTCCTAATGCAAAAATAGAAGTTGTATTTTAAAGCTTTAGTTTTTTCAGTCTTTCACGTGGTTAAAGAATAAAAATATTGAATGCAAAAGATATAGATGCAATATCAAACTAGTCAAAATAGATACATGCATAGTTAAAATGCTTTCATTGAAATCTGAAAACCAAAATCTTACACGATTAATACATTTTTTTAACTACGTACCAGTAAGTAAAAAAACTTACGAAATTCTTCCTACTGCAGAAATAGAATTTGTATTGTAAAGCTTTAGTCTTTTAGTCTTTCACGTGGTTAAAGAATAAAATATCAAATGCAATAGATAAATATAGATGCAATATCCAAACTAGTGAAAATAGATGCATGCATAGTTAAAATGCTTTCATTGAAATGTGAAATCCAAAATCTCACACGATTAATACATTTCTTTAACTACGTACAAGTAATTAAAAAAGCTTACGAAAGTCTTCTTACTGCACAAATAGAAGTTGTATTTTAAAGATTATCTTTCAGTCATTCACGTGGTTACACTATAAAATATCGAATGCAATAGATAAATATAGATGCAATATTCAAACTAGTAAAAATAGATACATGCATAGTTAAAATGCTTTCATTAAAATCTGAAAACCAAATTCTTATACGATTAATACATTTTTTTAACTACGTACCAGTAAGTAAAAAAACTTACGAAAGTCTTCCTACTGCAGAAATAGAAGTTGTATTGTAAAGCTTTAGTCTTTTAGTCTTTCACATGGTTAAAGAATAAAATATCAAATGCAATAGATAAATATAGATGCAATATCCAAAGTAGTCAAAATAGATACATGCATAGTTAAAATGCTTTCATTGAAATCTGAAAACCAAAATCTTACACGATTAATACATTTCTTTAACTACGTACAAGTAAGTAAAAAAGCTTACGAATGTCTTCCTACTGTACAAATAAAAGTTGCATTTTAAAGCTTTAGTCTTTCATTCTTTCACGTGGTTAAAGAATAAAATATCGAATGCAATAGATAAATATAGATGCAGTATCAAAACTAGTCAAAATACATACATGAATAGTTAAAATGCTTTCATGGAAATCTGAAAACCAAAATCTTACACGATTAATACTTTTCTGTAAGTACAAGTAAGTAAAAAAGCTTACGAAAATTCTTCCTACTGTACAAATAGAAGTTGTATTTTAAAGCTTTAGTCTTTCAGTCTTTCACGTGGTTAAAGAATAAAATACCGAATGTAATAGATAAATATAGGTGAAATATCGAAACTAGTGAAAATAGATACATGCATAGTTAAAATGCTTTCATTGAAATCTGAAAACCAAATTCTTATACGATTAATACATTTTTTTAACTACGTACAAGTAATTAAAAAAATCTTACGAAAGTCTTCCTACTGCAAAAATAGAAGTTGTATTTTAAAGCTTTAGTTTTTCAGTCTTTCACGTGATTAAAGAATAAAATATTGAATGCAATAGATATAGAGGCAATACCCAAACTAGTCAAAATACATACATGAATAGTTAAAATGCTTTCATGGAAATCTGAAAACCAAAATCTTACACGATTAATACTTTTCTGTAAGTACAAGTAAGTAAAAAAGCTTACGAAAGTCTTCCTATAGCACACATAGAAGTTGTATTGTAAAGCTTTAGTCTTTTAGTCTTTCACGTGGTTAAAGAATAAAATATCAAATGCAATAGATAAATATAGATGCAATATCCAAACTAGTCAAAATAGATACATGCATAGTTAAAATGCTTTCATTGAAATCTGAAAACCAAATTCTTACACGATTAATACATTTCTTTAACTACCTACAAGTAAGTAAAAAAGCTTACGAAAGTCTTCTTAATGCACAAATAGAAGTTGTATTTTAAAGATTATCTTTCAGTCATTCACGTGGTTACACTATAAAATATCGAATGCAATAGATAAATATAGATGCAATATTCAAACTAGTAAAAATAGATACATGCATAGTTAAAATGCTTTCATTGAAATCTGAAGACCAAAATCTTACATGATTATTACTTTTCTTTAACTACGTACAAGTAAGTAAAAAAGCTTACGAAAGTCTTCCTACTGTACAAATAAAAGTTGCATTTTAAAGCTTTAGTCTTTCAGTCTTTCACGTGGTTAAAGAATAAAATATCGAATGCAATAGATAAATATAGATGCAATATCCAAACTAGTCAAAATAGATACATGCATAGTTAAAAAGCTTTCATTGAAATCTGAAAACCAAAATCTTACACGATTAATACATTTCTTTAACTACGTACAAGTAAGTAAAAAAGCTTACGAAAGTCTTCCTACTGTACAAATAAAAGTTGCATTTTAAAGCTTTAGTCTTTCAGTCTTTCACGTGGTTAAAGAATAAAATATCGAATGCAATAGATAAATATAGATGCAATATCAAAACTAGTCAAAATAGATACATGCATAGTTAAGATCCTTTCATTGAAACCTGAAAGCCAAAATCTTACACGATTATTACTTTTCTTTAACTACGTACAAGTAAGTAAAAAAGCTTACGAAAGTCTTCCTACTGTACAAATAAAAGTTGCATTTTAAAGCTTTAGTCTTTCAGTCTTTCATTTGGTTTAAAGAATAAAATATCGAGTGCAATAGATAAATATAGATGCAATATCGAAACTAGTGAAAATAGATACATGCATAGTTAAAAATGCTTTCATTGAAATCTGAAAACCAAATTCTTACACGATTAATACATTTCTTTAACTACGTACAAGTAAGTAAAAAATCTTACGAAAGTCTTCCTACTGTACAAATAGAAGTTGCATTTTAAAGCTTTAGTCTTTCAGTCTTTCACGTGGTTAAAGAATAAAATATCGAATGTAATAGATAAATATAGATGCAATATACAAACTAGTCAAAATAGATACATTCATAGTTAAAATGCTTTCATTAAAATCTGAAAACCAAATTCTTATACGATTAATACATTTTTTTAACTACGTACCAGTAAGTAAAAAAACTTACGAAAGTCTTCCTACTGCAGAAATAGAAGTTGTATTGTAAAGCTTTAGTCTTTTAGTCTTTCACATGGTTAAAGAATAAAATATCGAATGCAATAGATAAATATTGATGCAATATTCAAACCAATCAAAATAGATATATGTATAGTTAAGATCCTTTCATTGAAATCTGAAAACCAAAATCTTACACGATTAATACTTTTCTGTAAGTACAAGTAAGTAAAAAAGCTTACGAAAGTCTTCCTACTGCAGAAATAGAAGTTGTATTGTAAAGCTTTAGTCTTTTAGTCTTTCACGTGGTTAAAGAATAAAATATCAAATGCAATAGATAAATATAGATGCAATATCCAAACTATTCAAAATAGATACATGCATAGTTAAAATGCTTTCATTGAAATCTGAAAACCAAAATCTTACACGATTAATACTTTTCTGTAAGTACAAGTAAGTAAAAAAGCTTACGAAAGTCTTCCTACTGCAGAAATAGAAGTTGTATTGTAAAGCTTTAGTCTTTCAATCTTTTACGTGGTTTAAAGAATAAAATAGCTAATTTACTTGGTGTATACATTAATTGTTGTTATCAGTTGCTGTATACATTATTCTAAAAAGTGTAAATGATCTATTTTTATTCCCTTATGGGCATAAATCTACAATATTCTAATAAATCTGCTCAACTTTTATCCAATATTATTTTGTTTAATTCTTATTTCAGAGAGTTACTCACAATGCCGTTTTACATATTGCCTTAAAAATGAGATTCATTTATATTGCGAAATATGCAAATTATATGGAAAATACTCATTGATAATTGGGATTCTACGCATAAATGTCTAATTTTTCTACAAATATTCATGCTGTCGTCAAAAAAATGACACGATTTTGGTAAAATGGTCTGTCCTATTATGTGCTAAAAAATCAGTGCATTTGAAATATTCTTTTATACTCAGGTCATCCAAAACATATTCGTTTTTTTCAGTTTTTGACGGTCCTTTAAGAGGTTTCAAGGAAATAACTTCGTGGAAGTATACGACGTCTATCCAGTTCTTAACAAGCCAAAAATTGCGGATAATTTTCGATGTAATTTTTAACCCCTTGCCTGTGGAATACGTTTGAGATCAACGTGCCAAAAATTAAAAGCATTTATTTTCTTTAATTTGGTTCGTCATTATCATCAAAATGTTAGATAAAGATTATTTTTGCACAATATTTAAACGAAATAAATGCTATTTTCAACATTTGCCTCTATATTGGGAATGTTAAGGAATTACAGTAATTTATGCTGTTATTACAACAAAATAAATCAAGTGACAGTGAAATCAAGTCTGGATAAATATAATAAACTAACACAACAATATTATTATTTATATCAACTGTCGGGAATTCCAAGTTCCCCAGATTCCTTTAAATTTCACAAATACTTTACAGTATTCGAAAAATAGCTACAAATGTCGGGACATTTTCCCGGGAAAGTATCTCTATCTATTGGAAAAATAAAAAACTTTATATTATGCATTGTACAAACCGATATCATGTTTCATGGAATTGAAATACCGTTTTTCCTTTTGCCCGAACTCAGGTAGGGCATTCCAAAATTGGCTCATTTGCTTTGCTACAACCGAGTTCCGGCGTCACAGGCAAGGGGGTAAGTATTCAACAACATCTTAAAATCGTAAAACTTTCAATCGTAAGTGACTGGTCACCATTCGCCATACAATGCATAACTTGCACATTTAATACAAAATGAATTAATTTCCAAATTTATAGGCCAGAGCTGAGTTCTGGTGTCGCAGACAATGGATTAAGTATTGTACAACATCGTAAAATCGTAAAATCGTAAAGCTTCTAATCGTAAATGACTGGTAACCATAGGTCATATAATGCATAACTTGCACATTTAATACAAAATGAATAAAGTTCCAAATTTATAGGCCAAAGCGGAGTTCGGGCGTCACAGACAAGGGATTAAGTATTCAGCAACATCGTAAAATTGTAAAGCTTCTAATCGTAAATGACTGGTCACCATTCGCCATATAATGCATAACGTGCACATTTAATACAAAATGAATTAAGTTCCAAATATATAAGCCAAAGCTGAGTTGTGGCATCAGAGGCAAGGGATTAAGTATTCAACAACTTCGTAAAGTCGTAAAATCATAAAGCTTCTAATCGTAAATGACTGGTCACCATTTGCCATATAATGCATAAAATGCACATTTAATACAAAATTAATAAAGTTCCAAATTTATAGGCCAAAGCTGAGTTTGGGCGTCACGGATAAAGGATTAAGTATTCAACAACATCATAAAATCGTAAAGCTTCTAATCGTAAATGACTAGTCACCATTGGCCATATAATGCATAAGGTGCACATTAAATACAAAATGAATTAATTTCCAAATTTATTGGCCAAATCTGAGTTTCGGCGTCACAGACAACGGATTAAGTATTCAATAACATCGCAAAATCGTAAAGCTTCTAATCGTAAATGACTGGTCAAATTAGCCATATAATGCATAACGTGCACATTTTATATTAAATGAATTGAATGAATGAAATACAAAGTTCCAAATTTATAGGCCAAAGTTGAGTTTTGGAGTCACAGACAACGGATTAAGTATTCAGCATCATAAAATTCTAAAAAAGTAAATCTTCTAATCGTAAATGACTGGTCACCATTGGCCATATAATGCATAAAATACACATTTAATACAAAATTAATTAAGTTCCAATGCCAAAGCTGAGTTCGGATGTCACAGACAAGGGATTAAGTAATCGACAACATCATAAAATCATAAAATCGTAAAACTTCTAATCGTAAATGACTAGTCAAAATTGGCCATATAATGCATAACGAGCACATTTAATACAAAATGAATAAGTTCCAAGTTTATATGCCAAAGCTGAGTTAGAGCATCACAAACAACTGATTAGGTATTAAACAACATTGTAAAATCATAAAATCGTAAAATTTCTAATCGTAAATGATTGGTCACCACTGACTACATAATGCATACTGTGCACATTTAATACAAAATTAATTAAGTTCCAAAATTATATGCCAAAGCTGAGTTAGAGCGATTTAAACAAAGACTAAAATCGTAAATTTCAAGGAACATACAATGCATAGAAATTCCAAAATTATAGATTTAATGAATAGATTAGGAAAATGATAGATTTTATTTAGGAAAATGATAGATTTTAAATTAGGAAAATTAAGAGTACAGTATTTCAGAAGGTAATCATATAAAGTTAGGATAATTGCGCAGTAAACGATGAGCGCATTTAAAAAGACATATGCTAGTTAGCAACATTTAATAAATGAAAATTTGAATCCCCTTAAATAATTTCCGGAAAACATGAGTAACAAGTTATAACTCTTATGTTTAAAAGGGTAAATGCTGAGGAATAAATCACGAGGAACAAATACTTAGGATCCTTGAATTTTAATTTGTTGCTATCCTAAGGTAATTCAAGCTCGAAATAAACGATTATTAGGTTTCACAATCAGTATGATAATTAAATGGAAGATTATTTTAATCAAATGCAGCTGCTATATAAATATTACGATTAGAGTCGGGAAAGTTGAATGGTTATTATAATTAAGATCACTCAGAAAGGAACCATATATATATATATATATATATATATATATATATATATATATATATATATATATATATATATATATATTGTGTTGTGTGTGTGTTGTGTGGGTGGGTGTGTATGCATCTATATATAAAGTAAATCAAGTGACAGTGAAATCAAGTATGGATAAATATAATAAACTAATACAACAATATTATTATTTATATCAATTGTCGGGAATTGCAAGATCCTCAGATTCCTTTAAATTTCACAAATACTTTACAGTATTCGAAAGATAGCTACAAATGTTGCGATATTTTCACGAGAAAGTACCTCTATCTATTAGAAAAATGAAAAAAATTATATTATGCATTGGACAAACCGATTTCAGGTTTCATGGAATTGAAATACCGTTTTTCTTTTTGCCCGAACTCAGGTAGGGTATTCTAAAATTGACGCATTTGCGTTGCTACAACTGAGATCCGGCGTCACAGGCAAGGGGTTAAGTATTCAACAACATCGTAAAATCGTAAAGCTTCTAATCGTAAATGACTGGTCACCATTCGCCATATAAGGCATAACGTGCACATTTAATACAAAATGAATTAAGTATGTAGATAAATATATATATATATATACTATATACACTATATACTATATACTATATACACATATATACTATATATATATAATATATATATATATATATATATATATATACAATATACATATGTAGATAAATATATATATACTATATACATTTATCTACATATATATATATATATACATACATATATATTCATATATACACACATATATAAATAAATATATATATATATATGCATCTATATATATACTATATATATATATATATATATATATATATATGTATATATATATATATATATACATGTATAAATATATATATGTATATATATAAATATATATAAATATATATATATATACATATATATATATGTATAAATTATATATATATATAATTATATATATCTATATATATACATGTATATATATAATATATATACATACATACATACATATATAAACATACACACACACACACACACACACATATATATATATATATCACAAATTTAAATGCTCTATCTTTAGCTGATGATTAAAATGAATCTCCCGTTAAAAAGAAAGAGGTTTGAATAAAAAATTAACTTACTGAGCTAATTCTATTTTCTGTCAGTACACACATATATACATATATGTAGATATGGTATGTTTATGTATATATGTGTGTCTAAATATTAATATATATATATATATATATATATATATATATATATATATATATATATATGTGTGTGTGTGTGTTCGGAGATAGGATATGTATGAGTGTGAAGTCTATGCTTACATCCAGTATTCTCACAAAAATTTAGTAACACCTAGTATAATTTTTAAACTTCATTTTGCTTTAATGTTTATATTTTAATAGCCATAAACGGGCTTATAATAAAAATATACCAGAAATAAATCATCAATAATTAAAAGGAAAAATTTCGTTGTAGAATTCCATTATATAAATTGCGACACTCTGTGTTCCGTAGACAACCTTTGCGATTGCTGATAACCAACATTTTGCAATTTTTGTTCCTGTTAGTTAGTGCAAGATAAGATAAAACACTGGCAGTGTTTTCAGTAAACTAAACTACTATAGTGTTAACGGCAAGCAAGCCAGGTATTGCAGGAGAAGAAACGTAAGAGTTTGCGTTTGGAATTTCTGATGGATTTAAAATTCTGAATATCAAATTATATTTTTCGGGAGGTATGTCTCTAATAGACGAGGTAAAAATCGTTTTACTACTACTTGCATTTACATATTTGTAAATATAAATTTATTTGTTATTTAAAATGAGAGCGAATTTATAAATAAAATTTATAGTAAAATTAAATATATTTAAATGTTGAACAATTTTTTATTTATTTCTAAATACTGTTTATAGAGTACTCGTGTATTAAGGTATATATAGGCACACATATGTACATTTATGTGTGTGTATATATATGTGTGAGATAGAATGATATACATATGTAATATTACAATCCCTTATTTACATATTTCGAAATTAATTTAATAACTTCAGTTCATAAATTACGTTGGGGTTTGCGCGGTAATCCTGATTCTTCCCTCCAGACAAACTATGGACTTAATTCAGCCTCTGTCTGTACTTCTATAGCCAATTTTATACTCGTTGTCTTTAAACATGTGTATTCTTATCACGTGATCAATTGTGATTAAGGATTATTCATAGTCTTTTTATTCTGAGGAATCCCTAGTTAAAAAGTGTTTGTACACGATCATCTAAACGTTCTCGGATGTTGTATGGATTTGATGCATCGTCACCTGGAATAAAATGTTGTTCTTTTGTATGAATGTCGCCTATGTTTCATAAATATATATATATATATATATATATATATATAATATATATATATATATATATATATATATATATATATATATATATATATATATATATATATATATATATATATATATATATATATATATATATATATATATATATATATATATATATACATATATATATATATATATATATATATATATATATATATATATATATATATATATATATATATATATATATATATATATATATATATATATATACATATATATATATATATATATATATATATATATATATATACATATATATATATAAATACATATATATATATACAATATATATATATACATATATATATATACATATATATATATATATGTATATATATATACATATATATATATATATATATATATATACATATATATATACATATATAATATACATATATATATATATATATATATATATATATATATATATACATATATATATATATATATATATATATATATATATATACATAATATATATATATATATATATATATATATATATATATATATATATACATATATATATAATATATATATATATATATATATATATATATATATATATATATATATATATATATATAATATATATATATATATATATATATATATATATATATATATATATAACCGAAATATTCTATAAAACCCACAAGATCGGCGATATCAGCAACCCAACAATTTGTGCAAGCTTTCAGAAAACATTACCCCAAAGTTGCATTTCTTCGGTATACGAATTATTTTTTGCGTGCTCCAAGTTTGTCTCTGTTAGTTCAGTTCTAGTAAAAAATTTCACTTTTTACCATTTCCTTATTTAATTATCTTTAAAAAATAGTAATTTTATTGTTCTTGGCAAAAATTATTATATAAAACAAAAATTATTATAGTTAAACAAATGCATTATCCGCAGATGAAACAATTTTTATCACCAAACTGAACTTGCACGCATACTTTCTGCACTCACTTTATATCTGTTCACATCCGTTTCATCACTAAAGTGTACATCTCAGCTTCTCTCCTTACGCATCAAAATCTTGACAAAATACTCCACGAAAAACTGAAGAAGAAACAAAACAAAACCTTCTCCCACTCTTCAAAGCTTAAGGAACTCAGGCATTCAATCAAAGACGATACTTACGTCTTTTTTTTTTCCTTTTTTTCACTCACTAAGCATGTGATCTGTTGAGTGCAATGGTTACAAATGGATAGGAAACATCCCTAACAGATAAGAGCAAAAGCAGAAAAAAAAAACATCGAGGAAGGCAAAAATGCCGGTACCTACGGCAGAGACCCCCCTTTTTAGAGTAATCCACGGAGAATGATGGATATGTAATGCGATATTTCCCTACCCAGGGAATTAGTTGGGAAAAAATGTTTTAAAGAGGGGGAGAATGCTGGGAAAAGCATAAATATGTGTCACCCTTGCTATGCATTTTGTGTGGGTATTTTAGCAGATTTACCCCTTGTGGGTTTTTTGGGTTATGGTCGTAGCGCGTTTGGAGGTTTTCTTTTATTTTATTTTTCTTGTACATATATGTAACTACTGTTACAATTTTCATTGTTCATACATTTTTTTGCTATCTTAACACTAAAATTACGGAAGGGGTCATTTTGATACCTAGCAAACTTTTATCCCTGACAACTCTTCTATTTTTTTTTTGCAAATGTCTTAATCCTTTCTTAACTTTTCCTAAATGATTGTGATTTACGAAATAGTAAAGATTTCAAGAAAGTCGTATTTTTATTTTAGCCCTAACAAATGATTATACCTAGAAATAAGGCAGGCTTCATACCGATGTTGAAGACAAGTGTAAACTTCCTAATGACTTTTTCACTATTTTATTAGCAAAACTGGAAGCATTCACAGTGTTGTTGTACCTAAGGGGGCATTAGCCGCCAAGGGAAAATTCTTAGTTTGTGGTCCAAGACTTGGGGACCAAAGTTTTTTAATGAAACTATGAGTAGAGATAGGTTTCCGGAAGTGTTTTGAAAATAAACTAACAAGGTCTCCACGTTTGCAGTGGCCGACCGATGCTATTTTTGCTGGCCTTTGAGAGTCTTGGGTTCGAATACAGTCATGGATGTTCGTAGCCGTTGAAATTGGCTTTAAGCTGTATCGGTCTCATTAGCCTTGTATTGAAAAGTCTGTTAAACCAAATCAAACCAAACCACGTTTGCAGTGTGATAGATTTACACTAATATCCGAGGTATAGAATACTTTTATAGAAAACTGTAAGCTTTGCTACAAACCAAATGAAAATATTACGTTTGATGAACAGTTATTCCCTACAAAAACAAGATGCCGTTTTTTGCAGTATATGCCTAACAAGTTAATTCGGAATAAAATTTTGGTTAGAAGTAGATGTTAGGACAAAATACTTAAAAAACGGATTTCCCTATTTAGGAAAAGATGAAATGAGATCAAGTGATCAAAGTTTAGGAGAGAATGTAGTAAATAGTTTAACTGATCCTACATGCCTGCAAAGGCGGTATATTTTTAAAAACAAACTGTAGTCGTCATAATTTGCGTTATTTTAATTTATTTTTCAAAAATATATTCTATAATATAGAGAAATATGCAGATATCTTATGAAGGGGACAAAATGACACCCGCCGTAATTCTAGATATACAAAGACTACCGTAATTCTAGTGTTAAGGTATACGTCTGCTTTAGGAGAACTTTTTTCTTTAAACGTAAAAACTAGTTCATGTTTTTACATTTCTCTATTCATTTTTTATATTACCATAGAGAATTGCACTTAAAAAATTTATTCCTGGAGAAGTTTTTATAAAATTTCTAGTAAATGAAGAAAATTTAGTAAAAAATCGGTTTTTTTTCAAATAGTCTAATTTTTTTATAAATTAAATTATTTCAATATTTTTTTATACAACGCATTTTTTATACACTGGATTAGTGAATCACTTAAAATCTTTGCTTAATTTACATTTGGTAAAACATTTTCATCTTTCAAAATCATACATATTGAATTTTTAACGTATTTTCATTACTTTATATCTAACTATGAGTGTAACATTTTTAAAAGTTATCTAAATTTAAAGCTTTTAGATCATTTACTAGTAAATACTATCCAAAACATTCATAATAATTTTCAACAAACTATTTTAAGAACTTTTTGAGAAATCACATTTCAAGTTTCAACATTTTATTAATAATACCGTTCTGAGAAAAAAGAATTTGAAGTTTATGAAAGCAATTTTAACTATTAAAAAAATTAAAATGCATGTTTAAAATTCCTCACACTTTCTTTCTTCAAAACTTTATAATTGCCAAATTGCTAATTATTAAAAATACTAGAAAAATGTTTAAACTAATCTTCATGTAAATTTAAAAAGTTTTGTCCAAAAAATGCTCTTTAAAAGGCTTTAAATTCACAACTTCCGGTTCCGAAGTCGCTACTTCCGTTTTGTTTTGACAGCTGTCACTGATGTTTAAACAGTTGTAACTTTTCTTTAAAATGCCGTAGAGACAAAACAAAAATAGATTTAGAAACCTAAAAGTTGAAATTTTATAATAGAGAAATTTTAAAAATATATGATTTGGGGCAAAATATGACGTTTTTAACGAATACGGATATCTTAATGATTATTAACTTTTAAAATTATTTATTTTTTTAAAAACATACTTCTCAAGATATTAAGTTCACCCTTCACTTATCTAGTGACGGGTAAAATTTTTCAGTTTTGGAAAAAACTAACAGCAGTAATAGGTGGTAATATTTTTTTTACATATTTATAGAGGTGATGCATATATATACAGTCGTACCTTGAAGTGGTACCTATATGTATAATCAGTACCTTGCCTATTATATTTTGCTTATAGAAGAACAACTTTAGTGTTTCATTATTATTTATACAAGTGATGCATACAAGTACTAGTGGTACATTCAAGTGGTATATATATGTACATACAGTACTTTGCCTATTTAATTTTGATTATAGAAAACTGACAGTTGGATTTTAATACTATTGGTACAAGTGATTCATAAATGTACCAGTCGTACCTTCAAGTGGTACATATATGTACACACAGTGCACATCTAGGTTTTATTTTATTCAACGAAAATAATACGTTGTAAATACATGTACCTATGTTTGCAATTTTCCTTGTCCATGCATTTTTTGCTATCTTAATAGTTACGAACTTTTAAAATTATTTATTTGTTTAGAAACATACTTCTCGAGCTATTAAGTTCTTGTTAAATAGGTTAACAGTTTTTATAAACACTTATTCATTGGCTTATAGCCTTTTTCAATTTTGAAAAAAAACTAACAATAGTAATAGATGGTAATATTTTTTTTACATATTTATAGAAGTGGTGCATATATAAACCAGTCGTGGTGTTGAAGTGGTGCCTATATGTATAATCAGAACATTGCCTATATTTTGCATATGGAAAAATAACTTTAGGGTTTTATTATTATTTATACAAGTGCTGCATGCAAGTGCCAGTCGTACCTTCAAATGGTACATATATGTACATACAGTAATCTTCCTATTACATTCTGCTTATAGAAAAATGACAGTTATGCTTTAATATTATTGATACATGGGATGCATACTTACATGAGTCGTAATTTACAGTAGTACATATATGTACAAAAAGTACCTTGTATACTATTCTTCTTACTTCTTACAAATAATAAGAGTTGGATTATATTATTATTATTATTATTATAAGTGATGAATACAAGTACCATTTTGATATGTAAAGTAATACCTATTAAAATTATACCTTCTTGTTTTAAATTATGTTGTTTTTAATGCTATAAGTGGGTAAGCTTAGTGGTCTAACACTTAAAAGAAGATACCGAGAAATCTCACTGAGAAATTATAATCTAGAGGAGAGGTTCTCAAACTTTTTCGTTAATGGATCCCTTTTTATAGTATATAAAAAAGATACAAATGAAACATTTTGATATGTAAAGTAATACCTATTAAAATTATACCTTGTTGTTTAAACTGTGGTTTTTTCCCATGCTGTAAGATGGGTAAGCTTGGTGATCTGACACTAAAAGAAGATACCGAGAATGTCACTGATAAATTATAATCAAAAGGAGAGTGGTTCTCAAACATTTAACGTTAATGGATTCCATCTTATGGTGCCATAAAAAAAGATACAAATGAAACATTTTGATATGTAAAGTAATACCTATTAAAATTATACCTTGTTGTTTAAACTGTGGTTTTTTTCCATGCTGTAAGATGGGTAAGCTTGGTGATCTGACACTAAAAGAAGATACCGAGAATGTCACTGATAAATTATAATCAAAAGGAGTGGTTCTCAAACATTTAACGTTAATGGATTCCATCTTATGGTGCCATAAAAAAAGATACAAATGAAACATTTTGATATGTAAAGTAATACCTATTAAAATTATACCTTGTTGTTTAAACTGTGGTTTTTTCCATGCTGTAAGATGGGTAAGCTTGGTGATCTGACACTAAAAGAAGATACCGAGAATGTCACTGATAAATTATAATCAAAAGGAGTGGTTCTCAAACATTTAACGTTAATGGATTCCATCTTATGGTGCCATAAAAAAAGATACAAATGAAACATTTTGATATGTAAAGTAATACCTATTAAAATTATACCTTGTTGTTTAAACTGTGGTTTTTTCCATGCTGTAAGATGGGTAAGCTTGGTGATCTGACACTAAAAGAAGATACCGAGAATGTCACTGATAAATTATAATCAAAAGGAGTGGTTCTCAAACATTTAACGTTAATGGATTCCATCTTATGGTGCCATAAAAAAAGATACAAATGAAACATTTTGATATGTAAAGTAATACCTATTAAAATTATACCTTGTTGTTTAAACTGTGGTTTTTTCCATGCTGTAAGATGGGTAAGCTTGGTGATCTGACACTAAAAGAAGATACCGAGAATGTCACTGATAAATTATAATCAAAAGGAGTGGTTCTCAAACATTTAACGTTAATGGATTCCATCTTATGGTGCCATAAAAAAAGATACAAATGAAACATTTTGATATGTAAAGTAATACCTATTAAAATTATACCTTGTTGTTTAAACTGTGGTTTTTTCCATGCTGTAAGATGGGTAAGCTTGGTGATCTGACACTAAAAGAAGATACCGAGAATGTCACTGATAAATTATAATCAAAAGGAGTGGTTCTCAAACATTTAACGTTAATGGATTCCATCTTATGGTGCCATAAAAAAAGATACAAATGAAACATTTTGATATGTAAAGTAATACCTATTAAAATTATACCTTGTTGTTTAAACTGTGGTTTTTTCCATGCTGTAAGATGGGTAAGCTTGGTGATCTGACACTAAAAGAAGATACCGAGAATGTCACTGATAAATTATAATCAAAAGGAGTGGTTCTCAAACATTTAACGTTAATGGATTCCATCTTATGGTGCCATAAAAAAAGATACAAATGAAACATTTTGATATGTAAAGTAATACCTATTAAAATTATACCTTGTTGTTTAAACTGTGGTTTTTTCCATGCTGTAAGATGGGTAAGCTTGGTGATCTGACACTAAAAGAAGATACCGAGAATGTCACTGATAAATTATAATCAAAAGGAGTGGTTCTCAAACATTTAACGTTAATGGATTCCATCTTATGGTGCCATAAAAAAAGATACAAATGAAACATTTTTATATTTAAAGTAATATCTATTAAAACTATACCATGTTAATTAAATTATGATTAGTCTGTACCATTACTAATTAAAAGTTGTTTTTTTTTCAACACGTTTTGTAAAATAAGTTAACGTTATATAAATGTCAATAATTTTTTTATTGATATTTATTTTAAAATCCACTAAAACTAAACCCACCGATATTTATTTTACACTATTATTTTTTAACTCTGCAAAAAACTTTCCGTTGACCCATTAATGTTTTCGATATCTACCAAAATTATTTAAATTATTTTTTATTTATCCCCTGAGCGGTCACAAAAAACTCCTGGAGGTACATACGGACCATTTTGGGAAATCACTAATTTAGAGTGTTGTAAATTATTAAGTATAACACTGTGAGACTAAACAATAGCAATTGTTTAAGATCATTAAGTTGAGAAAATTTCGTAATGCAGTTTTCAATTAGGATATGGAATTTAGGCACAAATGCGACAACTGGTGATTCAACATATGCATCCCTGAGCCACGGTAGCTCAGATCGCAAAGGCAACGCTTTCCTAACTGGAGATTGGCGGTATCAGAGCCCGATCCGGCCAAAGATCCGCCTTTTTCTTTAAAAGTGACTGGGGCACGTAAAATAGGTTCTGGTCACAATGTCCTCCAAGTTCTCAATCGATAACTCTGGGGGTGGAAGGCCAAGCTTATGGGTCTTCTGCTTGGTCCCTGTTTCAAAATGAGAAGTAACCACTTGAGCATAATTCGTACTTTCACCCTTGTGGTGCTCGTTAAAAACGAAAGGCGTACCCCTTTGCTTTAATGCAAGTAGCCTCCGGCTCAATTGTGCTTGGTTTGACCAAGTGGCATGAGACAACAACAACAACAATATATGGATTAACACAGCAACTTCAAAATTACAAGGACCCACTTGAGCATAAGTCGTACTTTCACCCTTGTGGTGCTCGTTAAAAACGAAAGGCGCACCCCTTTGCCTTAATACGAGTAGACTCTGGCTCAATTGTGCTTGGTTTGACCAAGTGGCATGAGAAACAACAACAACAATATATGGATTAACACAGCAACTTCAAAATTACAAGGACCCACTTGAGCATAAGTTATACTTTTACCCTTGTGGTGCTCGTTAAAAACGAAAGGTGCACCCCTTTGCCTTAATAAGAGTAGCCTCCGGCTCAATTGTGCTTGGTTTGACCAAGTGGCATGAGACAACAACAACAACAATATATGGATTAACACAGCAACTTCAAAATTACAAGGACCCACTTGAGCATAAGTCGTACTTTCACCCTTGTGGTGCTCGTTAAAAACGAAAGGTGCACCCCTTTGCCTTAATAAGAGTAGCCTCCGCTTCAATCGTGCTTGGTTTGACCAAGTGGCATGCGACAACAATTACAACAACATATGCATCCACACAACAATAGTAGATAAATGTTAAAATCATCAAGTTGGGTTTTTTGCTTTGGTTTGGAGAGCTAAGGTCTACTTTTCTGGTACAGGAGGATTAACGAGAACCGGGCTTAATGTCGATTCCGAACGACTACAAACAACCAAGCCATGGCATTTGAACTCCCGAATACCGAGACCAAAAATAAGCACCCTAACTGTTGGATCAACTATCGGCCAAGATTTACCAACTATGAAGTTGGTAAATCTTGTACTGAAATTTTCAATTCTAATATCGAACTCAGGCACAAAATGCTTCAAAATTAAAAACTTCAAATCCTTCCATTTATTCATAGAAATCATTGCGTAATTAAAAACACATTCACTTCGATGAGGGAAATTAGTAGAAATATGTCTATTTTACAAAGATAGCTTTATTTAAATTTTTGTCGGTACTTCACTGCCTATATTATAAACGTGCAGGCAAGTGCCTATGTATACATCTGGCTTCAACGGTAGTCTAATTTAGAAGTGCAAGGTTCTTTCCAGAAAAAACACGTTCAAAGGCATCGACACGGATTGGTGGGAGGGAAACAGGGCAGAGGAAATGGATTAAAATGCCTAACTCGACAAATATAATCTGCACGTGCAGCAGAAAACTCGAGTGTGCGACTCTTCACTCGCACCCCTGAGCTTCAGATCTCCCCTCAAATCTCCCCTATAAATCTATCAAGGTGTCCTTTTTTTGTTCTATTTGTTTCCCGAATTCGAGGGGAGAGGAAAAGCTAAGCCAATTCTGGAGGAAAAATAGATCCACTACCAGATGCCAGAATTAGACGATTCTGATACCCGTGTATCTACAAATTTACTGTTGCCAACACCTTATTTAACAATTTAACGGACAATGGTTTCGTAGCAAAACCACCTATTAGACATCTTTTTTTTTAAACTTTACTTTTTGGATTACTTTACTTTATCTTTTTATAATTATTTACGGCAACAATCTCATACATCTGTGATATATGGAAGCCAATGATGCAGAATCAAGAGGTTTTGCAATTAAAAAAAAAACTTTTTTGAGACATGGATGAGTTTTCGATTATATATATGTATTATATATATATATATATATATATATATATATATATATATATATATATATATATGTGTGTGTGTGTGTGTGTGTGTGTGTATTAGTTATACATTTTATACATATTATATTTTTGATATTTTAAATATATAACAGATGATAGCTCTACGTTTCACTTATTTATTTATTTATTAATTTTTATGAATTTCTTGTTGCCAACACCTTCCTTATATATATATATCCCGAAAAGTACAATTACCTTTATAAAATCCATTGATAGCTGATTTTAATGTTTGTTTGAAACTACATGACTCATTTTTATCTGCACTCATTGAGGAAAACAGACTCCCTTAATTCGAGGTCTTTTATTAAAGGGTCTTAGAGTCTTACTTTGTCACTTAATACTAAATTTTACATATTACAAATTGTTTTCTCCTCCTTACATGTGCTCAAATTAAAATGAAATTTTTTACCAATAAATGTTTGAACTATTCAAAATATTTTTTTTCTCAAATCATAGAAAATAAATTAAAAACTTTTGGTAACTTTGATTGAAAATTTTTATTTATACTCTAAAATCCAAACTTTACTTATATTTTCCTGCAAGCAGGATTGTAATAAAGATATTGATGTCAGAATCAAGATTTTATTTGTTAAGAAAAAAATATGGTGCATCTTAAAATTTATACCTCAAACTGAAACATTTTATCGAGATTAATAATTTTTTATTGAATATACTTCAAATATTTTTTAAAGTAATATTTTTAAAGTATATGTAATTATAAAGTACAATTATAATTACATATGCAATACTAAAATTAACATGTTACAAATTATTTTTTTCCTCCATGCATACTCATCAAATGAATAATGAAATTTTTACCAATAAATGTTTGAACTATTAACTGCAAAATATTTTTTTTCTAATCATAGAAAATAAATTTAAAACTATTAGTAAGTTTAATTTATATTTTAAAATCAAAATTTTCTTATACTTCCTGCGAGCAGGATTGTAATAAAGATATTGATACCGGAATAAAAATTCTACTTGTTACGAAAAGTAACATGGTTTATCTTAAAACTTATAAATCAAATCGAAGCATTTTATCAAGATTAATAATTTTTTATTGAATGTAATTCAGATATTTTTTTTAAATTAATATTTTTTAAAGTATATGTAATTTTAAAGTACAATTATTTAACGTGTCAATTAATTTCAGCTATAAATTATTCTACTTAAGCATTTTATTAAGATTAATACTTTTTATTGCATATAATTCAAATATTTTTTTAAAAAAGTAATATTTTTTAAAATATAAGTATTTATAAAATGCAGTTATTTAACGTGTCAATTAATTTGAGTTATAAATTATTCTACATAAACATTTTATTAAGATTATTACTTTTTTATTGCATATAATTCAAATATTTTGAAAAAAAGTAATATTTTTTAAGTATAAGTAATTATAAATACAATTATTTCACGTGTCAATTAATTTGAGTTATAAATTATTCTACGTAAGCATTTTATTAACATTAATACTTTTTTATTGCATATAATTAAAATATTTTTTTGAAAAAGTAATATTTTATTTAAGGTATAAGTAATTATAAAATACAATTACTTAACATGCCAATTAATTTGAGTTATAAGTAATTCTACATAAACATTTTATTAAGATTACTATTTTTTTTAATATAATTCAAATATTTTTTTAAAGTAATATTTTATTTAAGCATAAGTAATTAAAAAATACAATTATTTAAGATGCCAATTAATTTGAGTTATAAGTAATTCTACATAAGCGTTTTATTAAGATTATCATTTTTTATTTAATATAATTCAAATATTTTTTAAAAAGTAATATTTTATTTAAGTATAAATAATTATAAAATACAGTTATTTAACGTGTCAGTTAACTTGAGTTATAATTTAATCTACATAAGCATTTTATTAAGATTATTACTTTTTGATTGAATATAATTCAAATATCTTTAAAAAAAAGTATTATTTTTTCAAAGTATAAGTAATTATAAAATACATTGATTTAACGTGGCAATTAATTTGAGTTATAAGTTACTCTACATAACAAACTGAATGTATCTGCTAAATTTTATCAAAATATTTCTTATAGTTTTTTAAATACAATGGCTGCAATAGTAAAATTATAGGAAATGAGGAAAATGCAATTAAAGATAAAAAGGCTTCCCTTTAACTGTGAAAGAGTAATTATAAATTTAATCATTACTGAAGTTCTGTTTGAAATATCGAAGAAAAATGGTACCAAAATGCACACAAAGGATTGTAAGTTAATATGAAAGGTAGACAAATAAAAATGTTTTAAGTTTTAAAAGTTTATTACCTTTTAAATAAAGCATTAATTTTGTAGCTTTATGGTTTTTTTTTAATAAAGTTTATCTATTTGGTTTAGTTTGATTTGCAGCACTACGCCCTAATGATTTGCTACACGAATGGTAACGACACTAGTTCCTACTGCTTAGCGCCGATTCCGAAAGGCTACAAACATCCATGCCAGTAGCAGGATTCGAACTCGCGAACACCACTACCAAAGAGTGGTGCCGTATCATTCAGCCATGGTTCAGCAAAGCTTATTGAATCAAAATGAATATTCCAAAAATATTGGTCTGATATACAAATGTGTATACCTGTACCTATCCGTATTAAATTTAACAACTTTTATTTCCTGTGGTGAAGAAAGTTGAAAAAATTCTAGTATTCGATTTTCATCACCCGTTTTCGAGACATTGAAAAAAACAACTAAATGAAACTGTAAATAAGCCACACTATTGTCCAGCGACTGCCTATGAATGACCTACTATACGGTTTATTTTTGGAAAAAACGAGTTCTAATGGAACAGGCAACTACTGCTTAAAGATGATTCCGAACGGGTACGAACATCCATGCCGCGGTGCATTTGAACCCACGATATCCGCTACCGAAGATCAGCCCCTAAGCAATAGTAAAATTTTAGAAAATAAGAAAAATGCAATTAAAGGTAAAACTTCTTCCCTGTAACCATGAAAGAGTAATTATACATTTAATCATTACTGGAGTTCTGTTTGAAATATCGAAGAAAGAGTAGTACCAAAACGCACCAAAATAATTTTAGTTTAATTTAAAAGGTAGAAAAATCAAAATGTTTAAAGTTTTAAGAGTTTCTTGGCATTTTAATAAAAGTTTAATTTTATAACTTTATGGTGTTTTTAACAACGATCATTTCTTTGGTTTGGGGTACTACGGCCTACTGCTTTGCTGTAGAAAGGGTAACGAGGCCATGACAACTGTTTAAAGCCAATTCCGAACGGCTACAAACATCCATGCCAGTAGCAGGATTCCAACCCTCGAACACCGGTATCGAAAAGGTGCGCCCTACTATTTAGCCGTCGTTCAGCAAAGCTTATCGAATTAAAATGAATGTTCCGAAAATATTAGTCTACTATACAGATGTATATACTTGCACCTATCCTTATTAATTTTAACAACTTTTATTTCCTGTGGTAAAGAATGTTGCAGAAATTCTAGTATTCGATTTTCAACAACCGTTTTCAAGACATCGAGAAAAAAAACTCCTAAAGGAGACAGTGTACATATGCCACACGTATTGTTCAGCGACTGCCTATGAATGACCTACTATTACAGTCTATTTTTGGAAAAACGAGTTCTAATGGGACCGGCAACTACTGCTTAAAGATAATTCCGAACGGTTATGAACATCCATGCCACCGTGCATTTGAACCCACAAAATCCGCTACAGAAGATCAGCGCCCTAAGCTCTAAGTAAAATTTTAGGAAATGAGAAGAATGCAATAAAAGGTAAAAATTCTTCCCTGAAACAATGAAAGAGTAATTATACATTTAATCATTACTCGAGTACCGTTTGAAATATCGAAGACATAATAGTACCGAAATGCACCGAAAAAGTTATAATTTAATATAAAAAAGAAAAAAATCGAAACTTTTTAAAGTTTTAAGAGTTTTTTGACGTTTTAATAAAATTTTAATTTTGTAACTTTATGGTGTTTTTTATTAAAGATCATTTATTTCGTTAAGGGCACTACGGCCTTCTGTTTTGCTCAGGGCTTCGAACCGTAATTTTTTTTGTTCCGGTTTTCGTTCAGGTTCAACTAAAAAATTAATATCGGGTTTAATTCCGGTTTTCGCTCCGCCAAAATTAACGGTTTTCGGTTTAGTTCCGGTTTTCGCTCCGCCAAAAATATACTGTTTTCGTTTCAGTTCCAAATGAATAATTTCATTTTATGTATATTCTTATTTGTACTAAAAATATAATTCTATCATAAACAAAAAATGTAATTCTATCAAAATTTAGAAGATTTTATTCTTTTTTTAATTGTTATACTATGTGAATTGATACAAACAGCAGGTACGATAAGAGCGGCGAGCATTGGCATTGTTATCCATTATCAAAATCGCATTTGACAACTAGGTTCATGATTACCCACATTCGTCGTTTGACTCTCACATCGTGCACTTGGCCTTGCAATAATTATGTAAAAAATATATTATTTATTTAACATATGAAAATTGCCTCTTATTATTAATATATCTTCTAACGTGGTTTCACTGAGATTACTTCTGTTGTCTCGGAGAATAAATTTCAACACTAACTTGTGTAGCTGGAGCTGCCAAAACCACCATTGCAATATTATACAAGTGCGGATATGTAATTATAAAGTTCCGTTAAATTAGAAAATATTGATAAGTTGGTAACAGTAACAAAATGACTGAAAAATATATCGAACCGAAATAAACCGATATTTTTTTCGGTTCAGTTCCGGTTTTCGTTCCGACCAAAATAACGTTTTTTTCCGGTTTTCGGTTTTCGGTTTTCGGTTCAGTTCCCGTTCGAAGCCCTGGTTTTGCTATACAAAGTTTAACGAGACCAGGACCTACTGTTTAGAGCCGATTCCGAATGGCTACAAACATCCATGCCAGTAGCAACATTCGAACCCGCGAACACCGATATAGACGAGATTCCGACATCGTTCAGGCAAGCTTATTCAATCAAAATGAATGTTCCGAAAATATTGGTCTGCTATACAAATGTGTATATCTGCAACTATCCGTATTAATTTTAACAATGCTTAGTTCATGTGATGAAGAACGTTCCAAAAATTTTAGTATTCGATTTTCATCAACCGTTTTTGAGACATTAAGAAAAAAAAACGACTAAAGAAAACAATATAAATATGTCACACTTACATTCCTATTGTTCAGAGACTGTTAATGAATGATCTACTACTACGGTCTACCTTTTTGCAACACGAGTTCTAATGACACCGGCACCTATATGTTAGAACTCATTCCGAACGGCTACGAGCATCCATGCCACAGTGAATTTGAATCCACGTACTCCGGTACCGAAGATCAGTGCCCTAAGCGTTCGGACATTTCTCAGCAGGTTTGGAGTGATACCTAAATTCAAAATTCAAAATCATCATTATGTTTGGAGTATTCTGAATGCTGAAAGATCATGTGCGTTAGAATTACTTAGACTTAACCAGCTGTTAAGTATTAGTTTGTTAATTATATCCAATTTTCGTCGTTTTGAAATTGCACACAGTCTTTAATTGTACTGTTCACCATTTGTAGTGATCTTTCTTTATTTGCTTATTGTGGGCATTTTGGGTTTCTGCATTTATTCTGTTTTCCCCTTGATGCAAATTTTATCCTCTTCTGTTTGGTCAGCCCAGTATTATATAAATATTTTTTCGTAGTTGCTGTGAGATGACTCCGACAGTTGTTTTAATCCCCTGTGCGGGTGTAATGATAGGCTTATTTTTTATTGCTCGTGGAGCAAGTTTGTAATGCTATTGTTTTTAATTTTAATGCATGTTAAATAAACGACTTGTTTTTTTAAATAACGTTTGTTTTCTTCACTCACCATACTTGCCACTTTGCTTTAAATGTCATGTGAGACTCAATATAATAATAGCCTAAGTTATCTCTCCGTCTGTCCTCAAATTTATGAAGAGGTTGGACCTGGAATGGATAGAGGCATCCATATTGGATTCTTGATGAGTTAGGGTTATCAACGTTCGAAATTCACCCCATCCCCCCTTTACTATCATTTAATGCCATTATTTAAAGCTCTATTTTCTACGGTTAAGAGGAGGCGATTAAATGTATCAATTTGTCACATAATAAATAGATAAAAATAACATTTTTTCTAGCATTATGACGTCATCCCTTTAGCCATTCATCTCATTTAATCATTTCTTATTTTAAGCTATTTAAATATCGTCTACATTATTTTCATACGTTTTATCGCTGAACTTAGATATTACGTAAATAGTTTTATTTTATATTTGGCTTAAATGATAGATTAAGTACATATGTGATAATTTTAAATTTAATTATCAATTTTTTTTGTTGCAATGAATATTTTATCACCAGTATTAACAACAAATTGTATCTACCTCCGGGGTGTAATGGATATGATAGTTTCACTTATATTAATTTCTCTTCAAAAAAAGTTTGGTAAAACTTAGCTATAACTTCGACGTAGCTTAGAAAATTTTGAATTTTTTTTTCTAAGTGAATTCAACGTGATTCTAAACTGAACTCTATCCACAGTATCGAAAGACTTTAGAAGTTACGTATGAAGGTACACAAATTATTGAGCTTGTACCAGATAATTCTCAGCCAAAAAACAAACCATATTTTTTATCTGCCTCATAGGGTGCATTATTTTCATACGTTTTATCACTGAACTTAGATACTATGTAAATAATTTTCTTTTAAATTTGGTTTAAATTATAGATTAGGTACATATTGGATAATTTTAAATTGAATCATTGATTATTTTTTTATTTCAATGAAAATTTTATCAACGGTATTGACAACAAATTTTTTCATACAAGTCTAGGATTCTGTGTCACGGAATAAATAAATTCTAGAGTTTAAGATATATATCTTTAAAAATAAGGAAGTTTGTTCGTTTGTGTGTTTTTTTAACCACACGGTTTGCCATCGATTCGCTAAATTTTGTACATCATTCATATATACCGCCAAATAATCACTGCTAATATTAAAACCTCTGCTGTCCATCCTATCACATAATATGACAAGTTGACAACTAACATAAGGTCAGCAAAGATAAATATATTATTGAGCGAGTACCAGATAATTCTCAGTCAAGAAACAAACCATTTTCTTACCTGCCTCAAAGGGTACTTTAATTGTGGAAAATTAAAAATTTTAATGATCCTGCCGTATGACGGGATATATACTAGTTCTATAAATGGTGTGTCAAAAACAACACGAGAACTCTATTATGCAACATCAGTACCTGTGAATGTAAAAACGACAGTTGTTGTTGTGGTACTCGAATCGAATGTAAGCACCATTACGGCAAATGTTCCATCATGAATAAATATTCTTAAACATAGAATGTTGTTTTAAAAGCCACAAGATGTCTTCCAGTAACACCTAGATAATTTCGTAAATAATTTTCTTTTATATTTGGCTTAAATAATAGATTAGGTACATATATAATAATTTAAAATTTAATCATCGATTATTTTTTGTTGCAAGATAATTCTCAGTCAAAATACAAACAATTTTTTACATGACTCATAGGGTACTTTATAATTCTGGTAAATTAAAAATTTTACTGATCCCGTCATATGACGGGCTATATGCTAGTTTTATTATAGAAGACCTAATGTGTGGAACTTTTTACTATTATAGATAAAAGCTACCTTAACTAAAAGACGGGGTACATAGGTCTTAATTTAGATAGGACTTGATCATCATAATTTTATAAAGAAATTTTAAAACTTCCTTTCTTTAATTAACGAAATTTAAAAATATTTCTGGTTAATTCATTAAGGAACTAGCATCCTAGAATTTTTAGTTTTCCAGAATTGTAAAGCACCCTATGAGGCAGGTAAAAAAATTATTTCTTTTTTGGTTGAGAATAATCTTGCAACAAAAAATAATCGATATTGAGGTTGCATAATAGAGTTCTCGTGTTGTTTTTGACACACCATTTATAGAACTAGCATATAGCCCGTCATTTGACGGGATCATTAAAATTTTTAATTTTCCAGAATTGTAAAGTACCTTATGATGCAAGTAAAAAAATGGGTTGTTTCTTGGCTGAGAATTATCTGGTACACGCTCAATAATTTGTTTATCTTTACTGACCTTATGTTAGTTGCCAACTTTAATTTATCTTCTCATATAACGGGATACGATGGACAGCAAAGGTTTTAATATTGGCAGTGATTATTTGGCGGTATATATGAAAGATGTCCAAAATTTAGAGAATCGATGACAAACCGTGTGATTATCTATAAAAAGCAAACACAAACGAAAATCTTCTTTATTTTCAAAGATATATAACTTAAACTCTAGAATCTTTTTATTCCGTGACATAGAATATTAGACTTCCATGAAAATAATTGTAGTTGTTGATACCTTTGATAAAATTTTCATTGAAATAAAAAAATAATCGATGATTAAATTTTAAATTAT
>CM063497.1:62318693-62328693 GCA_032207245.1 Pardosa pseudoannulata
CGAATAATTGATATGGCTGTAGTGAATGCAAGTATTTTACCCAAAAATGCACATAAAGGTGATTTTATGTCCATAAAAGATTTCGGAAGAGCTGTAAAATATCTGAAATTGGGAATCGGAAAAAAAAGGTTTTGAAAGATCGACCTTACAGTTTTCCTTCATCACTAACGTCTAATGTCAGTGATGATGTTCGCTTTGATAGAATGGATTACAATATGGAACAAAGAAAGGGAAGCTGTCGACTTGTAGGGTGCCAAGGAAGGTTCCTAACATATTTTGTGAAGTGCGATGCCACTTTATGCAAGAAATGTTTCATCAAATTACACACTAAACTGTAGAAACATTAAAATTTTATATTTTAAAATAACTAAACGTTACGAAGTACATTCTGTAATATTGTGAAATTCTGGATAAATAAACGTTTTTTAAAAGAAAACACATTAGTTTTTATCTATTTGGTTCGTTTTTACCACGTTATTGAAGTACTACTGATTGTTGTGTATTTGCTAAAATATATCCCCCGAACGCCCAGTGATCTATTTTTAGACCAGCATATTTTTTAAAAACTATGGTACGTATTGATAAAATTCGATAATAATATTCATGTTGATAGTAAAAGACACCCAATTTATGAATTATATGTCATTATGTCGAAAAAAAATAATTTGGGCGTTAATGGGTTAAATCATTTCAATGATAATTTTGCATTATTCTTCCAGTACACTTCAGGATTTAAACTTTTTTCCCATTCTATCCCCGAATATTATTACCCAACAAAGTAGAATATAATTGGTTTAGCTATTTATTTATTAAATCATTTCAATGATAATTTTGCATTATTCTTCCAGTACACTTAAAGATTTAAACTTTTTTCTCATTCTGTCAGCAAGTATTATTTCCCAATAAAACAGATCATAAATTGTGTAACTCTTTACTTATTAAATGATATCAATGAAAATTATGAATTATTCTTCCAGTACACTTAAAGATTTAAACTTTTTCCCATTCTGTCCCCAAATGTTATTACCCAATGAAGCAGAATATAAATTGTTTAGCTATTTACTTATTAAACGATTTCAATAATAATTATGCAGTTTTCTGCTAGTATACTTAAAATTTTAAGCAAATATTAGTCTCACGTTGTACAAGGGATGGTTTCACAGTTATATCCCCCTCCTAAAATAACTGACCTTGTAAGAAAATGTAGGTTTTTTATATATATTTGGCATTTATAAGGTTTAAAGGTAATACTTATAATTTAATTCCAATAAATTTAAAAGAAATTTTAATTGAGACCTTTAAAGGGTTAAAATAAAAATAACCATTTTTTTTTTTTTTTTTTTTTAAACATATACAGCTTACACTAAACTTTATACAAACAAATGACTTTCTAGACTCTAAAACTATTCTTACGTTGAAATTATTTACGTTGAATTACGCACTGTAACACTAGTCCAAATGGGTACAACTTTGGTATACCCCCCCCCCCAAAAAAAAAAAAATTACGCGCCAAATCTGGCACTCCATACGGACTTTTTAGGGTTGCTGTTTCTTATTTTGGTGTTGCCAATTTAGGTTTTTTCAGCTTTTAGGTTTTTGATGTTGCCATATTTAGTATTTTCTTGTATTTTGTACCATTTTTTGAGGTTTTTTTTTTTTTAATTTTGTGGCAACAATTTTTGGATTTCATATATGTTTTACAGCCATTTCATTCATTCGCCATTTCTTTGTGAAGTGATCAAGCGGATTTCGGACTTGCTGTATTTTGCTGTAAATCTGGTTGTATTTTCCAATTATATTTTTTTTTCTATTAATTATTTTTATCTTTTAGCTTTCAATATGCCTACTGTATATAGTGCTGTTGAAAAGTTTCAGGGAATTTTGAGTCGGAAAATTGATAGTTGTGCTTCATTTTCGTTACCTTGCGATGTACATGTTTCGTAAATCATGTTTAGTTTCTAATGTTGATCGTGTCAATAAATTTATTGAAATTGCTGCTGGGGTAAGTTGAGAGGGATTCAAAATTTCTGTATTAATAATTCTTTTTATTAGATTGCCAACACGTATTTTCAATTGTATTTGTTAAAATTTTTGTGTAAATTGCATATAATATGTTATTCTGTGTCATTTATTTGTATTTTTTATGTATTTATTGTATTTTTCAGGGGTTTTTTTGTATTTAATGATTCCGTATTTTTTATGAATTAGTTATTTTTATTTAGCGAGAATCGATCTTGGCAAGAAAGGAAAAGGCGCCAAAAAACAGGTATTTTGCTTGGCGAGAAAAAAAAAGTCACCAAATTTCCGATTTGGTTGGTAAATCAAAGTAGTTCCGTCCAAATGTGCTCAGAAATTTTGAAACTGAATATTAAGATTATATCTTTCTTTTGCTTACGTGCAGACGTAACGTAGAAACTTGTAAAATTGAATTCAGGCATGCTGTAAAACGAGTATTTATGTTGAATTTACAATGCTGAATAATTTTCCTATTACGGTGTATGATGTTTTTCATACAAGGTGTTAAAAAGTGCAATTTATAATCATTTCAATATGGTAATAACCATGAAAAATAACTTTATTCAATATTACTAATATTAAAGGATCACTTCATAAAAATATCCATATAGTTTCAACTGAAAAAAGTTTCATCTTTTCTTGTAAAGGTCAGCAGAGATACGTAATTCAGTTTTAATCTGCTTGTGCGCCTTCCAATTTTTGAAGAAGTGCCCAGAGCTAAGACGTGTCTATCTAGAAGATGACATTTTTAAAAGACAATGGATCTTTGATGATGTTGGCGCAGCTGACGAAAGATAAAGTTATTAGATTATCTCCTTTTGCACTTTTCATTTCTTTTGCGAAAATGTTATATTTTTGGGAAGGATTAGGCATGCATACATATATGCAACATTATTAAAATTATACTTATTAATACTTATAATTTAAATATGCATGTATATATATATATATATATATATATATATATATATATATATATATATATATATATATATATATATATATATATATATATATATATATATATATATATATATATATATATATATATATATATATATATATTATATATATACATATATATATATACATATATATATATACATATATATATATACATATATATATATATATATATATATATATATATATATATATATATATATATATATATATATATATATATATATATATATATATATATATATATATATATATATATATATACCGGGTGACCATAGTTAAACTGACAGTGCTTGCAGTGTTCTGTAGAGCGATCTATTTGCGAGAATGATGCCACATTTTGTAGAAAGATTAAACAAGACGGGAGACGAAGGATTCCGTGAAAAAGCAAATTAGTTCCAAAAGTCACCGCTGGGGAAATATTTGGCGCTGTATAATAGAAAATAGGGTGTTTCATTCATTTTTTAAACATAAAAATATTTTTGTTATATAGAAGTTTTTAAGCAAGACACACTTTGTCGTTAACAAAACTGATATCAAGGCTAAGGCGTATGATAGCTTAAAATATAATTAAGCTAAAGACAAGATTATTGTTTTAAAACATGTTGCAATATCTTAAAATAACTTGCATGTATTTAAGTTGCAAATATATTTTTAAAAAATATTTGAAAAAATGAATTTATCCTAAAAAAAATAAAACATTTATCATTAAAAATATAATTTGGGAAATATACAAGAAAATATAGGTGCAATCGGATGAAAATAATATTTTATAGAACCTGTTAAAATTTCAAGAAAAAATATTCATTTTAAGATAACATGCGCGTCACATGAAAAAATCAGTTTGAGAAAAATCAAGTTAAAGTTTTGTAAGTAATATTTCTTAACTTTAAATAGGTGACATGATTTTATACATAACTCTTCTCAATATAGAATAATTTTTGCGTGGATATTTTTACAATGTTCAGAACTGAATTCCTTTTTACCTATATTTTTTCTGAAAAATCTAATTTTTTGTCTATTTAACAGTCGTATGTTCCCTTAAAATGCATTTTTAAGATATAAATATTTAATACATAATTCGAACAAATTATTATCTTTATACACATATCTCACTCATTTTTGGAACATAAAAAATATATTTGTTCGAAATTTTTGAATTACAGTCACTTTATTGTTAACAGAAATGATATCACCTATAACGCTTATGATAACTAAAAATATAATTAAGCTAAAGACAATATTATTCTTTTAAAAAATGCTAAAATATCTTAAAATAATTTAAAAAGTAAATTTATACGTATTTAAGATACATATATATTTTTAAAAATATATTAAAAATATTTCCTAAAAAACTAAAAGTTTATCATTGAAAAATATTTTGGGAAATATACAAGAAATTTTAGGTATAATTGAATGAAAATTATGTTGTATAGAACATGTAAAAATTCATGAAAATATATTGAAATCTTTTTGAGATAACATGAGTGTTACATGAAAATAAATACAACTTGAAAAAAATTAAGTTAAAGTTTTGTAATTTATATTTGTTAACTTTAAATAGGTGACATAGTTTTATACATAACTCCTCTCAATATGGAAATTTTTTTTACGTGGATTGTTTTAAAATTTTCAGAACTGAATTCCTTTTCACATATGTTTTTTCTGAAAAATCATATTTTTTATCGATTTAACAATTATATAATCCCTTAAGTTTATCCTTAAAACGAATGTACAGAAAATTGTTAATTTATAGCTTTCAAGCTACTGCATTCGAATTTAGTCAGAAAATGACATTCTACCCTCTCCTGAAAAAAAAAGACGTCCAAACAAATTTTCAATAATTGATAAAAGAAGACAACATTTTGGTGGTTAAAAAGATTTTGAGATAATGTGCGCGTCCCATGGAAAAATACAACTTGGAAAAATCAAGTTAAAGTTTTGTCAGTTATATTTCTTAACTGGAAATAGGTGACAAGATTTTATACATAACTCCTCTCAATATAGGAAATTTTTTACGCGGATTACTTTAAAATGTTCAGAACTAAATTCCTTTTCACATATATTTTTTTTGAAAAATCTAATTTTTTGTTTCTTTTAACAGTCGTATATTCCCTTAAAAATCGTTTTCAAGATATAAATATTTAGAACATTGTTAGAATAAATTAATTTCTTTACACACGTATCTCATTCATTTTTAAAACATAAAAAATATCTTTGTTAGAAATTTTAAAATTACAGACACGTTGTTTTAACAAAAATGATATCAACACTAACGTTTATAACTAAAAATATAATTTAGCTAAAGACAATATTATTATTTTAAAACATTCTGCAATATCTTAAAATAATTAAGTAAATTTATATGTATTTAAGATACATAGATAATTTTTTAAAAAATATTCGAAAAAAGGAATTTTTCCTAAAAAATTAAAAATTTATCATTGAAAAAAAAATTTGGGAAATATACAAGAAAATTTAGGTTCAATCGAATGAAAATTATATTGTATAGAACCTGTAAAAATTTCATGAAATAATGTTAAAAACTTTTTGTGTTAGCATGTGCCTCACATGAAATATCACAATTTGAGAAAAATCAAGTTAAAGTTTTGTAAGTAATATTTCTTAACTGTAAATAGGTGACATGATTTTATACATAACTCCTCTCAATATTGAAAATTTTTTAAGCTTATTGCTTTAAAATGTTCAGAACAAAATTCCTTATCACATATATTTTTTTCTGAAAAATCATGTTTTTTAAAGATTTAACAATCATATATAATTCCTTAAGTTTATCCTTATAACGAATATACAGAAAATTGTTAATTTATTGCTTTCAAGCTATTGCATTCGACTTTTGTCAGAAAAAGACATTCTACCCTCTCCTGAAAAAAAAGACGTCCAAACAAATTTTCAATAATTGATAAAAGAAGACAACATTTTGGTGGTTAAAAAGATTTTGAGATAACATGCGCGTCACATGAAAAAATACAACTTGGAAAAATCAAGTTAAAGTTTTCTCAGTTATATTTCTCAACTGGAAATAGGTGACATGATTTTATACATAACTCCTCTCAATATAGGGAATTTTTTACGCTGGTTGCTTTAAAATGTTCAGAACTAAATTCCTTTTCAAATGTATTTATTTCTGAAAAATTTAATTTTTGTCTATTTAACAGTCTTATGTTCCTTAAAATTTGTTTTTAAGATATAAATATTTAGAACATAGTTCATCAAAATAACTTTGAACGTAAATTTGCATGTATTTAAGATACAAATTCATTTTTAAAAAAATATTCGAAAAAAGGAATTTTTCCTAAAAAATTAAAAATTTATCATTGAAAAATATTTTGGGAAATATACAAGAAAATTTAGGTTCAATCGGATGAAAATTATATTGTATAGAACCTGTAAAAATTTCATGAAAAAATATTAAAAACTTTTTGAGAAAACATGCGCGTTACATGAAAAAATAACAATTTGAGAAAAATCTAGTTAAAGTTTTATAAGTTATATTTTTTAACTTTAAATATTTGACATAGTTTTATACATAACTCCTCTCAATATTTAATTTTTTTTTACGTGGATTGTTTTACAATGTTCAGAACTGAATTCCTTTTTACCTATATTTTTTCTGAAAAATCTAATTTTTTGTCTATTTAACAGTCGTATGTTCCCTTAAAATGCATTTTTAAGATATAAATATTTAATACATAATTCGAACAAATTATTATCTTTATACACATATCTCACTCATTTTTGGAACATAAAAAATATATTTGTTCGAAATTTTTGAATTACAGTCACTTTATTGTTAACAAAAATTATATCACTTATAAAGCTTATAACTAAAAATATAATTAATTAACTAAAGACAATATTATTGTTTTAAAATATGCTACAATATCTTAAAATAATTTTAAATGTAAATTTATATGTATTTAAGATACATATATATTTTTAAAAACATGTTCGAAAAAAAAAATTTCCTAAAAAATTATAAGTTTATCATTGAAAAAATATTTTGGGAAATATACAAGAAATTTTTGGTTTTATTCGAATGAAAATTATGTTGTATAGAACATGTAAATATTACATGAAAAAATATTAATATCTTTTTTAGATAATATGCTCGTTACATAAAAATAAATACAACTTGAGAAAAATCAAGTTACAATTTTAAAGTTAAATTTCTTTGCAGTAAACAGCTGACACATTTTTATCCATAACTTCTCTCAATATTGGAAATTTTTTTACATGGATTATTTTAAAATGTTCAGAACTGTATGCTATTTACATATAATTTTTCTAAAAATCTAAATTTTTGTATATTTAACAGTCGTATGTTCCTTAAAATACATTCTTAAGATATAAATATTTACAACTTTGTTAGAACAAATTATTATCTATACAAACATATCTCATTCATTTTTGAAACATAAAAATATCTTTGTTAGACATTTTTAAATTACGGACACTTTGTTGATAACAAAAAGGATATCAACGCTAACATATATGAGAACTAAAATTATAATTAAGTTCAAGACAAACTTATGGTTTTAAAGCATCTTGCAATATCTCAAAATTACTTTGAAAGTAAATTTGCATGTATTTAAGTAGATATATACTTTTTAAAAAATATTTGAAAAAAAATAATTTTCCTAAAAAGATAAAAATTTATCATTGAAAAAAAATTGTTGTAAAATTTAGGTTTAATCGGATGAAAATTATATTGTATAGAATCTGTAAAAATTTCATGAAAAATTAATAACTTTTTGAGATAACATGCGCGTGACATGAAAAAAAAAACAATATGAGAAAAATGAAGTTAAAGTTTTGTAAGTTATATTTTTTAACTTTAAATAGATGACATGATTTTATACATAACTCCACTCAACATAGGAAATTTTTTACGTGGATTGTTTTAAAATGTTCAGAACTAAACTTCTTTATCACATATAATTTTTCTGAAAATTTTTTTGTCTATTTAACAGCCGCATGTTCCTTAAAATACATTTTTAATATATAAATATTTAGAACATAGTTAGAACAAATTATATTGTATAGAACCTGTAAAAAATTCATGAAAAAATATTGAAAACATTTTGAGTTAACATGCTCGTTACATGAAAAAATCACAATTTGAGAAAAATCAAGCTAAAGTTTTTTAAGTTATATTTCTTAACTTTAAATAGGTGACATAGTTTTATACATAACTCCTCTCAATATTTGAATTTTTTACGCGGATTGTTTTAAAATGTTCAGAACTGAATTCCTTTATACATATATTTTTTCTAAAAAATCGAATTTTTTATCGATTTAACAATCATATAATCCTTTAAGTTTATCCTTAAAACGAATGTACAGAAAATTGTTAATTTATAGCTTTCAAGCTACTGCATTCGACTTTCGTCATTAAAGGACATTTTACCCTCTCCTGAAAAAAAATCGTCCAAACAAATTTTCAGTAATTAATAAAAGAGGATAACATTTTTGGGGAAAAAAATATTTTTAGATAACATAATAGTGTCCCATGAAAAAATACGACTTGGAAAAATCAAGTTAAAGTTTTGTCAGTTATATTTCTTAACTGGAAATAGGTGACAAGATTTTATACATAACTCCTCTCAATATAGGAAATTTTTTACGCGGATTGCTTTAAAATGTTCAGAACTAAATTCCTTTTTACATAAATATTTTCTGAAAAATCTAATTTTTGTCTATTTAACAGTCGTATGTTCTTAAAATACATTTTTAAAATATAAATATTTAGAACATAGTTCATCAAAATAACTTTGAACGTAAATTTGCATGTATTTAAGATACAAATTCATTTTTTAAAAAATAATCGAAAAAAAATTTTTCCTAAAAAATTAAAAATTTATCATTGAAAAAATATTTTGGGAAATATACAAGAAAATTTAGGTTCAATCGAATGGAAATTATATTGTATAGAACCTGTAAAAATTTCATGGAAAAATATTAAAAATTTTTGGAATAACATGCTTGTCACATGAAAAAATCACAATTTCCAAAAAATCAAGTTAAAGTTTTGTAAGTTATATTTCTTAACTTTAAATAGGTGACATGATTTTATACATAACTCTTCTCAATATAGAATAATTTTTGCGTGGATATTTTTACAATGTTCAGAACTGAATTCCTTTTTACCTATATTTTTTCTGAAAAATCTAATTTTTTGTCTATTTAACAGTCGTATGTTCCCTTAAAATGCATTTTTAAGATATAAATATTTAATACATAATTCGAACAAATTATTATCTTTATACACATATCTCACTCATTTTTGGAACATAAAAAATATATTTGTTCGAAATTTTTGAATTACAGTCACTTTATTGTTAACAAAAATTATATCACTTATAAAGCTTATAACTAAAAATATTCATAAAAAAATTTCATGGAAAAATATTAAAAACATTGTGAGATAACATGCGCCTCACATGAAAAAATCACAATTTTAGAAAAATCAAGTTAAAGTTTTATATTTTTTAACTTTAAATAGGTGACATAGTTTTATACATAACTCCTCTCAATATTTGATTTTTTTTACGAGGATTGTTTTAAAATGTTCAGAACTGAATTCCTTTACACATATATATTTTTTCTGAAAAATCATATTTTTTATCGACTTGACAATCATATAATCCCTTGAGTTTATCCTTAAAACGAATGTACAGAAAATTGTTAATTTATAGCTTTCAAGCTACTGCATTCGAATTTCGTCATCAAAGGACATTCTACCCTCTCCTGAAAAAAAAGACGTCCAAACAAATTTTCAATAATTAATAAAATAGGATAACATTTTTGGGGTTAAAAAGAATTACAAAACGGATAAAAAAAACACCGCAATAAATAACACGTAATCCGCACTCCAAATATGAAAGAGCTTCAGAACTATTCCTTTACACAAATGTTTTCTGAAAAATTATTATATCACTGACTCTTGTAATCTCCTTTTTTTTACTGTACAGTGAACAATATACTTTAAGATACACAC
>CM063497.1:62353693-62398693 GCA_032207245.1 Pardosa pseudoannulata
TGCTTATTTTAATCTGAATTTCGATTAACTGTCTTAACTCCAGTTACATTTAGGTCGTTCAAGAGGAAATCTACTGCATTTAAAAGTATTATAAGTTCAAATATATAAAATCTATAAAAATAAGTGCTAAGTTCCATGACTGTCTACAAAGTTATATGTTAGACCTTTAGTCAAACGGCACGCTTCTGTGTGGTAGTTAAAGTAGATTTATATAATTGTAGCATCAGTCGTCTATATTATTTTAATATTGTTAGTAGTATGAGGTAAGTAAACGAGGTTCATAATCTATTTACATCAGTCAAAAAAATAGAAAATTAACCAATATTACTAACGGCCTGTGATACAAAGTCATTTAACACCTAATCATGATTAATGCATGGCACCATCTAATGGTGGGATGCAGTTCTCCGTTTAAACAGTGATTAATCGCGGTTAGCCGTTAAACGACTTTGGTCAGACCGGTTCTGAGTCAAACTAAGCACAAATGAGCCATACTACTAATATTAAGGGCCGGTATCACCAAATTCGTTTAACGGTTAACCACGATTAACCCATGGCGACAATCAATGGTGGTACGCAATTCTCCGTATAATCATAGATTAATCCCAGTTAGCCGTTAAAACACTTTGGTGAGACCTGTAATTATTCAAACCAGGCCCGATTGAGCCATACTACTAATATTAAGGGCCGGTCTAGCCAAATTCGTTTAACGGCTAACCCTGATTAACCTGTAGCGTTCTGAGCCGCATCTAAGAAGCTCCCGCAAATGCAAATTGCATGGATGCAAATTTCCCTAGATGCTGCGCGCGCGAGCATGTTCCCGTATATAAAGTGAGTGGCACGGTTCAATAAAAACCACTCTCGGCTCTGAATCATCGTTACTCTGGGAGTTGCGGTTCATACCGAACGTTCGTTATGACGTCACCTTGACGTCAGATTGCGGAAATTTTGACAGCAAACGATATTTCGGTACTCTGGGGGTTACATGCGGAAAGTTACCGATAGTTTAGGCTGCTGTAAATTTCCGCTTGTAGAGAGTACGAAGTATCGTTTGCTCTCAAAATTTCCGCAATCTGACGTCAAGGTGACGTCATAACGAACGTTCGGTACGAACCGCAACTCCCAGAGTAAGGGCTATCGAGCTTGTGTGAAACAACTTTTCGCCTGTTAATCACTTGCAAGCCGCAAGTTGTTATCAACGCACTGATGTTTTAGGCTTTACCTTTTTTACTATTTATTTACTTTCTTTTAATAAAACGTTTTGATCAAAAGCTCCTGTTGAAGATTAGTTTGTTTCGCTTCAATATTTCCTCTACAAACCCATGGTGACAAACAATGGTGGTACGCAGTTCTCCGTAAAAGCATAGATTAATCGCGGTTAGCCGTTAAACAACTTTGGTATGACCTGTAATTATTCAAACGAGGCCCGATTGGGCCATACTACTAATATTAAGGGCCAGTCTCACCAAATTCGTTTAACGGCTAACCACGATTAATCTCTGTTTAAACTGAGAATTGTGTTCCCACCATTGGTTGGTGCCATGGGTTAATCGCAGTTAACTGCTTAACGACTTTGGTAAGATCGGATAAGGTAAAATCTTGCTCCTATCTTATCAAACGTTCATCACATAAAGCCTCTCGGTATTTATAAAAGGAATAATTTTATTTTTGTGTATGATAAACAACCTACACAATGTTTATGAATTTATAATGTGAAGTTGTTTTAATGGGTATTACAAAATGTTGGTCAGGAAATCTTAGACATATTGTATTTTCACATGTTGCTGAGGCTTTTACATGCGTATATCTTATGAGTGGCACGGTTCAATCGGAAGAAACTCTTAAATTACGATAATGCAAATTAACCGTTGTGACGTAGCTCGTATGCATAGAGTAAACCGTACATGGTGGTTACGCGAATTACTCAAGTTTGAGTTGCTAAAAAACGTTTGGTAGCCTGTCAACTATAATAGTAAATAAGAGTGACGCAAAAAAATCACAGAACTTTATTCTTTTTATTTATATATTTTTATTAATTAAAACTTTTAATAAAATGTAAAAGACGGAAATCTTTGTTTTATATTTTCAAAAAAAATCTGAAGTCAATGGTAATCGCACTTAAAACCTGAAATTTTTTCGTTGCAACTTTGGGTTCCTAAATTTACGTTTTTAACATGTGTTTTTGTTTTGAATGAGACAGTTCATTTAATTTTTTGTTACGGTTGGTGTTTATGGGGATAATCGCAGTTTTTCTTAAATCGGATATAAAATCTTGTTATTCCTATAATTGTATTTAATCGTTCTTATTAAGCCTCTCGGTATTTATAAGAATAATTTTATTGTTTAAATAATCATACACTTAATATTCTTTTATAATGTAAGTTGTTTAATGGGTATTACAAAAAAAAAATCTTACACATATTGTATTTTCAATGTTGAAATTTTTTACTATACACAAACATATTCATGTTTTTTTTTATCTTTACACAAGAGTTTAAGTTTTTTTCTTTTTTTTGCATTTCATTTTATTTTTATTTAAAATTAAAAATACTTGCATTTTTCGTTTTTAAATCGCATTATTTCTTTCTACTCAAAATTAATCACACTTGATATCTCTGTATTACCAGCTAAGTTGGAAAAAAAGTACTTTCACTTCGATCAGAAATTAAATATCGCAATAATATTCTTTCTACTCAAAATTAATCACACTTGATATCTCTGTATTACCAGCTAAGTTTGAAAAAATGTATTTGCACTTGAATCAGAAATTAAATATCGCAATAATATTCTTAGGCTTTGTAGGATAATACTTAAGAATAGAGTATCCCTAGGCAAATTTGATGAAATTATTGGCGATGTTTACTAAAACACATAGGTATTCCACCTATTGTATCCCTTGCTTTTTTCTGTCGATGAAGAGTGTGTTATTGTAATAGAATTATATACTGTCACTTAACCCAAACCACTTAGAATCTGGGCATTTATATTTTTTGACAATGAATCCCTCGACATTTTACAAAGCCAAAAGCTACAAATTATTAAAAATGAGTCACAGTGAACCATTAATGGTTTCCTATACCTATTTTTTTTTCTCATTATGCGCATGTAATATATAAAAAGGGTTGCACTATGAGAGTTGGATACAAATAATGTAAATTAAAATAGAAATACAGATTTTTTGGACACGGCGAGATCAGGAGTAAATATTAGCATAATAAAATCAAACAGTTTTGAGATTACGTTTTAAACTTATCAGTTTCATACTTTTTACTACATTAAGCGTTTGAGTGCTGAAGAGTTTTCTTATATATATATGCTAATAGTGCGGGATGAAATTCGTAGTAGTTTTTTTTAGAACAATAGAAATGATTATAATTAGCACTATTTATTAAGTAACAAGTAATTTTTACCAACACAAATATTCTTTATTCTCACTTATTACAAGAATATTTTGCTGCACAAATTCCATGAATTCTTTTTTACATATAGGACAAATTAAATTGGATCTTCTAATTCCATTACCATTTTTTTACTGCATACATCACATTGTCGCAAGTTTCGCCCAGGCAATTTTTCTAAAGAAAACTTGGTACTTATTGGTAGTCTTTCTGTGGCATTTTTACTTGCTAACCATTCCTCTTCTATAGTGATATAATGGTCAGTATAACACTTGTTGAGAAAGTGAAAACAGTTTCTAATTTCTATACAACAACGAAAAGTTTTTTTTTACTACAAATAAATAAATAAATAAAAGACACTCATTTTGTCTACGTACCACAATCCACGGCTCTACTGCATTGCTACTTACCACTGTATTTTATTCTAATTCTTATATTATTAAAAATCACAATTGAGTAAAATTAATGCAAACTGCGATTGATATGAATTCAACTGCTCTCAATAGATGCGAAAATTATACTAAGAGCAGCGTTTCTGTATTTTCGGTACAAAACAAGAGAAGCACTATCTCGCTTCTCCCCATTTTTGGCACATACAAGCGAAGCGCGATAGCGCTTCACGGCACTGAAACGTTTAAAATATCCCTACAATCGTAAATTTTAATGACTTTTGCAAACCTTCTACTTTAAATTTTGAGTTATTTATTGTGTTGCTATCAACATTAATTTAAAAACAAATCATTCCATGGAAACAAAGATTTTATAAACTCTCTGTCAATTGTCTCTGAAAAGGGACATTAAAATAAAAAATTTTTGAAGATATAAAGTGATATTTCTCGTAATTTTTTACTTTACAGATGGACAGTTTGAAGTGCAAAGACGCTGCTAAATATTTCAAATCCAAACTGATACAAATCCAATGGGAAGAAGATGTTAGAAAAGACTATGAAATACTGGAGTTAGCAACAAAAGTTCCAGACGAAGATATTCAGACTGATTTCCATATTTTTATGCAAGCTGTTCAAGAGCAGATAACCATATCAAGAATAAACCAAGAGCTGGCAATGAAAGGGAAGAGTTCTGTGCCTAACCTACACTTTCCAAATAGCTTTCCAAAAAATAGTTACCTACAGGAATGCATCGATGAACCAGACTTTGGATTTCCGTCAACAAATTTCACCAAATCTAACAATAGAAGTCACCGTATATCTATGCCAAATCTTGGAACAGTCACCCAATCTAAAACAGTTTCTGGATCCCAAAGAACAAGATTATCAAAAGAAGCCATTCCACTTATATTTATTAGGAAAATGTCAAACAGAGAAGGACACTCCGGGGAATATACCGACAATTTTTGTTGTTGAGTCTTGAATCAGTATTTGATGTATCCCTGCTCAGATCCAAGCTGATACAAATCCAATGGGAAGAAGATGTTAGAAAAGACTATGAAATACTGGAGTTAGCAACGAAAGTTCCAGACGAAAGTATTCAACCAACTTTCCGTATTTTTATGCAAGCTGTTCGAGAGCAGATAACCATATCAAGAATAAACCAAGAGCTGGCAATGAAAAGGAAGAGTTCTGTGCCTAACCTACACTTCCCAAATAGCTCGCCAAAAAATAGTTACCAGCAGGAATGTATCGATGAAGCAGACTTTGGATTTCCACTACCAAATATCACCAAATCTAACAGTAGAAGTCATTGTATATCTATGGCAAATCTTAGAATAGTCACCGAATCTAAAACAGTTCTGGCTCCCAAAGAACAAGATTATCAAAAGAAGCCATTCCACTTATATTTATTAGGAAATTGTCAAACAGAGAAGGACACTCCGTGTAATATACCGACAATATTCCTTGTTGAGTGTTGAATCAGTATTTGTTGTATCCTTAATATGAGTGACTTTTATGTTGTTGCCCTATTTTGTCTATAAAATTATGGATAGAGATAAAACTCAGTGAAATCTTCTTTATTTCTATTTCGATAAATATTTTAATTTCAACCGATATTTGAAAAAGGCGAAATTTTTATGCTGTAGAAACTTTACGTTGAACTATACAGTGGCTAAGCTAGTTAAATTACTAGTCAATAATCGGAGATTTTATTTTAAAATGATTAAATCCCGATTAGATGTTATAATCTTAAATTTTCAATACAGACATTTAATAATCTTCGATCTATGGTATAAAAATCCATAGAAAGCTACCAATATAAATTTTACTTCAAGGAATAGATCTAAATCATTGATTTATAATGGAATGTATAAACTCCTTCCTACACAAAGAAACCCAAAAAACTGAAGCTTTTGTTTACAACGTGACTAACTTAAGCTCTTACAGTTTAAACTCTGTAATCGCTAATTAACAGATTCTTTTTAGGCTGGTTACACACATGGCCGATTTTTCGGAGTGGAAAATTTACCTTCACCACCATTTAAACAGTAGTCCATTGAAATAATTATCAAAAGAAGCCATTCCACTTATATTTATTAGTAAAATGTCAAGCAGAAAAGGACACTTCAAGGAATATACCGAGAATTTTCCTTGTTAAGTCTTGAATCAGTATTTGCTGTATTCCTAATATGAGTGGTATTTGGTTGTTGCCCTATTTTGTCTATGAAATTATGAATAGAGATAAAAGTCAGTGAAAACTTCTTTATTTCCATTTTGATAAATATTTTAATTTCAACCGATATTTGAAAATGGTGAAATGTTATGCTGTAGAACCTTTAAGTTGAACAATACAGTAGCTAAACTAGTTGAATTAATAGTCAATAATTGGAGATTTTACTTTAAAATGATTAAATCTCGCTTAGATGTTATAATCTTAAATTTTCAATACAGACATTTAATAAGACTCACTCTATGGTAAGAAAATCCATATAAAGCTACCGATATAAATTTTACTTTAACCCATTAACGCCCAAATTATTTTTTTTCGACATAATGACATATAATTCATAAATTGGGTGTATTTTACTATCAACATGAATATTATTATCGAATTTTATCAATACGTACCATAGTTATTAAAAAATATGCTGATCTAAAAATAGATCACTGGGCGTTCGGGGGATATATTTTAGCAAATACACAACAATCAGTAGTACTTCAATAACGTGGTAGAAACGAACCAAATAGATAAAAACTAATGTGTTTCCTTTTAAAAAACGTTTATTTATCCAGAATTTCACAATATTACAGAATGTACTTAGAAAGGTTCAGTTATTTTAAAAGACAAAATTTTAATGTTTCTACAGTTTAGTGTGTAATTTGATGAAACATTTCTTGCATAAAGCGGCATCGCACTTCACAAAATATGTTAGGGACCTTCCTTGGCACCCTACAAGTCGACAGCTTCCTTTTCTTTGTCCCATATTGTAATCCATTCTATCAAAGCGAACATCATCACTGACATTAGTTGTCAATGATGAAGGAAAACTGTAAGGTCGATCTTTCAAAACCTTTTTTCTGATTCCCAATTTTAGATATTTTATAGTTCTTCCGAAATCTTTTATGGACATAAAATCACCATATGTGCATTTTTGGGCAGAATACTTCACTACAGCCATATCAATTATTCGAGTGAATAGACACCAGTACCATTTTTTACCTCTTATTGCTATGCCGTGTTTCTCTAGAGGCCAGTCATGATGGTCTCCCATATGTTTGTTATAATTATTTATTAAATTTGGTTGTGGGTTTGATACTTTTTCCTTTTTCTCAGAAGACCATCTTTGAACTTTTGATATGCACTCAACACTATCAAAGTGTGTAACAACAGCCACGCTCTTATTGTCTTTCCATCTAACTATCGTGATTTTATTTTTTAGTCGAACCGAAAATCATTAGTATCACGTTGCAATTTATCAAACTCCTTTGAAGACTTTAGGGTGCATTTCTCAGTTCTAGTGTCTCTTATAGTACCAGTATCTCGGAAGCCCTTTTCATATAAATTATGCAATAAACGATGACTAGTGAAAAACTTTACATGGCTAGATGGATTTATTTCAACAGATAACATATTCAGTACAACTCTTTCTCCCAGGGACCCTAATGAACGAGTCTCATATAGTTCTTTACCACAATACAATAAAAATTTATAGCAGTATCCAGTATCAACCCACATTGCCTACAATTTGTAACCAAACCGTATTGGTTTAGCTCTTATGAATTGTTTTAAAGAGTGATGTCCATAATACCTTATAATCATCTCATACATAGAAAGGTACATGCTAAATATCCCCCACTGTTTAAAATTTTCATTTACTATCTCCAATGGAGCGTGTAAATTATCATCATCTATTTCCTTTTCATCTGTCAATTCATCTACATCAGGTGATATGGCAATAATATCCTCTTCAATTTGTTCAGAAAACAAATAATCAACTGCATCCTGAACGTTATTAAATATTTTCGACTCGTATTTTCATCTAAGGTGAAAAAACACAATATTACCAGATAGGTAGGGAAAAACGCCCGAACGCCCAGTGATCTATTTCTAGATCAGCAATATTTCGACACTAATTTTTACTATTTATATTTATTTTAAGATATCATAGCTTTATATTCTAATAGCTACATCTATGAAGATATTAAAATACCAAAAAAAGTTTAAGTTACTGCCATTGCTTAGCTGTTTTCAGGATTTATGTTAAGAAACGTCGAAAAACTGCGGAACGAAATGGCGATTCAAACTTTCTCTTATCGCTTTAGATCAATAACCAAACAAAACAAAAAAAACCACCTGTTGGTAAACAGGTGCATCCCTTGTCTTGCCCCATGTGCAGTGTGGAATGTGTGGGGTGTGTTGAAGGTCATCTAAAAGCGAATTTCCCACGCTATGTTTAGCGATCTAAAAATAGATCACTGGGCGCTAATGGGTTAAGGAATAGGTCCAAATCATTGGTTTTTAATGGAATGGATAAACTCATTTCTACACCCCTCCCCGAAAACTGAAGCTTTTACTTACAACGTAACTAATTTAAGCTCTTACAGTTTAAACTCTGTAATCACTAATTTAAAAGGTTCGTTTTAGGCTGGTAACACATAATGCGGATTTTTCAGATTGGGAAAATTTACAGTCGCCGCCATTTCAATAATAGTCCATTGAAATAATTATCAAAAGAAGCCATTCCACTTATATTTATTAGGAAAATGTAAAACAAAGAAGGACACTCCGGAAAATATACCGACAACTTTCCTTGTTGAGACTTGAATCAGTATTTGCTGTATCCCTAATATGCTTGATTTTTTTGTTGTTGCCCTATTTTGAATATAAAATTATGGATAGAGATAAATCTCAGTGAAAACTTCTTTATTTCTATTTCGATAAATATTTTAATTTCAACCTATATTTGAAAGAGGTAAAATTTTATGCTGCAGAAACTTTACGTTGAACAATACAGTGGCTAAGCTAGTTAAATTACTGGTAAATAATCGGAGATTTTACTTTAAAATGATTAAATCCCGCTTAGATGTTATAATCTTAAATTTTCAATACAGACATTTAATAAGACTCACTCTATGGTAAGAAAATCCATACAAAGCTACCGATATAAATTTTACTTCAAGGAATAGATCCAAATATTGATTTATAATTCAATGTATAAACTCCTTCCTACACAAAAATCCCGAAAACGGAAAATTTTGCTTACAACATAACTAACTTATGCTCTTACAATTTAAACTCTGTAATTGCTAATTTAAAAGGTTCGTTTTAGGCTGGTTACACATACGGCGGATTTTTCCGAGTGGAAAATTTACCATCTCCACCATTTCAACAGTATTCCATTGTAATAAACTAGAGCATGCATATTAGACGGAAAGAAACGATCGGTTAATTTGCCGTTGACGGTAGCTCTGCAACCGTCTGGTGCCACTGGAGCTCAGCGGAAATTTATCCGTTGTTTCGAACTAGAGGTGTATGTGATTAAGTGAGAAGAATTACACATGCTTGGGAATTTTTTTATTTTATTTTATTTTATACATATGCATTTTCTTCTTGTAAATGAAAAGTAACTTTTAAATTTTGTAATTCACCATGGTGTGATATCTTTGGAAACAATCTCCCATGTGCATTCTGAGTTTACTTGGGAAAGTGCCTCAGTACCCATATTGATAACAACTCCAACAAAAGCCCCAAACTGATCCTCTTCCACCACATGCCACGTTTTCCAAATAGAATTAGTAGATATTTCTTTATTCTTTAGAACACTTTCTGCTTAATTGTTGGTTTCTTTTATAATTTCATTTACCAGTTCGTTTGTGAAAAATAATTTGAAATATTGTGTCGGATGTACAATATTTGTAGGAATTTGTGGTCCAATGACCTTTGGCGATACACTAAAATGCATTCTATCCGGAATATCTAATTTTTCCGTGTCATCGCGCCATTCATCTAAGTCTTCTGGCGACTCTTCGCTTTCACTTCAATAACTACCAATAGTCGTCTCTTTGGTAGTATAATTTCGGAATTACTACTTGAAGTGTCAGTATTATAATCAACATTGTCTTCCACAATATCTTCTAACAATGAAAAATCAAACACATCTTCACTATCACTCAACTCTATATTCTCATCACGATAATTAATTTCCTCCATGTTGCTAACCATAAAATGGGTCAAATAATGTTATAGTCGTAGCAATAGAGAGATTGAGCACGTTTTAACTACAGATAACTACCAACGCTGACGATTCCGTAACATCTTAAGCCTAATCATGCTAAAAACATTGGGCTCCTCAGCTGAGCCTACGGAGTTAACCCTTTAACCCACTGAACAGACTCGTCGACGGGGGTTCGACAGCGAATTCCTGTTCGAAAACGGACCTGTCGACCCCTTCTCGTTCGCACTCGTATAACACTTTTGAGGAAAAAAATATTGCAAAGCGATAATAAATGAAAGAAACTAATTTTGCGTAACGGAACTCCTTTACCTTGCAGGGAAAATAACTTAAAAGTAGTCTGACAACTTTTAAACCGGCAACTCTAGTATGGTACGGTAAGTTCCGTCTGGAATTTACGAAAAGGGTAACTGTTTTGAAATGGAAAAAGGTAGGGAGGGTGGTCGGTGGATGGGTTTTAAAGGTCACTTATATGAATTCTTAGGGATTTAATTAAATTAGTTCATAAATGGTATCTATGAACTTTATAAATGTAAATGCATATTTTTTATTTCTTGAGAGGGTGGGGCGTAATTTGAGGGGGTGATTAAAGTGCAAAACACAGCCCCTTGTACGGAATGAAAATACTTTTTTATAGGTAATAATGATTTATTTTAATCTTGAGAACCTGACTGTGTTTGTTTAACCCTTTAAAGGTCACTAATATAAGTTCTTAGGGATTTAATTAAATTAGTTCATAAATGGTATCTATGAACTTTATAAATATAAATGCATATTTTTTTTTTATTTCTTGAGGGGTTGGGGCGTAATTTGAGGGGGTGATTAAAGTGCAAAACACAGCTCCTTATACGGAATGAAAATACCTTTTTAGAGGTTGAATTATGCTGGGGGAACAATGATTATTATCATAAAAAGGGTATTATAAAGAAAAATACAATCTTTTACAGGCGAACGATAGCCGAATGGTAGAGCGCTGCTTTTGGGTGTCGGAATTCATGTGTTCAAATCCCACTGAATACATGAATGTTTATAGCCATCTGGAATCGGCTTTAAGCTGAAGGTCTTGGTCTGATTAGCCCGCATGTTGCAAAACAGCAGACCGTAGCGCTCCAAACCAAGCATAAACAATTTATAAGGTTTTTGATTAGACAAATATTTTTTCATTGGGGTTATAAGTGAAAAAAATCATATTACTGACTTTTTCGGGTAAAGTAAGTTCAACCACGTATATTCCAAATGAAAAAAAATTAAGTATAGATTCTTCTATACTCTTTTGTGAGTAGGGAATTTCATAAACCTAGAAGACCTAAAAAATCCATCATGTCTTTCAAAAACAGAGAAAGAATTTACAGGTGGTTTCGCTTGGAAACCACTGTCAGTTAAAAGGTTAAGAAACAAATGACGGATGGCTATGTAGCGGATCCAACGGAGCGCTAAGTGTTAACAAATATGTTTGAATGAAATTTTCTTTAATTATCTATAATTGGATAAAATCAAATTGCTAGGTCTCGTTTACGGAGACGGGAGGTCCTGATTAAACGGGAGTGGTACATACAAAGGGAAGTGGATACCTATCATATTTCTATAAAGTAAGCTCTAACCCAATACTCCCTTTCGCTATAAAAAAAGACGTTGCAACCCGATTTCAACCTCAAATCACTGCCGCCTATAAATGATCACCCAAATAAGGAGAAGTTATTCGTAAACATTGAATTTATATAGCTTCATTAATTTTCCTCATAAAAATGGATATATTGTGTTAGACATACTTAGAACGAGTTTCAATTTTTACCAAATATAATAGGGTTGGTTAGTTGGAGTTTTACGGCGCAAGGTCCTGTTTAGGACATAAGCGCCAAGCACAAGGTGTTTTCATAAAAACAAGACCTAACTGATAAAAGAGCCCTAACCTAATAACAGAACAAGGTAAAACCGTACCAGTTTAATAAAGTTATAAAAAAGTCTGCAATGTAAAACCTCAATTACACCAGATAGGTATGTAAAAGGTAAAAATGATGAAACATTAAAAAGCTAAAAGCACAATAAAGTTTAATTAAAAGATGTAAAAAATACTAAAACACTTCATAGAAAAAAGTTAAATAGACCAAAATAAGCCTATAAAACGTAAAAAAGATAAAAGACAGGGATGCTGGGGTTCATCTAGTAACTCCGTTAAGGTAGGATGCCGAGTACCAAAAAATAAGACATACGCAGGCTGTAAGTGACTACAAGATGTAAGTAAATGTAAAAAAGTTAGCGGGGCCTGACAGAAGGAACATCGGGGTTTGGGGTCATTTGAAAGATAGTAATTATGTGCGAGATGAGTGTGCCCAATACGCAAGCGAGTAATTAAAACGTCGTGCTTACGACTAACATTATCCGGGAAAAATCTAATATCCTCAGTAATGTTGTGAAGCTTAATGCCAAATATAATAGGGAACGGGAAATATACATAATTAGAACGAAAAAAAATTAGATTTAGTAATTTTCGAAATAATTTTCAAAACAGAAAATACCATAAAAGTAATGTTTATTTTATTTGAAACATTTTCGTAATGTGTGGTAAATGACTGACGCTTTCGAAGGAAAAAGTCAGAAGAACTTTGTCATATATGCACTCTGTAAATGTACGTGGCAAAAATACCAGTTTGAATTGTCTAAAAAACCACTGAAAATTACGTTTTTTCTAATCCTTCCTAGAAAGATTCATCGGAAGGACTTCCTACACAATCCTTCCTTTCCTACTGAATAAAGGACTATAGATATTTTTTAATCCTTTACTCGGTAAGTTTCACGTTAAACTTATCGAAACATCTAGTAAATTTTAAAAACCCTAGTGTTTTTTTTAATCATTTTAAGAAAATATACGGTAATTAGGAAATGTTAAATTCTGTTCTATATATACAGCATTCAGCAATTTTTATAAAAAACTAAATATTTGGAAAAGCAAACTAATGTATTTTTGTAAAGACTAAAAACTTAAAATTCTTTTATTCTGACTCATCAATTTGGCAATGACTTGTACCAAGAAACTTTAAACAATATGTAATAGTGACCTGGGATGTCCACAAGTAACAAAAGTGTTGCTAAATTCAGTACACTAGAAATTTTAAACTAAATTATCATATTTATCAGTAACTTTAGTCGCATGACGAGTGTAGCTCGTCATTGTGCGGTATGGAATGAAAAACAAATGACGAGCTAGCCTCGTCATTTTACCGGAAGTGGTTAATCATTGTAAGCAACCTTTGGGATTATTTATATATATATATATATATATATATATATATATATATATATATAGTTTTTGGGAGGAGTAATTATAAATAATATAAACTAAACTTAAAATAATTAAATATGTAAACATCTCCTAAATAACCCTAAAAGGTATCCTACAGTGTTTCAGATAAGTGTTTATGAAAGATTACTCAATGATCCAGAAAGTTTTAGGTAAACTTTACAACACTTGTTCCCACTAATATGATGGTAGTTATAAGAATTATATTTGATCTTAAGAAGGCATAGGACATTTTAACCTACAAAGATTCAATTTTGATTTTTTTCGAAATATTTTAACACTTGTATATATTTATGAAGAAACCATATTCAAAAATTCAAATCATTTGCGGAGCTATAACTTTTTCACGGCTGTTTGTATGACACTGATAGATACTGCCATTAGAAATTGAATTTTCTAAACTTCATAATTTTATAGTTTATTCACACTTAACACATTGTGTGCGAGTACATTTCGGAGAGGAATTGTACCTGGAGCGGGCGTTTTGAGTGTAAATTTAGTTATTCAGTTAAATCTCAATAGATCAACAATTATTTTATCCAACTTTTCGTATTTTATATTAAAATATATAAACAAATATATAAATAGAAATATATAAATAATCATAGTTGTACCCACAAACAAACCATGTTGTTACATTAACCGTACTAGTACTTGGCCCGCACTCCAGTATCAATCGTCAGAAAACGTACTAGTATGTATCGCATACAATGTGTTAACCATATATACTACATTTTTAAAATTTCAACTACGGTATATCTGTCGAACCTACATCCTAAAACAAAAAATATCGGTTTTTGAGGTTTAGTTTGGAGTGCTACGGTCTACTTTTTGCAACACGAGGGCTAATGAGACCGGGACCTACAGCTTAAAGCCGATTCCGAACGGCTACGAACATCCATGCCTCAGTGAGATTCGAACCCACGAACTCCGGTAGCGAAGGTTAGCACCCTAACCAATCGGCCATCGTTCGGCCCAAAAAATATTAGTTTATATGCTTATATTCTTTACAGTTGAAAAATATGAAAAGAAATTAGATATTTATTTTTTTTCAACCTTCATTCTAATTTTATTAATACTTTCTGAAAACATTTTGATTTAATTAAGTGTTCTATTAAAAGATTTTGGTCTGTAATTTTCCAAATAAAAGCATATTTATTTTATTATATTTGCAGACTTGCCAACTTTTGATATTGAACATATTATCACTTGATAACTTTTGAAATCAAAAATAGTAGCAAACTAATTTCCGAAGTAGGTTGGACGGCGAGTTTTTACACCATAAATCCTGGGCAACCGGACGCATGCCATAACACAATGCACAATCTAAATGATTGTATGTATCATGTTTACTGCTCAGACAAAACAATGCTAAAGTATCTAAAATCTCATATAAAATTTCAAATAGACAATATTTCATTTTCAAAATGTCACATTTATACACATTTCTGAACTGACCCCCCATAAAATGTTAAATGAAGTATTTTATTTAGATTTCTTTTAGTTGTATTTAAGATATTTTTCGCAACTTAATATTTTTATTTTAAGAAATAATTTTTAAAACATCTCAGAAATGTACCGAGATAAGAACACAAAAATATATTATTCCATTATAACCAAGATTATCAGACAAAAAATCTAATTTTTAGTCTAAAAATTTCTACTTTTTAGAGAGTATGGTATCGCACCGTAAGTTACACGAAAATTGATCGGAAAAATCTTTTTACCGATTTTCTTATATCCTTTAAGAAAATATATTCATTCATTCTGATATTCTAGATGAAATGGAATTTATTCATATAATTTTTGAAAAAAAAATCTTATCCCATTTTAGTAGAATCGTAATTTACTCAATTCTTAGAAACTAAGATTTTTTCTTAGCAGTTGGCAGGTCTGCTTCATATTTTCGTTTTTATACTTTTGTCATATTCAGAACTTAATTTTAATATTGCTTTTGCATGCATAAATTTTGTTTCTTCTATACTATATAGTCCAATAAAGGTGTATATATAGTACAGAACGTTTAAATTCCTTTTATTTTAAAAAAACTCGAATGTGATACTTAATTTCTTCTCTAAATGCCTTGTGGCACCTCAACACTGGAGCACCATAACTCATAGTGGACTGTATGAAAGAATTAACATGAAAATTAATTCCCATCAAAGAACATTTATTGAGAGACGCCATGCACACTCTACATAATTGTTTGCAGTTCACATGAACACTGGTATTTTTCCCTTCAAGTGCAACCATGGCAACAGGTCATCGGACGACAATAAATGAGAAAAGCTGGTTGCCAAGAAGGGAGAAATTATCCGAGATGCAACTCATTATTCACGACAAAACAAACACTACTCTTACATACCGATCCAATTTGACTCATTAAAAATTTGATCACTATATATAAAACTTTAATATCACCTTTCAAAAACATGTTGGTTTTTAGTTAATAAAATATATGTAAATTTTCATTCCTTTTCCCCGCAGACCCTTTCATTTCGCATTATCAAATGTGGTATATATATTTTCACGGTTGTAAACCAATTTGACTCTTAGAATGGTTTAACAGTTAATCGCATAACATGAAATGTATTAGCCATGAAATGACTCAAGCCTGGAATATTTTGCAATTGGCTGCAGAGGTAAGAAGTATATATAGAGAAAAAGTCGAGAACACTTCCATTCCAACGGAAGAAATTCATTCTACTGTATCACGGAAGAATTGTCAAATGCAACAATCATGTAAAAGAGACGGATGTAATAGAAATGCTTGCGGAAAATGTATTTCAAAAACATATGTAAATGTTTTTCATGAACTTTTTGATAAACATTTTATTTAAATTAATTTGCAACAATTTTCTTTGCAAAAAACTTCAATTTTCTTGTACGAGTCAAATTGACTCACTTCAGTAAAAATAGGTATATGATCAACATCAGTAAATTCAGTGTTAAAAAAGGCAGGTCAAAATAAACAATTATTCTAGTGTAAAAAATACAATTCAGAACTTTGAATTTAGAAAAATATATGTATTATACTTGAATAAGTGTTATAACTTACAATCCCATGTAAATGATAAATATCAATAAAACTAAGAACCAATAAATATCAATAAAACTAAGAACCAATAAATATCAATAAAACTAAGAACCAATAAATATCAATAAAACTAAGAACCAATAAATATCAATAAAACTAAGAACCAATAAATATCAATAAAACTAAGAACCAATAAATATCAATAAAACTAAGAACCAATAAATATCAATAAACTAAGTACCAATAAATATCAATAAACTAAGTACCAATAAATATCAATAAACTAAGTACCAATAAATATCAATAAACTAAGTACCAATAAATATCAATAAACTAAGTACCAATAAATATCAATAAACTAAGTACCAATAAATATCAATAAGCTAAGTACCAATAAATATCAATAAGCTAAGTACCAATAAATATCAATAAGCTAAGTAACCAATAAATATCAATAAAGCTAACTACCAATAAATATCGATAAAGCTAACTACCAATAAATATCAATAAGCTAACTACCAATAAATATCAATAAGCTAACTACCAATAAATATCAATAAGCTAAGTACCAATAAATATCAATAAGCTAAGTACCAATAAATATCAATAAGCTAAGTACCAATAAATATCAATAAGCTAAGTACCAATAAATATCAATAAGCTAAGTACCAATAAATATCAATAAGCTAAGTACCAATAAATATCAATAAGCTAAGTACCAATAAATATCAATAAGCTAAGTACCAATAAATATCAATAAGCTAAGTACCAATAAATATCAATAAGCTAAGTACCAATAAATATCAATAAGCTAAGTACCAATAAATATCAATAAGCTAAGTACCAATAAATATCAATAAGCTAAGTACCAATAAATATCAATAAACTAAGTACCAATAAATATCAATAAACTAAGAGGCTCACGTCAGTAAATAGGCATATGATCAACATCCGTAAATCTAGTGTTAAGGGCGTCTATTGTGTATGTGTGTGAACTTCATTGAAATGTAAATACCAAATCTTTCCTGCTAAGTCAGTTTTTATGTGAAAGACAAAAAATGAGAACTGCATTATTGTATAATGTGAGATTTGATTTTTTATTTAAAAAATGCTTTAAAATTTAAAATGTTTAAAATATGGTTGACAAACGTAAAAACAAATACCAGTGAATATAAAACTTTGGTCATATCTGAATCAGCAAGTCTTCAATTTTAAATGCAGAAATTCCGACTTCAGTTTTTCGTTTTCATGCAGTACTTGATAGAGCAGGCCTTGTCCTTCCCGTAGATCCGTAACCACTTCTGAAAGCTGGCCTCTCTGATGGACTTTGCTCCTCCCAGCATGCCTGAGTATGTCGAAAATACAACCTATGAGTAACTGTGCATATTTTAGGAAAACTGGGATAGTGAAAATATTTAAATATTTTACTAATTACTGGTATAAAGGAGAGGAATTTTCTCTCATTCTGTCCAAGAGGAATGTCATTTATTCCTTTACTACCAAATACCCTGTCATATGACAGGATCAGTAAAATTTAATTATCCAGAATGTGTACATAATACTTAGTTTTATTGTGTATGTATCAGCTATTTCAGAATCAGACTAATACCATGCATTAACCTGAAGAGTACTAGATTCCATGAAACACGAATAAAAGATATATTAAGGCCTTCTTTACTATTAAGTACATTATTTAGAAACTTCACAAGTAAAGTTTCGCACAAAAAGTGTTTTCACCTACCTGCCGTTTTATAGTATAAAATTTTCCCCCTTTAACCCCTTCCGGTATGATTTAATAAAGAAAAATTGCATGAAATAACCATTTAATTTTTATTTAAAAAACTTGTTTCGTTTTACAATTCTTACATATTCTTAATTAAAATCCACTTTTTACATAGTGTTAAATAATATCAGAAACAGTAAAATTAAGAAAATATCAAAGCAAAACATTAATAAGGTATACAGATAATAGTCTTCAAGCTAGTGGTACTTTTCAAAACAAAGTGCAAAGGAATTCTTAATTGTTTACACCGCCAAGTAGTCTCACTTTTAATTTGATTCTTGTAACACACACGGCATTTCTTAGGTTTTCTTTTATTCTGACTCGTTAATTTGGCAATGACTTGTACCAAGAAATTCTAAGTAAATAATATGCAATAGCGACTTGTGATTTTCACAAGTGATAAAAGTGTTGCCAAATTCAGTACACTAGAAATTTTAAACTAAATTATCATATTTAACAGTAACTTTAATCGCATGACGAGTGTAGCTCGTCATTGTGCGGTATGGAATGAAAAACTAATGACGAGCTAGACTCGTCATTTTACCGGAAGGGGTTAAAGTTCCACTAAATCCTGGATAACTTAAAAACACGAATTAAGATCCAAATGAAGTTACACATACAATTATAAACAGTTTGCATAAAAACTTTCAAAGTGACTATGGTACAAAGCAGAAAAGTGTCAACATTTATTTCACTTACCTTAACGAAGCATGCAATTGCGCCTATTACAGTCAAACCCCATAGGATTCCCAGGACTGTTAAGGAATTTCGGGGCAAGAGTCCTTCCAGACAGGCTATAATTGCCAGAAGCAGAACTAAAACCAGAATCAACAGGAAGCTACCGAATTTCATAAATAAACTGGAAGGTATATTGGGATTATTTAGCTGTTGGACCTATAAAACAAAGTAGTAGTGTCATAATAGTTATACGTGTCTTGTCACAATATTCATAGATTGCATTTAGACAGTTGAATTTAACCCGCGTGGACGAGTTAGTGCTTTCTAAATGCTAATATAAGAACATTTATAGTTAAAGATACTTTTAACAATTAATATTTCAAATAATCCAAAATATATTTTAATCTTTTAATAAACTATTTTTGGCAATTCACCATTTCCGTTTATAATCAAAAGCAGTTGTTTGGGTATTTGGCTGAGGAAAGTTGCACCGGGCTTCGAAACCCGGTGCAAGTTCTCGTGTAACTGCTAGTAGCAAGCGTCATTGCAGGTTAAGATAAATATGAAAATCGATTAAGACAACTGTCGTATGATACCGAAATTTGAAGAAATTAGACGTTTAATGTGATGAGATGATTTAGATCAGTATTATAATAGATTCATTCATTCATACAAGTAAAATGCTCGGGATCTAAATCTGACCTCATCACATCTTTTGTAAAGGATAGAGGACCATAAAATTATATTCAACGGATATTGTCTTGTTCGGTAGTCTCGGGCGGGGTTCTGATCGCAGTCCCAGATTAGAATCTGGTCTTCGTACTTGACACTAAATAAGAATGTACCTTTTTGGAGTTATTTACGAGTCCCTAAGGGACAGTGCCCATTTTGAAGGGATAAGGTTTTCCTAATTGGCGGTCTCAAGGCGGGTTTAAGCAGACCAATTAGATTTTTACAACTATCCCGAATGGATAAGCAGGTGTTCGGCAGTCCAGTCAAGGAGACAAGTCCGACCGAACGTGTTGGGGAGTCCAAGGAGAATAGCCTTGAGTTCGACAGAGACTCAAGGAACATCTAGCGACTACCAGCAATGTTCCTGTATCAAATATTACGGACTGCACCCCCAACCACTCAGAAGGAAGCCCCTGACCACACCGACGGTAGATCCATGCATACCCAATCCTGATCAGCCATCAACCAGAAGTATTCCGGGCACACCATATTAACTCACCAAGGTACCCCTTTTACATGTATTGAAATTGAGATTAGGTCCTCTTATTTACATATTTACTTAAGTGATGAAAAATTATTGTCAGAACCAAATTAGAGTGGCACCTAATTTGAAGGTGTTAATAAAGCAAATGTTATGAACAGAGATTCAGATTGTGTGTACATAGATGTATATATATCATTATAATAAATGTACTTTTTATTTTAAGCTGTTTTTTTTAGTTTATTTTCATACTCTATGTCTAGTTTCTCAGAACCTGTGGTTGAATTAAGTACTAAAATATTTTTACACAACGCAACCAAAATAAATACCACTTTACATTTGATCACAGGTTAACACCTAAATATAAACGAGAACTACACGACATTTAACACTCTTGTTATTTCTACCGATTACAAATCCACGTAAATCTTAAATCAGTTATTATGGACTGTACAGAACAAACAAAACAACAATTTTCAATACTACAGAACGTCAAATTAGGGGTGAACTATCGTTTAAATTACATGTAAAGTAGGTAAAAAAGAGTTTAATAGATAAAACAATTTGTCAATGATTTCAGTCTATGTACCTGCCAGAAAAGTAAATTTATGCACTTGCATTCCAAAATCAATAAGTATCGACCCAAATTGAAAATTTATTGATATTTGAAAAAATTGTAGGTTTTTTATATGATTGCTCTCTACACCTACTCTCAAAGAGAAACCCGTTATAAGCAAACATAGAACTTAGCTCTTTCCAAATGCCTCCAAATTATTATCTAAGTATTAAAGGGTTGAACGCTCTTACAAGTGTCAGAAAAAATACAGTTAATTCTGACCATACAAGAATAGATGTGTTCACTTGAATTAACTGAAATTAAAAATTGTAGAGCGGGATTTGACTGAAACCCAGGTACAATTTATGCTAGATAATCGTCAATTAACTGTAAAAGGTGAATATTCACTCAAAGATAACAAAAAACAAAATTAACACTCAGATCTGCATCGTATCCGACGTTAACCCTTTGACAATTTTATTTTTTTTCCAGAATTCGGTCAAAAAAATGAATTTTTTGAAATTCACATTTTTTATTGGATTTTTTGTTTATTTTATATTTTTAAATAAAGATATGTTATAAAAATTACATTTCTAATATTTTTAAACATTACAACTTTTTTCTTTCTATGAAAGCATCATAGAACTGAAGTTTACCTTTAGTCTCATCGATATCCAAGTCAATTTTTGGAATTCCAGTGAAAGCAAATCTAGGAGGCTGTTCTAAAGGATTATCACAATTTCAAAATATTGTCTTGATTGACTGATTCCATCTGTACTACTATCAGAGTTACTACTACCCAGGTCATCTAGTAAACTTTCGCTACTATCATTTACAGATAATTCAGTTTCTGATTCCAGGTCACAGTTCGAATCACAAGAAATTAGCTCCATACGCTCTGAATTATCCATTATTTAAAAGTAAAAATATATTATTCAACTCTTACAACAATAAAATTATCAGGCGGTTAGTAAAATATAACCAGAAAGCTATACACTGAAAGATAACAATTCGTCTTCTGATACAAAACATCAGAAAAACTTGATTTTGAACCAATCAGTAGAAAATACAATAGACTGCAAACTATCCTTTACTAAACAACTATCGTCATCTATACGAATAATTTCGTACTAAAATTTAGAAAAAATACAATCGAAACAGTGCAAACGAAATAGAAATCAGATTGCCCATACGTCGTACGGGCAAATCGGTAAAGGCCCGAAAGCTGTGCCCGTACGGCGTACGGGCAAAACAGGGAAGGGATTAAAGTCAATCTTTATTTGGCATTTTAAGTGGATAGAGATAATTAAGTAAATTCAATCTAACTTACTTAGGCTCGTCACTAATGAAGATGGTCTGGTAGTACCCTAAACCGTTTAAATTATTTTTTGAGTTTAAATGTTCATAATGCCTCAAAAGATTCATTGCTATCTAAATTTTAAAGATGTTATTCGGCTCTAAATTGGTTAAACCTAAGTTAGACTGATAATTTTAAAAATGTTAAAATTTAAACAATTTTAAATATTATTGAGTCCTAATTTGTCAGAAGCTGTAATTTTACACATCAAAGGTTACACATCATTTTTAAAAGTGACAAATTGTGTCATTTTCTAAAATATATAATCATAGTAACGTGACTTCTACACAAGATAGACAAACTATCAAACTTCAAAAACGCTTAAGCCAAGCTTTATCTGTTAAATTAGATTTTAAGAGCAAATTTCGCATTTTACTTCAATAAACTTAGCCTTTCACAATTTTACCACTCTTTTAAAGTGATATGGAAGATCCTGGTCAAAGTAAAACTTTCACATAATACAAAAGTTTCAGCTTCAAAAGACTTAGAATTTTTATATTTCAGTTAAGAACATTTATATTGTTGAAGTCTCCTACGGTAGTCTAGTTTATTTCATGATCTTTCCACTTTTAAAATCTAAAGTTGACAGAAAAAGCACAGTAAGAAATAACTTACTATAGCTATTCATTTTCATTTCACTTTAAGTTCCTGCTGAAAAACTCAACTAATGTGTTTGGATAACATTTTGATTTTGAGCCTAATAATTAAGATACAATAGATAAATCGTAATTTAAAATGGGGGCATTGTTTGTTGTATTCCTATTTTTACTTAAAAACAGATCGTCAAGGAAAAAAGGTAGAATTTGTTAACTATCCCCAAACCTGAAAGTTTCACATTAGGAGATTATTTAAGGTAAGAGTAATATGTTTAGAGAAGAATTTATTCCATCTTATATACTGTTACTTAACCCCTTCCGGTAAAATGACGAGTCTAGCTCGTCATTAGTTTTTCATTCCATACCGCACAATGACGAGCTACACTCGTCATGCGATTAAAGTTACTGTTAAATATGATAATTTAGTTTAAAATTTCTAGTGTACTGAATTTGGTAACACTTTTATCACTTGTGAAAATCACAAGTCACTATTGCATATTGTTTACTTGGTACAAGTCATTGCCAAATTAATGAGTCAGAATAAAAGAAAACCTACTAAGAAATGCCGTGTGTGTTACAAGAATCAAATTAAAAGTGAGACTACTTGGCGGTGTAAACAATTAAGAATTCCTTTGCACTTTGTTTTTGAAAAGTACTACTAGCTTGAAAACTTATCTGTATACCTTATTAATGTTTTGCTTTGATATTTTCTTAAGTTTACCGTTTCTGATATTATTTAACACTATGTAAAAAGTGGATTTTAATTAAGAATATGTAAGAATTGTAAAATGAAACAAGATTTTAAAATAAAAATTAAATGGTTACTTCATGCACAGTTTTTCGGTATTAAATCATACCGGAAGGGGTTAAGAATTCAAAGTGACATCGTAGACTGGATAAAATGCCTAATCCTAGCAGCATATTTCCCATCCGAATTTGCCGAGGTAAAAATCATGGTAAAATTCTATACCTATAAATTTTTTTTTAAAAAGTAGGTTGGTTGGTTAAAGTTTTACGGCGCAAGGTCCTATTTAGGACATAAGCGCCAAGCACAAGGTGTTTTTTCGTAAATACAACAGGAAATAACAGATAAAAGTGCCCTAACCCGTTAACAGAATAGGCTAATACCAGCAAAGGTAAGACCGTACAATTTAAAAAAACTATAGAAATGTCTACTGTATATAAACTCAAGTACATAGGAAAGGTACGTAAAAGGTAAAAGGATAAAACATTAGAGGATAAAAGCTAAAAGCCTAAAGCACAATAAATTTTAAAATTAAAAATGAAAAAGTACTGAAACAATTCATAAAAAACAAATGAAATTGACCAAAATAAATTGACCAAAGAAAAGAGAGGTATGCGTTGGTTCATCCTGTAAATCCATTAAGTTAGGATGCCGTGTGAAAAAAAATAAGGTATAGACAGGCTGTGAGTGGCTACAAGAGGTAAGTATATGTAAAATAGCGATGACTGACAAAAAGAACATCGGGGTTTGGGTTCGTTTAAAAAGTAGCGACTATGAGACGAGTGTCCAATACGCAAGCGAGTAAGTAAAACGTCATGCTTATGTTAAAAATAGGAATAAAGTTTCACTCATTTCCTTGTGATTGAGTTATCTCAGCTTGTATCACCATATACAATTAGACAGGATCGGATATGAGGTACTACGATTGAAAAGAAGGCAAGCTAAAAATAGTGTGGATATAAATAGTAAAAATAATAGCATATTTCATATTTAAAACAACAGATGCATATAGGGATATTACAAGGAAATATGCTCATGAAAGCTACTAGAAATTGTTTTAAATCTTTGGGCTTCACTGCAGTTTAGGATCTTCCCGGAATTTGATTTTTTATCTATATTCATCATCACTAAGTGCTAGAGTTTTCTCACACATGAAACCTGATAGCTTTTCTGAATACAACTGCACATAACATCTTTGTATACTGCTTTAAATATTTTAATACTCATAGTTTACAAAATACCCATATTTTCTGTTCAGTTTCAGCAGGATTTAGAAATGTTTTTAAGAACTTTCTCTGTACGTCTGTAAATTTAAATACTTAGTATAGTCTATGAATAAATTTTATGTATACTAGATTTACTATTTTATTGTTTATAGTTTGTTTTTATTTGAATTTTATTGCTATTATGAATTTTTGTCGTCCTTAAATTGTCATTACCGTATTAGACCCAAAAAATTATCGTCAAAAACAAGGAGGCACCTCGAACTGTATTTTAACCAAACTTTCCATTAGGTTTTAATGAATTTTACTTCTGTCGCTTACATATTTGTTTCTCATTGCTTCATACAATATTAAGATTAAGGAAAGGAAAGTTCTGAAACGTAACATTCCTCAAAATCTCAAAAACAAGGTTTTTATAATCGCATTTTCTTTACAGTTTGTGTACCAGAAATTTGTTATTCCTAAAACCTTCAAAGCTTGAAATTAAGAGTTACAGTAGTTGAAAGATTCATGTCAAGTGCACTGCACTTTACTAGTGGTAACAAGCGAGCCTAGCATAAACGTAATTGAAACAGTGTTAACACATTGTGTGCGGGCACATTTCTCAGCAGAATTGTACCGGGAGTTTTGAACGTAAATTTAGTTATTCAGTTAAATCTCAATAAATCTAAAATTAAATATTTTAGCCAACTTTTCTCATTTTATATTGAAATACATAAACAAATATATAAATAGTACTATATAAATAACTATAAGATTTTTGTAAATAAAAAAAATATATGTAATGGATAAATTTATAATAGTATCGTAAATATGAAAAATCAAATAGAAAGAGCAGTATATAGTTATAATTTTCCCCGTTCTGTGGTTCCGTATCGACTGATGTAAAAACTAGTTTTTATTTGTCTAAATTTTTCCAGAATCTGTAGTAGACAAGAACACTCCGCTTCGTTTTCCTGTATATACCATTATTTTTGTACCCAGAAGCAAATTACGTTTTTACACTAACCCGTACTAGTACATGACCCGTGCTCAAGTATCAATCATGAGAAAACGTACTAGTACGTGTCCCGTGTACAATGTGTTAGTAACTGCTGAATTCAATGTACTATTTCAGTAATGAAATTGTTAAAAACAATGTATTTCATATAAAGGGCAATATTCAAATACTAATTCCCGTATAGCAAAAATCTCTGTAAGAAGGTGCTTTAAAGATACTTCAGGGAAAGACCAACTAAATTTACACCAAGTGTACAGTCAAATATGTAGAAGAAACGATAAATGTAGGTTAAAATGCACTTACTCTAAGGCGTGCTCTATTTCTATACCTCCTTAGAAGCTGTGAGGCACTTCCGGATCTGCTGAGACTTCGCCCTAAATCTGTTGGAGAGTTTGGAGGATTAGGCATTACTACCTCAAAACTTTCAACCGTGTTTGTTGAAGCTTCAGCAATATTTACCGCCTCTGAGTCGCATTTCAAAGTTTGAGTTCCCTTACTCTCACTAAACCCGGAAATTTGACTTCCTTTATCGTCCCCAGAACTATCGTTCACGTTCGAAGGGCCAGGCGTACTTTTTGACAAGTCTTTGAAACTCACAGATTCAGTCTCCGTTCGAATTTCAACGCTAGAGGTAAGCTCGCTAATATCAGATGCAGAAGATTGGTAACTTGGGTTGACGTAGCAAAAAGGTTCAGTTTCGAACGCTGGCGTAGAAGTGCCTAAAACTTCACCTTGTTCAAATGCTATAGAAGAACTTGGGGCCGAAGAGTGAGTAGAAGACATAGACTGATGAATACCATTTTCGGGCATACCGATACCGGGTAACTCCGGGTGATCCTCCTCTGCCACCCCAAGGATATTTCCTTCTAAGTCATCCTGGATTATCTGGTTGGCGTCTGCAGCTGCAAAATCGAAAAACTCGTCTCCCAGTCCGAACCCGACATCATCTCCCCCGGCTTCCAAATCGTGCGGTAGAATCAAGGGCACGTTTTCGTTAGAAATGATGCCATTTTCCATCACAAAAACTTCGTCACTAAGGTCATCAGCCATGTTTAAAATAGATTATGGAACTGTTTGGATGAATGTGGATGTCAAATGCCAGTGACGCCTCGTAAATCCCGACTTACAAGAATTTCCTTTTTGTTGAGTTAGCGTCGCAGTTTAGCCGAAATCACGTGCTGTGACACCAATTTAACTTTTAAGTCAGGTTTGCATTTCTTGGTGGCCCCAACGGACTAAAATCTGGGAAACTTGGGTTTCTGAAAATGATTAACAATAAAGTTATAAAACAATTATCAATTAAAATGCAAAATGAGATGTATAACTGTGTAAAACAAATAATAAACTTAACCCAGAGGCAGCCCGAAAGATAAAACTTTGAAGTCTAAAATAACAACAACGAATATTACCGATGAAAATTTAAAATAAGCCGAACGAAATGACTGCTATCAACAATTTAAAGGAAGAGGGACGAGATAAGTTGAGTTGAGTTGTATCTAAGAAAATCCCGAATTGAACACACCAGGAAAAACTTTATTTTCATAAAAATAAAATTATATACTTTTTTAATCTCTATTATTTATATATATATATATATATATATATATATTATATATATATATATATATATATGTGTGTGTGTGTGTGTGTGTGTGTGTGTGTGTGTGTGTGTGTAATATTAAAATCCCTTATTTACGTATTTTAAAAATAATTTAATAACTTTTGTTCATAAAGTGAATTCGGGGTTTGCGCGGTAATTCTGATTTTTCCCTCCAGACAAGCTATAGACTTAGTTCAGCCTCTGTCTGGACTATTTTAGCCAATAGTTAGCGAGTTCTCTTTAAACATGGGTATTTTGTATCACGTGATCAATTGTGCTTAGAGATTATTCGTAGTCTTTTACCTTAGGAATCCCTACTTGAAAAGTGTATGTGCGGGATCACATTGTCTGTGTGGACGAAGTTGTAAAGGTGTTTGCCTGTTGTACTGATTTCATGTTTATTTACCAGAAATAAACTGTGTTGTGATTTTGAATGAGTCTCTCCCATATTACACACACACACATATATATATATATATATATATATATATATATATATATATATATATATATATATATATATATATATATATATATATACATAGAGGGATTCTATTCTAAATTTAAACAAAATCAACCACTTTATAGAAATTATCTGTTGTGTTAAGGCAAAAATGTGTAGATTTACCGTATGTTAAATGGGAAATTGAAAAAAAATTGTAAATCTTTAAAACTTTTTGCATTGAAAGAACTGTATGAAACAAATTTTCACCATGTTTGAAATTCAAAAAAGATCTTCTAAGAAAATTACTTGGAAGAAAAATTACATTTACCTATAAAGCCCATTTTTTCACTAGTTGATTGAAACTGTCTGAACGTATTAGATAATACCCATATAATTTGCTAGTTAGATAATTGACTCTTAACTTAGATTTAACCTCTAACTTTAGTTGAAGAGTCCCACAAATTTCACCCATAAAAAATTTCATCCCTCTGAACTGAAATTAATCAGTGATTTTCTCAGTGTCTTCCTGTAATGCGCTGTCACGATCACTAACCCTGCTGTACGCTATTTAAGAATTAACTGACATGAACAACTAGTGAACGTTTTTTCTCACCAAATACATCCACAGTGGTTAAAGGTTAGTTGAACGCTCTCAGGGAGCAGTCTAATCTACAGAGCGATTTCACACATCAGTCTACATCTCAACTTTTGACGATTCTGGGTTTAATTTCAAACGAAAGGGCAGCTTATTTGTTGCCTATTGGTTATCGTAAACTTAAAAATGAATGGGAAGGGCACTAAAGCGGTTCATGACGTTGCATGAAATCGCTCTATTGGGTGTACGGCTTGCAAATGCTGCCCTGGGTAAAAGTCTACCCCGGACTCAAATTTTTATAAGAATTTAAAATTATAAATAAATAAATAAATAATAATGAAAAAATAAAAATAAATAAATATATAAAATTAAAATAAAATAAAATAAATATAATTAATAGAAAATAGGCTGATTTACTTTAGAAATTAACAGCAAAGGAAACGCTGATTCGGTATGGAATTTTCTGAGATACGTTCTATTTATGTTTTGGGTATAATAATGAGAGTACAACGCTATTGTAATAAAGGAGTAAGGAGAATACGTACTAAAGCGGTTCATGGCGTTGCATGAAATCGCTCTATTGGGTGTACGGCTTGCAAATGCTGCCCTGGGTAAAAGTCTACTCCGGACTCAAAGCCGAATAAGAATTTAAAATTATAAATAAATAAATAAATAAATAATGAAAAAAATAAAAATAAATAAATATATAAAATAAAAATAAAATAAAATAAATAGAATTAATAGAAAATAAGGTGATTTACTTTAGAAATTAATAGCAAGGTAAACTCTGATTCGGTATGGAAGTTTCTGAGATACGTTCTATTTATGTTTTGTTTATAATAATGAGAGTTCAACGCTATTGTAATAAAGGAGTAAGGAGAATACGTACCAATTATAATAATAATAATAATAGAAAATAACAATTAACGTTAAAGGTTAGTTGTATTATCGGGGATTGCAGCATATGTAGCTATTAAAATTATTCTTCACCAATAACACGGGGGAAAAAATCTACATTTTTTATTTGCCAGGATTTAATTGGTAACAAAGCTTCATTGCAATCATGTCGTAGAATAAGGCAATTTGTCACAACGTCACGAACTGCTATAATGCCCTGCCCATTCATTTTCATGTTTACAACAGCCAATAGACAAACAATAAACTGCCCTTCCGTTTAAAACTAAAGCCAGAATTGTCATAATTTGAGAATTTGTCCTACTGCGTGAAATTACCTCATAGAGAAGCTGTAACTCAGTCGACAAAGGCAACAATTTCGTAATTTACAGGTTGCGAGTTCAGTGTTCGAGCTGGCCTAAGATGCACTGTGTCCAATAAGAGTAACTGGGTCACATAAAATATGTTTGTGATCACAATGTCCTCCAAATTCTCAAATGATACATTTGCTGAAGTCAAAAAAGTCTGGGAGGGTGGGGGAGGTCTTCTGCTTAGAACCTGCTTCTAAACTACAAGGACTCTGTGAGAGTGCAGCTATGTTTAGGTTTGCGAAACTGATTTGCTCGCCGCACTCACACGTTGTGGGTTGAATGCCCAAGTTTTTTTCGCAACTCCAAGAAGCGTGTGGTGTGGCCAGAGAAAATAAGTGCACTTAAACTTCACCAAGTTTTGGAGAATTGTGATTGGTCTCCAGGAGGCGATTCAGGACCATCCTTGGAGTCCCGGTCCTTCTGGGCAGAGCCGGAAAAGGACAATGGAACAACGAACAGGATAATGGAAAAAGTGTAGGGTTGCCTGAGTCGAAAGAAGAAAGGTAAAGAATGCAGCGTTCTCTTGGACATTGGCAATTTTTTTTTTAGGCGTAGCACGTGGAGTGCTCCTTTTACTTTTTAATTTTTATATATTTTTTTGCATACTTTCTTGTCGTTTCTTCTAATTTTGAACATTGTAATATAGATCAGTGGTACTATACTACAATTAAAAGCAATGTAAAGCAACTTGGGGTTATCAATGTCTTCGAAATGACAATGCAATGTACTACACCACAACAGACTCACTCTGAACAAAGTTGTTCAAAAAAATTAATTCAGAATACTTTAAAATTGTCCAGTTGCACACATTATCCCAACTCTTTCTAATGTTTTGACTTGTGCAACAGTTTTGACTTTTTTTATTACTCTTGAATCTCATTAAAAATAGAAACAACTTTATTAACAACTATCTGGACGATATTTGAGCCACATCTAGCTGCTTCAGGCAATATTTTTAAATCAGAGAGTTGAAAATCTCAATGAGATTGGTGTGTATCCTCCTAAATATGTTTTTAGTAAGGAGGGCATGATGAAATCTTTAAAAATATCTTTTATAGCATTCATTACAGGAGGTATACAATTTTAAAGTTTGTAAGATTCCTGAAGTCTCAATGTACAAACTCTTTAACATATCCGTCTACGTTGGGGGAACTTTTTTCTTTAAACGTAGAAACTGGTTCATGTTTTTACATTTTTAGATTTATTTTTTATATCATCATAGATAACTGCACTTAAAAAATTATTCCTGGAGACGTTTTTATAAAATTTCTAATAAATGAAGAAAATTTAGTAAAAAAAATCGGGTTTTTTTCAAAAGGTCTAATTTTTTAATAAATTAAACTATTTCAATATTTTTATGCAACACATTTCTTATACACTGGACTAGTGAATCGCCTAAAATCTTTGCTTAATTTACATTTGGTAAAAAATTTTGGTCCTTCAAAATCATACACATTGAATTTTTAACGAATTTTCATTACCTTTATATCTAACTATGAATGTAACATCATTAAAAATTACCCAAATTTAAAGCTCTTAGGTCATTCACTAGTAAATACTATCAAAAGAATTTAGAATAATTTTCAACAAAATATTTTAAGAACTTTTTTGAAAATCACATTTCAAGTTTCGACATTTTATTAAAAATACCGTTCTGAGAAAAACGCATTTGAAGAAGTTTATAAAAGCAACTTTAACTGTAAAAAAATTAAAATACATGTTTAAAATTCCCTACACTTTCTTGCTTCAAAACTTTCTAATTGCCAAATTGCTAATTATTAAAAATACTAGAAAAATGTTTAAACTAATCTTCATGAAAATTTAAAAAGTTTTGTCCAAAAAATGCTCTTTAAAAGGCTTTAAATTCACAACTTCCGGTTCCGAAGTCGCTACTTCCGTTTTGTTTTGACAGCTGTCACTGATGTTTAAACAGCTGTAACTTTTCTTTAAAATGCCGTAGAGACAAAACAAAAATATATTTAGAAGCCTAAAAGTTGAAATTTTATAATAGAGAAATTTAAAAATATATGATTTTTGGCAAAAAATGACGTTTTTAACGTAGACGGATACCTTAATGATTATTCACTTTTAAAATTATTTATTTGTTTAAAAACATACAGCTCAAGATATGAAGTTCACCCGTCACTGAATTAGTGACGGGTAGAAATTTTCAGTTTTAGAATAAACTAACAGCAGTAAAGTAAGAGGTAATATTTTTTTTACATATTTATAGAGGTGGTGCATGTATATATACAGTCGTACCTTGAAGAGGTACCTATATGTATAATTAGTACCTTGCCTGTTATATTTTGCTTATAGAAGAACAACTTTAGTGTTTTATTATTATTTATACAAGTGATACATACAAGTACCAGACGTACGTTTAAGTGGTACATATATGTACATACAGTACTTTGCCTATTTAATTCTGATTATAGAAAAATGACAGTGGGATTTTAATATTATTGATACAAGTGATGCATAAATGTAACTTTTCTTTAAAATGTGGTAGAGACAAGACAAAAACAGATTTAACCCTCTGACTGCTCAATTTTTAGACCGAAATCGCTTTAAAAATGACATATTTTTTTATTGCAATTTGAAATCTATATATATTGGAGAATTCAAAAATGCATGTTTTCTTTCCAGGAAATATTTTTTATCTAGATTTTTAGCCTTAGAAACTATGTTGTAAGTATCATTAGAAACTAATTTCAGATGATTTCACCAAAATAATTCTTTTTAAAATAAATTTCTATTGAATTACAGTTAGCTTCTATTTATTAAATAATATAAAAAAATATACAAAATTTAAGAATATATAAAGGACTGACTAAAAATATCTTAGAAAGGCAGTTTAGTGTGGTAGGGTTTGAAGCAGGATTCAAGGCAAAGTCCAACTTCCCAGTCTTTGCACCAGATTCGTGTTTCTTTGCAAATTTTTTTGCCATTTGCGTCTTTTCCTGAACACCATACACGACATTGTCTTCGAGGTTCTCTTTTTATGGGTTTAGGTGGTATGTCACTTGGAAAATAACGAGGTATCGATATCAAAGGGTTCCAAGTAGAACTCGGTCTTTCAGGACAACCGCTTTTATTTATATCCGAATATTTTTCGATACTTTCTTCAACAAATTTCAAACAAAATTCCAAAAGTTTTATAGTTTGTCTGCGGTTTTGCTTTAGTAAAGTACATAAGCATTCCACAACGATTGATCTAAGAACCGCCTGAAAATTTTAATATAATAATTCCCCTGTTGTTTTCGGAGCGTAGCGTTCCTATCAATTTTGCAACACTGCCTAACGCTTTGCACGTTTATTGAACCATTATCAGATTCATCGCTATATGAGAAGCAGTCCAAAACTTCTATATCAATATCATTATCTCAACTAAAATTGCTTTCAGAATCTGAATCAGGAATATACACTCTGTCAATCGCTGATCGTTTTCTAGCAGCCATTTCTGATAAGAAAACAGCAAAAAGTTAGCGGTAATCCTACGCGCCTTCAAATACGGCAATTAAATTGATAACTAATGGTATCTGTTCTTTAAAACGTAAATTAAACGTCTAATACTGTATATGATTTATTTAAGAGCTTAAACGGGGAATAAACAGGATACCCTCATCGATAAAAGAAGAAAAACACATGCCCGCGGAAATCGCGGGATGAGCAGGCAGAGGGTTAAAAGCCTAAAAGTTGAAATTTTACAACAGAGAAATAAAAAAAATTAAGATTTTTCGCATAAAATGACGCTTTTAACATAGACGGATACCTTAAGTGCCCCACGAATCTTCCTGCCATTCTAAAGGACAAAATGGGTGAGGAGGTTTTATGTCTGTTGAATGCTTCTGGTAAAATATAGCCATACAGCTTACTTCATATGTTTGTGAGAGAATTAGAGTTTCCTTATAGCTTTTCCATAATATATTGTTAGTTTATTTAAAATATCATCTGTAAGTCGACTGAATTAAATTTCATCTAACTTAGTTTTCAATTCAAGCAATGTATACACGTGATTAGTAAATATCATGTCACTTCTTATATTCATTTAAAATGCAAAATATTGGTGAAAATTTAATATAACATCCATAAAACATTTAACCATTAAATATAAAATCTGAACAGAATCGATATCCCCTATATAATAATAGCCCAAGTCATCTGTCCACGAATTTATGAAGCGGTTGGACATGGAATAGATAGGGGTATCCATATTGGATTCTTGATGAGTTATGGTTAGCAAAATTCAAAGAGAATAAAGTTTATCTTCTCCTAAACTACCGATTCGATTCTAAAATAAGTTGATATCAATAGGTTTCAGATCACAGCTAATAATACTGCCGTTTTTGAAAAGTCCGAAATCCACTTCTTCCCCCCTTTTTGAGCGTTTGACGCCATTGTTTCAAGCCCAATTTTCCCAGTTAAGAGTATGTGATTAAATTTGTTCATTTATCACATAATACATAGGTAAAAATAGTATTTTTTTCTAGCGTTATAAAGTTATTTCTTTAACCATTTTGTTAAATCTTTTCTTAAATTATTAAAACTATTTAAATATCATCTACATCATTTTCATACCGATATTACGTAAATAAATGTCTTTTATATTTGGCTTAAATAATAGATTAGGTACATATGTGATAATTTTAAATTTAATCATCGATTATTTTTTGTTGCAATGAAATTTTTATCACCGGTATTAACAGCAAATTCTTTTCATAAAAGTCTAGGAGTCTATTTCACAGACTAATAAATATCTAGCGTTTAAGTTATATATCTTTGAAAATTAAGTTTGTTCGTTTGTGTGTTGCATAACCACAAGGATTGCAATCGATTCGCTCAATTTTGGACATCATTCATATATATGACCAAATAATCCCTGTCAATATTAAAACATCTGCTGTCTATCCAATAATGATAATTTCGATGTAGCTAAGAAAAACTTTCAATAATCTTTTTAAATGAATTCAACTTTATTATAAAATGCAGTATCTGTCTCATAGGGTACTTTACAATTCTGGAAAATTATAACTTTTTTCGAATCTCGTCACATGACGGGTTTGTATGCTAGTAAATTAATAAAAATGCTGAATATTTAAGTAAAATAATGATTAATTTCTGGTCATTTAACTTACTTCTCTTAAATTTTTCATGCATATCAAATTGTCCGCACTTATGTAATGTTACCAGAGACACGGCAAGTAACATCCTATTATAAGGTTTTTCTTTTCAGAAAACCCTCTAAAAGATATATTGAAAAATTTCTTTATAGAGAATTGACGAACGCGTTTCACACAAGAAAGATATAAACAAATATTTTGATTTGTAAAAAATGTCATCCTGTTGAGAAGGAAAATCACCTGGATAACTTTTCATCAGATCGAGTGTTAAATCAGCAGTTTTTTAACACGTTAACAGCCAACTACAAGATAAGTCGTGCCGAACGATAGCCGATTGGTTAGGGTGTTGAGCTTAGGTAACCGGTGTTCATGGGTTCGAATCCTACAGTGGCAATGGATGTTTGTAGCCTTTCGGAATCGGCTTTAACCTATAATCAACGGTCTCATTAGCCCTTGTGTTGCAGAAAGTAGACCCATAGCACTCCAAACCTAACCAAATCAAACGACATAAGTCCGTAGATTCCGTTCTTTTCTAGGACGACAAAGATGAGTTATCCTCGATCTGTGTTTTACTTGCCATTTTTTCTGCAGCTACGAATAAACAACGTAGTATATATGTGCTAATATCGATTCATGGGAAAAAAATCAATGGTCTTGAAAAATTAATAATTCAGGACTTTGTTGAATTTTCTGTCCACAAATTATAGTTTTTAATTACATAATTTGATTAAATCAAGTTGTCCATTTTAGGCCAGATTCCTGAAAATTGCCGTGGCATTCAATAGTTTTTTAACACTTTGCGTGGGGGCAACGTATTTTTACGTTTTTGGCAGTTTTGCCATTGAAGCGAGGGTCACGTAAAAATACTGTTGAAATATATAATCGCACTCAAACTTAACGACTTGGCTAATTATTCTTGTATTTAAGTAATAGCTTTCTTGGACGTTCGTTTAATTTGTTTGTGCCAGAAATTTTATTGGCTGAGCTCAGAATCCCCTCAAAACTATAAAAGCCCAATGTAACTCGTATTTCTTGTATTTTTCATTTTGGTGTTGCAATAAAATGTGTTTGCGATCTACGGCTTTGTATTATGCTTCAACAAATACGTATTTAGTAGATTTGTGGTGGATACCCGCTAACCACCACAAATCTACTAAATAAGTATAATTATATATATATATATATATATATATATATATATATATATATATATGTGTGTGTGTGTGTGTGTGTGTGTGTGTGTGTGTGTGTGTGTGACATTATATGCGTGTTGTTTGCGTTGCTATGCAACGCTTTGCATTTTTTCTTTCCACAAGTTATGATTGTCGAGTTACTCGGTCTTTTGTTGCTTTATTTCGTCTTCAATGGAATTCCTAGATCCAGAACGTATAAGTCGTGTATTGTTAATTTGAATCTTACATTTTTATTGTTGAATATAAAATTGATAAAATGAGCCTTTGTGACAAAGATAGTGATGAAGAAATAGACGCTGACAGATTATCGGATTTTAATTTTAAAATTAATTTATTTTTGTGATTTCTTAAAAATATTTTTTTGTTAAATAATCATACCGTATATATTAAAGTGTAAAAGAAAAAAGTTTCGTTCATAAAAACAAAGTAGTTTTCGATTTACTGCGATTTTTCTGAATAACTAAACTTTCGCGCGATTCACCGAAAAACGCCCGCTGCAAGGGTAAGTTGGCTATGAAGTACACTAGAATCTCGATTATCCAAGCTAATTGGGACCGCTTGTACCTCAGATATCGGAAATCTCGGTTTATAGAAACCATCTATATATACCATCCCACTTGCGAATTTAACTAACTTTTAAAGTAAAAAACAGTGGAACGTTGTTTAAGTGATAAAAATAAACATATATGAACTTATGTTTCGCAGCTAAAAAGATTTAAAAAGGAAATCAACTCTATTAGTAAATTTTAAAAGTGAAATAGAATTTTTTTTAACTATACTTAGTTAAATATCGAAAGACGCATTTTCAATAATAACACAAATCTCAAGAAAATATTTTATTTTTAAAATTTAATATACATTAATATGTTAAATTTTCCTTCTTTTAAAAAAGTCTGTTACCTTTCGTTGCAAAAGTTCAGAATTTCTATCATGGGCAGCCCTATCTCGCCAAATTTTGAGCAACAGGGGATCCAACGATGTATCATCGTTTCTTTGCTCCAAATATTTTAGGACAGTTGTCAGTGCTTGAACACCTTCACTATGAACTATAGTCGTAGAATCCTTAAAGTCCTCATCTTCATTTTCTGGGTCATTCATGTCCGTTGAAGGATTAACGGCTTGTATGATTTCTTCGTCATTGAGAATTTCAAAATTTGGATGTTGATTTTCAACGTCCAGCCACTCTCAAATGTCCTCCTCCAAAACTTCCTCACATCCTTCAATTCCATTGAGGATTTTAAGAAGTTCCCTGTAGGTGTGTTTTCCGTCTGCTGGAATTCACACTGTCTCCTCTTTTCAACAATTATTTTGTTGAATGATTTACGAATTGTAGCTGGATTCACTAATTGCCATTCCTGGGCAATCATGTTGTGTTGAAGAAGTGCTTGTAACATGGACAACGAACTAAAATGTGTATCATTTTTTCCAAGCTCACTTTGGAAAAGAGAAAAAAATTAGACTTCGTTATTGACTCGGTTAACAGAAACCTCGGTTAATCGAAGCTCGGTTAATTGAGGTTCTACTGTATACTCCGCATGCTAAGTGTTAAAACATTGGTGACAGGAAATTATTACGCTGAGTATTGGGTTAGTGTAAATAAGTCTCCGTTAACAGTAACTATTCTATTTGCTTATCTTTATCTAACAATTATTTACTCTTTATAACTATACCTTATTTTGATAATATCTATTGAGTTCTTCAATTAAAATCTTTAATTAAAATATTCAAGAAAATATTAATGATACAAGTTCTACCTTTCAGTAAGACTATTGTAAGCGTTCATTTTGAGATTCTTTGATTTGGTGTACTACAGTTTGAATTTTGCCTTTAAAACGTACAACCAGACCGGAACTTAATTCAAAACTATACACAATGGTTAAGAATATCTTTGCCAGTAGAATAAAGAGCAGAGAACAATCAGTCACCATTCGGCTATTTTGCTATAAATGCTCCTATATGACTAGTAATTTGTTTCTTGGATATTTCACTAAAACCACCATACTTTATGTCTTATATTCCGATTCTTTTGCCTTCGGAACTACCTGAAAATCAAATTCCAATTCTTTGAACTCTTCTAAACTTTTGATTTCTGAAATTTTCCCGAGTGGAAAACTTTTAAGTAATAAAATTTTATCAAATTCTCGTATATCAATCTGTTGCAAAGAGAAGTTTACACCTTTTAAAATATTATATAAATATTTTGCTTGAAAATCGTTTTCAGATGAAATTGAACACTTTTTGTAAAAAATCAATCTACTTCATGATGTCTCCAGTCTACAATATAACTAATTTAATGTTTATTTGAATAACAATCTAATGCAACTGATCAAACGTAAAAACTTTAAAAATGAGATTAAAACAGAACTACAATTTATAATGAATTTAAAGAACAAATTATATTAAATGAAATGTTGTCGATTAGCAGCAATCAATAAAACAGTTTTTTAAAGCTCACTATGGAAATTAAAATCTTATATTTCGAATATAAAACATGGTTATAGAGTAAATTATCTAGACTATTCTCTGATATTTGTATACACCCAGACCACTCCCGATTATTTCTTAACCTCTTCCGGAAAAAATGACGAGTCTAGCTCGTCATTAGTTTTTCATTCCATACCGCACAATGACGAGCTACACTCGTCATGCGATTAAAGTTACTGTTAAATATGATAATTAATTTAGTTTAAAATTTCTAGTGTACTGAATTTGGCAACACTTTTATCACTTGTGAAAATCACAAGTCACTATTGCATATTGTTTACGTAGAATTTCTTGGTACAAGTCATTGCCAAATTAATGAGTCAGAATAAAAGAAAACCTACTAAGAAATGCCGTGTGTGTTACAAGAATCAAATTAAAAGTGAGACTACTTGGCGGTGTAAACAATTAAGAATTCCTTTGCACTTTGTTTTGAAAAGTACCACTAGCTTGAAGACTATTATCTATATATCGTATTAATGCTTTGCTTTGATATTTTCTTAATTTTACTGTTTCTGATATTATTTAACACTATGTAAAAAGTGGATTTTAATTAAGAATATGTAAGAATTGTAAAATGAAACAAGTTTTTTTAAATAAAAATTAAATGGTTATTTCAGTTTTTCATTATTAAATCATACCGGAAGGGGTTAATTTTTGTTGATTCTAAAAAAAGTAAAATTTCAAAATAAAACGTTGTACGTTAGCACTAGATTTACGGACGTTGATCATATACCTATTTTTACTGAAGTGAGCCAATTTGACTCGTACAAGAAAATTGAAGTTTTTTGAGAAGAAAATAGTTAAAAAATTATTTTAAATAAAGCATTTATTATCAAAAAAATTCATGGAAAACATTTTTACATATAAAATCTGTTTTTGAAACGCATTTTCAGCAAACATTTCTATTACATTTTGCACAATGGTTTCCACATCTGTTTCTTTTGCAGGATTGTTGAAATTGACAATTCTTTGCGTCAATAGGATGAATTTCTGTCGTTGGAATGGAAGTGTTCTCGACTTCTTTATATTTACGTTATACTATACTTTATATACTTTATGTATTTACTTTATACTATATTTATTACTATATTTTTATATACACTCATGTCCATAAATTAAGGATAATGAAGTTCAGGTAATGAAAGAGACAAAAGCAAAACAAATTTGACTTATTTGTAAAGTCTATTAAACAAAAGGTAAAGAGCAAAAAAGATGCTATATGTTTGACATAATTAATAAAAATTGCGATTTTTACTCCCTGGAGTAAATTTCAAAAAAGAACCTATTTACAGAAAACAGTATAACATGGTTAGTATGATGGTTAATACGGAGTATGTCTCCCGGACGATGCAATACAAGCGTTACAACGCCTACGCATGCTGAGTATCAGATTATCAATCTGATCTTGGGGAAAATTACACCACTCATCAAGCAATGCCCTCCGAAGTTCCGATAGACAGTTGGGAGGGGGTTGACGGGCTGCAATTCGTCGGCCAAGCATGTCCCACACATGCTCTATTGGATTCAAGTCCGGTGAGTATGCTGGCCAATCCATACGGGTGATATCCTCCGATTGAAGGCATTCGTCTACAATGTTTGCACGGTGAAATCGGGCGTTGTAATCCATATACAGAAATTCAGGACCCATGGCGCCCGAAAAAAAACGTACATGTTGTTCCAGAATGACATCCCGATAGATGTGGCCTGTCATCGTTACACTCAGAACATAGAGGTCAGTTCTGGAACCAAGAATAATTCCTCCCCAAACGAGCCATCCTGCACCACCGTAACGGTGTCGTTCAATGGTGTTCTCTTGGTGGTAACGGGTACCTGGCGCTCTCCATATGAAAGTCCGGCGAGAATCAGAATGTAAACTGAACCTGGACTCGTCGGAAAACATCACACAAGACCACTGTTGCGGTGTCCACAATGCATGCTCTCTAGCCCAGCATAATCGCAGGCGACAGTGAATTGCGGTAAGGGGAACACATCTGACAGGCCTACGAGCATATAGACCAATGTTCCCTAAGCGTCTGTACACGGTCTGCCTTGAAACTGTCGTACCGGTAGCTGAAGAGAGCTGACGAGACAGGTCTGATGCTGTGCTCCGTCTGTTTCTTTTGGCAGTAATTGCCAAATACCGGTCATCATTCGGCGTAGTAACTCGGGGGCGACCTGTGCTGTAACATCTACTCACATTACCATCATGTTTGAATCGTTGCCAAAGCCTGGAGATGACACTCTAGGCGATTCCAAGTTCCTCGGATACTTCCAGCTGGGTACGTCCACATTCCAGTCGTCCGATAATTCTACCACGTAAAAAATCATCCAAATGTTTCCTTTGTGCCATAACTATGCGGTTATTGCACTGAAAGGCTTTTAAAGCGCTTGTGAACAATTTTACTTCTTTGCTACCATTCCTTATATACCCCTTTCATACACTCTCGTCATTGTGACGTACTATCCGCGCCATCTTGGTGGTTTCCTGCAATTTGCATATTCTTCTTCAAGATGTGTGTGATAATTCTACAGGTGAAATTTTTATTTTAGAGCTCAATTTCTGTGTGATTCTGAATTATCCTTAATTTATGGACATGAGTGTACATTCTGTGAGTCAAATTGGCTCTCAAACCGTGAAAATATGTATAAAACATTTGATAATGCGAAATGAAGGGGTCTGCGGGGAAGAAGAATGAAAGTTCACATATTTTATTACTTAAATAAAAATCAAAGTATGTTTTTGAAAAGTGATATTAAAGTTTATTTATATATATATATATATATATATATATATATATATTTATATATATATATATATATATATATATATATATATATATATGCATATATATATATATATATATGTATGTATGTATGTGTGTGTGTGTGTGTGTTGATCAATTTTTTAATGAGTCAAATTGTCTCGGTCCTTAAATCTAGTGTTAATAAACGTAATGTATTTGATTAACAACCTTAAAAATCAGATAGTCATCAGAATGACAAATTCTCAAAGTGGCGTATACCACTGAAAAAAATATTTCCCTATTGATGTATAAGGTATAATACTTTTGCACACAGAAAAACTTTTAGTCTATGAACACCATCTTTAATTCCATCCATTTAAGTCTAATTTACTTATCAAACAAAAATAAAGAAAATAGAGTATTAAAGAATTTGTTCTGCGTGAAAATAAAACTGTATATATTCATCTCTAATTCATATGTACTGAAGTAGTACATATGTACAGTCCAAAATACTTTTTGAATATCCACTTAAACGACGATAATCAACCAAATTATTTACATCTTTATATGCAATTTAAGCAAGAAATTTTCAATATTTTCCATTTCACCTACAATGTCTGATTTAAAAACATATGGAAATTCTTATGTACATCCCCTATATAATAACAGATTTAGTGTCCTGTTAGTCTGTCCTCGAATTTATGAAACGGTTGTACCTGGAATGGATAGAGGGATCCATATTGGATTCTTGATGAGCTAGGGTTAAGAACGTTCAAAATCCACACCTTCCTCCCTTTTCTAGCATAATGCCATTATTTCAAGCCTTATTTTTTCCGGTTAAGAGCAGGCGATTAAATTTATCACATAATAAATAGGTAAAAATAACTTTTCTAGCATTATGAAGTCCTTTTTTAACCACCCTATTTAATCATTTCTTATTTTAAATTATTTAAATATCGTCTGCATTATTTTCATACGTTTTTACACTGATCTTAGATATTAGGTAAATAATTTTCGTTTACAATTGGCTTAAATAATAGATTAGGTTCATATCTGATAGTTTTAAATTTAATGATAGATTAACTTTTGTTGCAAGGAAAATTTTATCACCGGTATTAGCAACAAATTCTACCTAGCTCTCCAGGGTGTAGTGAAAAGGATAGTTTTATTCCTTTACTTCCATTAATTACTGTGATAAGAAAAATCGTTACGAACTTAACGATAATTTTGACGTAGCTAAGTAAACTCTGAATTATTTTTTTTTATTTGAATTAAACTTGATTCTAAACTGCATTCACAATATCGGTAAACTTCAGAAAAGTATGAAGATAAACACATTATTGAATGTGTACTAGATAATTTTCAGCCATAAAAGAAACCACGTTTTTATTCCTCTCATGGGGGGCTTTACTGGAAAACTGACGATTTTACTGATTCCGTCATATGACGGGCTATATACTAGTATTTAACGTATGAATCTTATGTAGCAGTAGATATGACAATTTTAAGAACAAAACTGAATCTTATACGGAAAATAAATGTTTAATAGATATAAAATACATTTTATACTTTATATACTCTAAAACATAACAAGGGAGAAAATATGGAATTATACAGTAAACACAATCAAACTGAAAAGTATTTTCAATATAAGATCAGTCTAACTTGAATATCTCCACTTTGAGGATACTATTTAATCACGTTGACATCAAAAGTTACAGTAAGCTTCCATGATGGTACTTAAATTATCTTGTCCAATAATAAATATTTGTATCCAATTCGTTAGGATTGTTGCTGATTTTAAAATGTTCAAATTGTATGGAAGAGTTAGTTTTCCATGCATATCATTAGTGTTATCTTAACCAGAGACTTCCTTTTCAAAATTTGATCGGACAGTTTCCTCATTACTATTCTTGCTGGCAAATCCTAGATCCTTTAGTTGGATAATTTCATCAGGTACAACATATTCCGTTTTGAATTTTTTCTGCGGCTGACACGAATAATCTGTACCCATTTCCTCGGTAAATCTCTTGACTTCCGTCTGACTTCCAGTTTGTTGTCTGCAGTAACCGCGTTTGTCCAAGATGTCAGCAGACTGGGTCTGACGGATGAAGTCGGCGTCTTCAGTTCTGTATAATCCATCTGTGTAGACGAACTCGGGATTGGAAGTCCTGTTCATGGCCATAACGGAATCGACATCGCCAAGCATCTCATAATTTGGTACCATGGGGATTAGCTGAATATAATTTTTTAAGTACTGAAAAAAAAAATAGTTTAATAATTTTACATACAAATAAAACGAAATTTGATGCTCTCGAAAAATACTATTTAACCCTTTGCTTACATTTGACGAGAAAGACTCGTTATCTGTTCGCTTTGGCGAAGTTACGGTGGATGAATCAGACTCATCCTCTGAATTTAAGATTTGGTTTGGTTTGGAGTGTTACGATTTACTTATTGCAACACGAGGGCTAATGAAACCGGGACTTACAGTTTAAAGCCGATTCCGAATGGTTACGAACATCCCCACCTCAGTCTGATTCGAACCCATGAACTCCTGTACCAAAAGCCAGCACCCTATCCAATTGGCCACGTTTGGCACTGAATTTAAGAAGCAGGCGTTGAAGTTTTCAGCACCACAGCCAGTGGGTGTTAACCCCAAGCAATTTCCTGACATTTGTTTATAACATCTTATAATTATTACAGAATATCCATGCAACAAAATTAACACTGTGTGAGGGTACATTTCCGCAAGAGGGATTGTACCGGGAACGGGCGTTTTTGTGGCGTAAATTTAGTTATTCAGTTCAATATCAATAGATCGAAAATTATTTAGGTTTTAACCAACTTTTAGTATTTTATATTGCAATATATAAACAAATATATAAATAGAAATATATAAATAACAACCATAAGGTTTTTTAGAAACAAAAATACATTTTTAGTAGATAAATTTATAATAGTATCGTAAATAGGAAAAATCAAATAGAAACAGTAGTACATAGTTTTAATTTTTCCCGTTCTGTGGTTCCGCATGGACTTTATGTATAAAACTATTTTTTTATTTGTCTAAATCTTTCTCGAATCTATGTAGTGGACTAAAACATTCGGCTTCGACGACTGACCCTCATATAAGCTCAATATAGCTTAAGAAAGATTTTAGCTTAAGAAATGCATAATTATCGTAATAAAAAGTTTTTCAGCTAGTAGTTTTATAAGCTAAAGTGCGGGACCTAAAACTACTAAATTTGAAATAAATAAAAAGTTTGTATTATTTCCAATGACTAAAGTAAAAGAAAAGATAATGGGCTCTTAAAACATAATAAATTTGACCACAGATATGAGATTCCCTTTTAGCACATTGTCAAGTATATTCCATACCTGTAAATAGGCAGTTTCGTTTTGACTTGATCTCGCTAGAGTATTCTGTAGAATAGTCTTTTTTACTGTATTTGATATTTTATTTTATTTAATACTTTTGATTGTACAGTATATAATAATAATGGGAAGTTAAATATAATGGTACTTCAATCATTTGTTTAATATCCAAAACTCCCAAAGAGTCCCGCGACTCTGAATATTTTATAAACAATCCTCTACTTGGGAAGTTAAATCTAATTTTTTTAAAAACAGATTTGCATTTTTTCTAGAGTATTCAAGTCTGACAATACGTCTAATCTGTGTATGGCTATAAAGGGACCAGTATAAAATCATACTTACACTTATGTATATCGTAGAGAAAACGCACACACCAAATGACATAAATGCTGTTGTAGACCCAACAGGCCTGAGTACATCTGGAACTATACCGGAATGACTCAAATGATAAACTATGCACCCTATTATGGTAGTCATCAAGGCTATAGCTATTACTATATAATGGCATCGTTGTGTACCTAGACAACTGACAGGTTCCTGTAGAAGAAATTATGCAGTTCATGAGATTCAAAGTACAGTGAAATAGACAAATTAACTAAAAGTAATAAACTAGAATTATTCACCAATAAACGAAATTATTAGCACTTAACAGCCTAAAGGTCTT
>CM063497.1:62401193-62428693 GCA_032207245.1 Pardosa pseudoannulata
CATATTTAAAGGTGTTTTTCAATTTCATATTTTGTTTTACTTCCAGGTGTCTATAATAGCTTCTATGTTAGGTATTTACTAATATATAGTCATCAGAAATATCCGGGATTTAATGGGTTAAGATACTGCATGAATCGTTGGCTTTGGCATTTGTTATCTGTAGTTAGAACGTGCTCAGTGTCTGTAGAGTTACGACTAAACCATTGTTTGATCTTATTTATAGTTAGCAGCATGAAGAAAAATAATTATGACAATTTAGAGTTGAGTAGAAGAGAAGAATTAAAAGGTATTGCAAAACACAAATAATGATTATAAATCTGATACTTTAAGAAGTAATTCCGAAATTATACTACCCAAGCAAACCCAGAATGTATATAGGAGGTTGTTTCCAAAAATATCACACCATGGTGAAGTACAAAATCTAAAATGTATCTTTCATTCACAAGAAGGAAGTCCATATGTATCAAATAAAAATAAAAACATTTACAAGCTCATGCGATTCTTCTCATTTAAAATAAAAACTCCATTTCACTAGTTTCACTGCGAAAATGTGTCAGAGTTGCTGGTAGGCAGTGGTACGAAAATGTTCGGAACTAAGGGTTAAAATTCAACAAAGTGTTAAAATCAACAAAAATACTTTAATGGACTCTTGTTGTTTTCTGATACCTCTTGGTCAAACAAGCACGATTGAGTCATATGCTACCGTATTAATGCAAAAGGATTTGCCTTTTATTTTAATGAGCATCATTAAGGTGAAATAATGACTTTGCTCAAGTGTGTCCTTGTAATTTTGAAGCAGGTACCAAGAAAAAAATCTATAGACTTTGCCTGCCACCCCAAAGGTATTTATTGAGAATTAGATGACATTTTGGCCTCTAACATGTTTTACGTGCCTTAGAAACCTTTAATGAACAAAGCGGTTCTCAGACCGGCTCAGATTCCAAACCCGCAAACCTTCTCAGTCACAAGATCGTTGCCTTTGCCGACTGAACTACCGCGGTTCTTAATGGACTGTTATGAGTGGTGGAGAAGACTCGAGACACGTCTTATCTCTATTTCCAAGAAGCAGTTCTCCCCGACAATCGATCAAAAACAAAGGGGATCCTCTCCCCACATTGGTTTTCAATAGCACCCTCTATAGACTCTCCAGAGGAGATTCGAAAGTTCATATTTTCATCATATATTCAGCTCATATTTTTAAATGAATACAATAATCATTATGGAGTGTTTTACCACCCCATACCTCCTAATTCGCTATGCTACTGAATGGCATTACCGTAGCCAGGACTTTGTTTCTACGTCATGGGACACAAGTTTTTTTCTGAGTCCCCCTTCAATATAAACTATCTTTTAATCCAAAAACTAAATTACTAAATTACTAAAAGATATATAAAATTTAATATCAATGTCTAATTTTTATAATTTCATTAAAATTATGTAAAATTTAATATGTATCTAAAAGTCCAAGCACAATTTAGTGTTAGCAAGTTTCATTAAAATAATTGGATAAAAAGTATCGAAAAATAAAACAGTATTCAAAAATTTAAAAAATTTTCAATTAGATTTAATTTTGACTAAATTTGCAATTAAAAATATTTCAAAATGTGGTTTTATTTTAACGTTAAAATGCAATACTTTGAACTACAAAACTTCAGGGAAGGGGAAAGCTCAAATTAAAATTTTTCAAGCCTTACTCTTTTCATACTGCAGCAATGCTGGACAGTATATATAATTTTTTTTTCTGTCGCTATTTCATACTGACGATCGACGAGAAATGTGACATCGTTTCTGACGGGATATCTGTCCACAAATAATTAACATTTTGCATTATTATAAATGGAATTTTACAAAAATAGTTACTAGATGTATGCCTGCATAACTACGTTAGCAACTTTTCAATCTTTTATTGCTAATTGTTTTTGAGAAAGCAAACAAATTTTATGTCTAGAGACAAAGTGTTACTGAAATTAAGCTTCTTGGAATATGTTTTTAAACTACTTTCATTATCTAAATTAGAAACTTTACATAATTTATGTTAAGTTTCCCTTATTTCTACGAAAAACCAATTCACATTTCTGTTATATTGGATTACAAATCAATGGATTCTTTTATCCATTTCATTGTGATAATCTTCTCTAAATAAAAGGTATTGTAAATTATATTTTTTTGAATAAACTATTTTTGGGTATTTTAAATTTTCATTATTTTGAGATTTATACTACATATTTTACTTGTGTTTTAATGCATGAATGTAGCAATATTTTGCTTGTTTAAATAAGGTATTTAGTTTCAATATTATATTAATATTTTCCATACATTTATTAAAGGTACTTATACGTGATACTGAATTCACATATGCAGCAAACAATTTTTGGGCAGAAATAGTAAAAAAAAATCAAAAACAATTTCAATTTTTTTAATTACTGTCTGGGGCCAAATATGTGGGAAAATAATACAAGAAAAAATGATACTGTGTAGGTTAAAGCAAAACGAAAGTAGATAATTGATTCATAGTTGAAAACAACCAGCTATTTCATAAGTATGAAAATAAACAAGGGCTACCTGCTAACCAAAATCGAACTAAGTGAAGTTTGTTCAGTTTTCCAAACGATGTTCTAAATCATAGCATTTGCCATTTTCATACTTTGTATCAGAAGCTATGCTCTAAATTTTCTAGTACATTTACACCAATTGATTTAAAACTTCTCAGTGTTTTTAAAGTCAGTTAATTTGCACATTTAGAATTGAGACAATTTTTAAGATTACAGTTCAGTTTTAATCATCTCAAAAGTCTTTCAAAATGGTTGAGTTATAAGCTTCAAATAAACTTTTGGTTAAAAATATTGCCTTTACTAAAAATTTTTTATAGATCCAGTTTACACTGTAGCATTAAGTTATTATACGCTGTTTTTAAGTTAAAGCGAGTAAACTGAATATAAAGAAATAGCATGATTTTGGAGCACTCTGGTTAAATGCTTGAGCATCAATGAATAATTTTACCAAGATCTAAAGCTTAAAATCGTTTTGTATTGTTTTGAATGACTATGCCAGCTGTTTGATTTGAATTCACTGACTCCAGGATCATAAAGCAATATCCAACTTTTCATTTCTCCCCTAGCCATTCTTAAACTATATGTTCTAATAAATACTCTGAATTAAATTTTTTCAACCAGCAAGATGTTTAAAACTGTTATTAACATGGTAACAAAATAAATAAGTTTTTAAATAGATTTGATGTACATAAGGTTTCATCTTTGTGACATTTTCCAGATTTTTGCTCATTCTTTAGAAACACTGGCACTTAAAACTTTTGACAGCAATTCATTTTTTGATTCTACAACGATTTTAAGAGTACAAAAATTGATGTTTTCCTATAGAGGGAATTAAGATGCTTGTTAAAATGCCTAGAATGGAATCTATTCCAATAAATACATCACTAATGAATTTCTGGTTGATTAGTTAGAAACTATGATCAACTTTTTAACATGAAAGCTATTAGAAATTGGATTTAAAGCATTAGTATCTCATTAGAATAAATTCAAGCCTATAGACTCTGATACCAAAAGCAAATCGAAACCTTTTTCTTTGACCATAATCCGGATATTGGTTATCCTAAATATATACAGTCTATGTCGGTTATATGGCAAGTTCAGCTGTCCAGAAAAATCAGACCATAGAAGTGGAGTGACCATATATGCGGAACAATACAACCCTATTGTGCATGTACCGAGCATTTTTAAACCATAACAGAAGAGCCTTATCACCATTCTCATAAGGTGACAAGAGCTGACGTTTTCTTTCTTGATCACCTATTACAACACATGAGGACCAAAGTTAAAATTTTGTTTAATGTCATCCGGGTAATCAAATGGTGCAAGTAGCCTTTGAATGATTAATTTTTTCAAAATATTCAATTAATTCATTTTTGGAAGCATATGGTATTATTTTCGAAGCCATAATTAAAAAATGAACTCTCTTATAAGTGACTTATGACCTAAATTCAACAATATTTTTCTTTACTTGTTTCGTCTCAATTTCAACTTAAGCAGGAAGAGATAACTTCAACCAATAAACAGATGTCCACCTCTTGTCATGGGGCAAGAGAACTGAGAGAGGTGATGTCTACACAACACAAGAAAGGGAAAAGGGAGCAGCGAAAAAGGCTTGAATTCAGGTCCTCTCAGATTTCGCAATGACTTCTTAAAAAAAAGAAAAGAAAAAAAAACGGAAACTCTTTGAAAACTTGAAACTGACCATATAACCGGTAACAAGAAAAAGAAAATGACTGTATAAGCGGTGCACTTTAACACATGTTCCCTATTAAGTTAGACTGGACTTTAGAAAACTGACCATATAAGCCGGGTAACCTTATAAGTGTGAGACCACATAACCAGTACTGACTGTATTATGTGTTCAGAACTTAAAAACGCTTTAAGTTTTAACAATAGAAAATTAGCTATTTATTCCCTTGTTAAAATTAACTTTAATTAAAAGTTTACTATTTACGATTGAAAAATTTTATACTATTCCACACTCTTTAATAACATGTTATATATGCTCCAGTTTCACTAATTAATACTTACCCGACTTTCTTGGCGAATGAAACTCCTATCTGGTCTTTCACTGGGCATCGGTTGGCCAACTGAAACACTTGGCCACTCCCAACGATCACTCATACCTGGTATACTCGAGGACGATATATAGAAAAACGCTTTCCTTTCACTGCCTTCACCACTTCTCTCTACTTCACCCTGTTCTGTAGAGACAATGGTTTTATCCTGGCCTTCAGCAAGTGGGATGTCACTAAGGCCTGGTTCAAGTTCCGAGGACTTTGAAGAACCAGCATACTGCTCTTCAACTTTATAGCTCAAATAAGAGTTCTGAGGATCACAAATTTTCTGGCGTATTTCATTCTCAGATAAGTTTCTAGTTTTGCGAGAAATCGATTCTAACTCTGGAATTTTCCTTGCAGAAAGTTCTTTTAATGAACTCACTGATTTCAACTTACCAGGATGTTCCACTAATCTCTTTTCACCTTTTCCCACAGAACTAAAGGGTGGTATTCTATCCCCAGTATTAAGTTCCACTGGACAAAGTTCACGAGTAATTTTAAAGGTGTTAATAGGATTGCAATCTATGTATTTACGATCATTTTCTTCTACCTTATTGCTTTCATCCATATTTCCAACAATTCCATCAGCAGATGAAGTTGCTACAGAGGCTTTTTCATTCTTACCTTGTGCTTTATTCTCGTTTCCCTCAGACGTATCAACAGACGAAGGTAAGGAAGCCCTTGATATTTCTTCCAGTTCCCCGCTATTGCTGTTATTAGCGTTGCTGTCACTGCCGATAGCTGAGATGGCCAAATTCGTAGAGGAAATTTTACTTTCATCCGTTCCCTGACAAACAACAGCAATGTCTGCGCTGTTATTATCACTCGGCATAGGAAGAGGTTCTAGCTTGTCTTGCTCAACATTTGTAGTATCCAAAACTGTGTTTTCATTTTTGTTATCCATTTTGTATACACTAGAAGGAATCAATAATTTTAAGATAAACTGAATGCGATTAACTTTTCGATAATTATAAACTCTGTGCCTGTTGGCTATTGTACTGAAAAGCAAGTAGTACCGATTCTCATTTACGGCTATTCACTCAGAGAGAGTTCATTGGTTGAGTGAAGAGGATACAGGAGAGTTGAGAAAGCAAGATGAATCGAAATTCAAACAGTGTTTTGATAATTAATCGAAAATAGTAAAATAATATTTATGAGATATATAACCTTAATAAAACTTATTTATAATTCTGATTAATATGAAGATCTTCTTCTAAATTTCAATGAAATAAAATTAATGAAAACAAGATTGAATAATTGAAAAAATAGATATAACAAATTAGAATCATCTTATGAATGATATTCTCATTCTGATTAAATATAAATTACCAATAACTTATCCAGTCTGTGTCCCTTGATCAAGTGATCATCAGTTAATCTTAAGATATTTCCGATACCATTTCAATTAATTGGCGATTAAGGTTGTTCAAGTGTTGATGTCAGTTAGTCCCAAAATCTCATAAAATGATAATAGTTTAGATTACAACTATATGTTGTAACGAATTCTCGTTACATTAAATTTCCAGATACTGACCTATCTACGACCTTGAGAAAAACCGGCATAACGTAGAAAAATAGCAAACGTGCCTTTTGTGAGCACTTGAACTAAGCTCTTCTTTACCTAGTGAAAGGACGTTGTTTCGCGCAGAATAGGACTCCGAATAGAGGATTGTTAACACCAAAGACCATCTCAATCATTCTGTCGGAGAAATTCATTAGGATGCTGGTGAAGTGTTCCCAGTGTCAATTTCAATGACATCCGAAAGAAAGAGTCTCACACAACAAAAATCCTCTACATTGTAAAGGAAGCAACAATATTTTCTACCTTGTTCTCCAAAGTTTGTCCGGAGACATCGATTAATGATCTGCGAGATTGCTCCGATTACTGCATACTTCCCTTGGCTTGAACCTGCTCTACAGACGGTTTTCCTCACTACGTCATCAACCAGATGTCCGATCAGCTGAGATGGACATTTGCTGGCAGACGACGATATAAAAAACCGGAGTTCATGGCCCACAGAGAGATTTTTTAACGATCGAGTCTGCTATGAACTTATCGGCCGAGAAGGGAGGGGAGCGACTGAGAGTGTCCTCCCCCCTTTTTCTCTCCAAACGATTAGGAAGCTGTTTCCTGCAACGATCATTATTTCATTTGTAGATATTCATCGATTTCTTCATGTCTTCATCCTAACTTCAACATTGTGTTTATAATAAAGATCTTCAGTCTGTTCGTAGGCCTCCGCTATCCTTTCTGGGGCTCAATTACAGCCCCAGTACGCTACAATGTATACAATTTACAATTTATAAATGTTGTGAATATTTCTTGCATTTTTCTAACTTTCATGTATTATATTCGTACAGTTAAAATACCTTTTTTAATGTTGATAATAGTACAGAGAAAACTGATGTGATTAAATATTTAGATATATAATCATTTTTGAATATTTTGATAAGAAATTATGGAATGTTTCAGTCATAAACCTGTTTCAATATTCGACGTTTTTATTAAGGATATTTAACAAATATTCCACAAATTAAAATCCGAATTTTTTATTTCAGGAGAATAGGAAATAGTTATATTTTTGCACAATTTTCTCTCAATTTAAAATTATACTCTGTTCACCAACAACGAGACACTAAAAGTAGACAAAAATTATATCATTTTCTTGCCATTTTAGCCGTTTATTTGTCCCATTGTTAGTTAAGAAAAAGTCAGGAATTAAAAAAGAAATTCTTCTCTTTATTAATATTGAATAAAACTTGTAAAAATATATTAAAGTTATTGTGTTTTCATAAAAAAAAGTTGACTTTTAACTAACTTCAAAAGGGTTCTTTAAAAAAGAACCCTTTCGCAAGTAAGCTAGAAACTAAACCCTTTTTTCAAAGGATTTAATTTCTTGTTTTTCGTCTTACCTTATCTTTTATCTTCTTTTTTTAATCTTTCTTTATAAAGTATAGTAAGTTTATATAGGCAGATTAACCTTGCCAAAAGTAAAGATTTCTATAGCAGGTGGTGACTATTAAGGAGATTTGTGAAGGCAGAAGGAATGACTTCATTTACAGACTCCAGGCATATTGAAATGAATGCAAACGGATAAGTTGATAAGTTAAAGTACTAGCAACTTAACTCAAGAAAACAAGAAACTAAACCCTTTTTTCAAATTGTTTAGTTTCTTGTTTTTCCTCTTACCTTATCTTTTATCCTTTTTTATCTTTCTTTATAAAGTATAGTAAGTTTATATAGGCAGATTAACCTTGCCAAAAGTAAAGGTTTCTATAGCAGGTGGTGACTATTAAGGAGATTTATGAAGGCAGAAGGAATGACTTGATTCACAGACTCCAGGCATATTGAACTGTATAAAAACGGATAGGTTGATAATTTAAAGTACTAGCAACTTAACTCAAGAAAACAAGAAACTAAACCCTTTTTTCAAAGGGTTTAGTTTTTTGTTTTTCTTCTTACCTTTTATCTTTTTTTTATCTTTCTTTATAAAGTATAGTAAGTTTATATAGGCAGATTAACCTTGCCAAAAGTAAAGGTTTCTATAGCAGGTGGTGACTATTAAGGAGATTTGTGAAGGCAGAAGGAATGACTTGATTCACAGACTCCAGGCATATTGAAATGAATAAAAACGGATAGGTTGATAAGTTAAAGTGCTAGCAACTTAAACCAAGAAAACAAGAATTTAAACCCTTTTTTCAAAGGGTTTAGTTTGTTGCTTTTCTTCTTATCTTTTATCTTTTTTTATCTTTCTTTATAAAGTATAGTAATTTTATATAGGCAGATTAATCCTGCCAAAAGTAAAAATTTCTATAGCAGGTGGTGACTATTAAGGAGATTTGTGAAGGCAAAATGAATGACTTGATTCACAGACTCCAGGCGTATTGAAATGAATGCAAACGGATAAGTTGATAAGTTAAAGTACTAGCAAATTAACTCAAGAAAACAAGAAACTAAACCCTTTTTTCAAAGGGTTTAGTTTTTTGTTTTTCTTCTTACCTTTTATCTTTCTTTATAAAGTATAGTAAGTTTATACAGGCAGATTAACCCTGACAAAAGTAAAGGTTTCTATAGCAGGTGGTGACTATTAAGGAGATTTGTGAAGGCAGAATGAAGGACTTGATTCACAGACTCCAGGCATATTGAAATGAATTCAAACGGATAAGTTGATAAGTTAAAGTACTAGCAACTTAACTCAAGAAAACAAGAAACTAAACCCTTTTTTCAAAGTGTTTAGTTTCTTCTTTTTCCTCTTACCATTATCTTTTATCTTCTTTTATTTTTCTTTATAAAGTATAGTAAGTTTATATAGGGACATTAATCCTGCCAAAAGTAAAGATTTCTATAGCAGGCGGTGACTATTAAGGAGATTTGTGAAGGCAAAATGAATGACTTGATTCACAGACTCCAGGCGTATTGAAAAGAAGGCAAACGGATTGGTTGATAAGTTAAAGTGCTAGCAACTTAACACACACACACACACACAAAAAAAAGAAGAAGAAACTAAACTCTTTTTTCAAAGGGTATAGTTTCTTGCTTTTCTCCTTACCTTACTTTTTATCTTTTTTTTTATCTTTCTTTATAAAGTATAGTAGGTTTATATAGGCATATTAACCTTGTCAAAAGTAACGATTTCTATAGCAGGTGGTCACTATTAAGGAGATTTATGAAGGCAGAAGGAATGACTTGATTCACAGACTCTAGGCATATTGAAATGAATGCAAACGGATGGTTGATAAGTTAAAGTACTAGCAACTTAACACAAGAAAACAAGAAATTAAACCCTTTTTTCAAAGGATTTACTTTTTTGTTTTTCTTCTTACTTTAAATTTTATCCTTTTTTATCTTCCTTTATAAAGTATAGTATATATAGGCAGATTAATCCTGGCAAAAGTAAGGGTTTCTATAGCAGGTTGGCCGAACGATGGCCGATTGGTGAGGAAGCTGGCCTTCGGTATCGGAGTTCGTGGGTTCAAATCCCGCAGTGGCATGGATGTTCGTAGCCGTTCGGAGTCGGCTTTAAGCTGTAGGTCCCGGTCTCGTTAGCCCTTGTGTTGCAAAAAGAAGACCGTAGCACTCCAAACCAAACCAAACCTATAGCAGGTTGTGACTATTAAAGAGATTTGTGGCAGAAGGAATGACTTGATTGACAGACTCTAGGCATATTGAAATGAATGGAAATGGATAGGTTGATAAGTTAAAGTGCTAACAACTTAACACAAGAAAACAAGAAACTAAACCCTTTTTTCAAAGGGTTTAGTTTCTTGTTTTTCCTCTTACCTTATCTTTTTTTTATCTTTCTTTATAAAGAATAGTAAGTTTATTTTGCAGATTAACCCTGGCAAAAGTAAAGATTTCTGTAGCAGGTGGTGACTATTAAAGAGATTTGTGAAGACAGAAGGAATTTATGCGTGAGGAATTGTGTAGTCTTAATATTTTAGCGACCAATTATTTCCAGGTTTCCTCTTTCCAGATTTCTTGCTAAATCAAAGCACGCAATTGGTGAATTTTACAGTTTTAGAAAAACAATTTACATGGAGTGATTTTTTTATCCATGATTCTGTTTATGAGTTAAAGCAATGATTCAAGTTTACCAATTTCAACAATCACAAGACTCAAGTTCTGATTTCACCAAAAAACTTAATTTAAATCAATGGATGACTGAGGAGTGGAAACAGAATCTAGATGACTGACGGATGAAAACAGAATTCGAAAATTTATGCCTAACTGATTAAGTTTTCCCAATTTTGAGTTATGATCCTATAGACTTAATATTTTCCCAACCAGTTATTTCCAGATTTCTTGCTGTATCAGATCTCATAGAATGTGATGTATAGTCTTAGAAAAACAATTTATATCAAGTGATTTTTTTATCCATAATTATTTTTTGGTGTTAAAGCAATGATTTACGTTTACAAATTTTAACAATTTTAAAACTCAGGATCTGCTTTCACCAAAGAAAAAACATGGAAAAAAAAGAATTAAGCAATGAATGACTGGGTGAAAACAGAATCCGAAAATTTATGCATAACCGCTTAATTTTTGACAATGTTATGATACTATAGCGTTAAGCTATAAGACTCAAGTTCTGATTTCATCAAAATAACTTAAGTTAAATCAATGGATTACTGAAGGGTGGAAATAGAATCTAAATGACTGACGGCCGAAAACAGAATTCAGAAATTTATGCTTAACTGATTAAGTTTTCCCAATGTTAATTTATGATCCGATAGACTTAATATTTTACTAACCAGTTAATTCCAAATTTCTTCCTAAATTAGATCTCGTTAGAAATGAGATGTATTCTCTTAAAAAAAAAAACAATTTTTATCAAGAAATTTTTTTTATTCATGATTATTTTTTGGTGTTAAAGCAATGATTTAAGTTTAAAAATTTTAGCAATTATAAAACTCAAGTTCTGCTTTTCTAAAACAAAAAGCAAAGAAAAAAGAATTAAGCAGTGAATGACTGGTGAAATCAGAGTCCGAAAATTTATGGTTAATTTATTAATTTTTGACGTTATAATACCCTACCAATTATTTCAAGATTTCTTGCTATATCAGAACACGTTATAAGTTAGTTGTACTGTCTTAGACAAACAATTGACATGGAGTGATTAGTTTTATCCATGATTATTTTATGTTGTTAAAAGCAATGTTTTAAGTTTACAAATTTTAACAACTATAAAACTCAAGTTCTGATTTAACCAAAAAACTTAAATTAAATCAATTTATGACTGAAGGGTGGAAACAGAATCTAGATGACTGACTGATAAAAATAGATTTCAAAAATTTATTTGTAACTGATAAAGTTTTCCCAATGTTAAGTTATGATCCCATATACTTAATAATTTACCAACCAATTATTTCCAGATTTCTTGCTAAAACAATTTATATGAAGTGATTTTTTTATCCATGATTATTTTTTGGTGTTAAAGCAATGATTAAGTTTACAAATTTTAACAATTTTAAAACAACTTATTTCACCAAAAATATTAAAGCAATGGATGCCTGGAGGAAACTTGATGCATAATTCCGAAAATTTTTGCATAACCCATTAAATTTTGACAATGTTATGATCCCATAAACTAAACATTGTCCCAACCAAGTGTTTCCAGATTTTCTCGTTAAATCCAAGTTCTAGATGAGAACGCGTTAGAAGCGAGTTATGCTATATTCGAAGAACAATTTACATAGAGTGATTTTTTTTATCCATGATTCTTTTTAAGTGTTAAAGCAATGATTCAAGTTTACAAATTTTAACAATTATTAAAAGAGTTCTGTTTGTACCAAAAAATATAGATTAAAACAGTGGTTGACTGAGGGATGAAAACAGAAACCGGAAATTATGCGTTTCTGATTAAATTCTCAAAATGGCAAGTTATGATCTCACATACTTAACATTTTACCAACTAATCATTTCCAGATTTCCTCATCCCAGATTTCTTGCAAAATCATATCGCTAGACGAAAGATGTACTGTCTTAAAAAAACAATTTATATCAAGGGATTCTTTTTTATTCATGATTATTTTTTGGTGTTAAAGCAATGACTTAAGTTTACAAATTTTAACAATTATAAAACTCAAGTTTTACTTTCACAAAACAAAAAACAAAGAAAAAAAGAATTAAGCAATGTATGAATGGAGGGTGAAAACAGAGCCCGAAAATTTATGCATAATCGATTAATTTTTCATAATGTTATGATCCCATGGACTTAACATTGTTCCAATAAATTATTTCTAGACTTCCTCATTCCAGATTTCTTTCTAAATCAGAACATGCTAAAGTGAGTTGTACTGTCTTAGAGAAACAATTTACATTTAGTGATTATTTTTATCCATGATTCTGTGTAAGAGTTAAAACAATGATTCAAGTTTACCAATTTTAACAATTGTAAGACTCAATTTCTGATTTCACCAAAAAAATTAAATTAAATCAATTGCTACGCCGCTGCTCGGCGTTACTGAGCCGATCCCTTTTACTTTTAAATATTATTTTTACTCATTTAATTCTTAATAATACATTTTAATTTAATTGATCTTAAATCCATAAGGTTACCCAGGTTCAACCCTATCGGCTCAGGTTAATTAATTTCATTAAGACATCAAAAGGAATTTAGATTAAAAAAAAAGAATTTATTAATTATTTACATATGTACAGTAAATTTTATTATAACTTGTCACTGCTTTTTAAAAAATAGTAAAAATAGAACTTACCCCACTGCAGAGAAAAGGACATCTTTTTTCAGCCAAAAATAGTATCACTTAATCATAAACTTAAAGAAGAAAGTTTTACTATATATATTCTATCTCATCTAATCTAAAAATCTCATCTCCTATCTAAAATCACTAACTAACTCCGTTCTCTCCTCTTTCCCCCGTATATATCCTCTAATCTTTTTTTTCTTAGCCCCTCCTTTTTTCCGTCCCATTTGGGAAAATAGCCACTCTTGAAAATTCAGGTGGTCAGTTCTCAAATTCTGATTTTTCATTGGATTAGTACCCCACGCTCGTATTTATTTATTTATTTGCATTTTTATATTTATATTTTTTTCTAAACTCCCTTCTTGAAACATGCATTTCTTGAAAAACGTGCCCTTTTTATCTTTTCCCCCCTTTTCTCTCCTTCTCGATATCTTTGTATACTGACCCTTTGAAGGGGGGTATAGGGAGTTATTCGTAGTCGCGGCTTCTTTTATGATTTTCCGAAAATACTTTCTCATTCTTAAATCTATAAGTGCGGTATCTTTGTACCTATTACACCTGGCTTAAATTCCGTTCTGTTCAAATCGTGTTTTTCAAGAGCTCGCGGTTTTGCGTAAGTTTTACGAGCCGGTCTTCTTTTGAAGTGTTGACCACAATTTTATATTATTCGGACCTCAGACTGTCCTTTCTTTAATTTCATAATACCTAGCTACTAACTTCTATTTCTAAGAATGTGCGAGGCATGAGCGTTTCTTATAATACTTTTCCTTTTCTCTACCAGGTGTGGGGGATTTACACATCTGCCGCATTTTCCTTCTTTTTGAATAAAGTTAAATTTCTAACGGGGTTTGTGAATAACATTGTAGAAAGTCATTGTAAAATTTAGCTTTATACCTTACAGGTTGGCGTGAACACGATAAGGCGCGTACCACATATTTAAAAATAAATATGAAAGGGGTTTTTCCAGCACAATGGATGAATGAGAGGTGGAAACAGAATCTAAATGACTGACGGATGAAAACAGAATTCGAAAATTTAGGAGTAACTGATTAAGTTTTCCCAATGTCCATAGACTTAATATTTTACCAACCAATTATTTCCAGTTTTCCTCATTCCAGATTTCTTGCTAATTCAGAACACAATAGTGGTGAGTTGTACTGTCTTAGAAGAACAATTTACATACAGTGATTATTTTTATCCATGATTCTGTGTAAGAGTTAAAACAATGATTCAAGTTTACCAATTTTAACAATTGTAAGACTCAATTTCTGATTTCACCAAAAAAATTAAATTAAATCAATGGATGAATGAGAGGTGGAAACAGAATCTAAATGACTGACGGATGAAAACAGAATTCGAAAATTTATGAGTAACTGATTAAGTTTTCCCAATGTTAAGTTCTGATTCCATAGACTTAATATTTTACCAACCAATTATTTCCAGTTTTCCTCATTCCAGATTTCTTGCTAATTCAGAACACAATAGTGGTGAGTTGTACTGTCTTAGAAAAACAATTTACATGGAGTGATTATTTTTATCCAGGATTGTGTTTAAGAGTTTAAGCAATGATTCAAGTTTACCAATTTCAACAATTGTAAAACTCAAGTTCTGATTTCCCCCAAAAAAAACTTAAGTTAAATGAATGGATGACTGAAGGGTGGAAACAGAATCTAGATGACTGACGGATGAAAATAGATTTCGAAAATTTATTTGTAACTGATAAAGTTTTCCTAATGTTAAGTTATGCTGCCGTAGACTTAATATTTTACCAACCAATTATTTCCACATTTCTTGCTAAATCAGAATTCGTTAGAAGGGAGATGTATTGTCTTAGAAAAACAAATTGATATGAATCAAGTGATTTTTGTTATCCATGATTATTTTTTTATGTTAAAGCAATGACTTAAGTTTACAAATTTTAAAAATTTTAAAACAAGTTCTTCTTTCACCAAAAAAATTAAAGAAGTGGATCCCTGGAGGAAACGGACTTCGAAAATTTATGCATAACCGATTAATTTTTAACAATGTTATGATCCCATACTGTTAACATTGTTCCAAGCAATTATTTCTAGACTTCCTCATTCCAGATTTCTTGCTAAATCAGAACACGGTAAAAGTGAGTTGTACTATCTTAGAAGAACAATTTACATAAGGTGATTATTTTTTATCTATGATTCTGTTTAAGAGTTAAAGCAATGATTCAAGTTTACCAATTTCAACAATTGTAAGACTCAAGTTCTGATTTCACCAAAAAACTTAAATTAAATCAATGGATGACTGAGGGGTGGAAACAGAATCTAGATGACTGACGGATGAAAACAGAATTCGAAAATTTATGAGTAACTGATTAAGTTTTCCCAATGTTAAGTTCTGATTCCATAGACTTAATATTTTACCAACCAATTATTTCCAGTTTTCCTCATTCCAGATTTCTTGCTAATTCAGAACACAATAGTGGTGAGTTGTACTGTCTTAGAAAAACAATTTACATGGAGTGATTATTTTTATCCAGGATTGTGTTTAAGAGTTAAAGCAATGATTCAAGTTTACCAATTTTAACAACTGAAAGACTCAAGTTCTGAATTTACAAATAAAAACTTAATTTAAATTAGTGGATGACTGAGGAGTTGAAATAGAGTTTAGATGACTGACGGATGAAAACAGAAATCGAAAATTTATGCTTAACTGATTAAGTTTTCTCATTGTTAAGTTATGGTTCCATAGACTTATTACTTTACCAACCAATTATTTCCAGATTTCTTGCTAAATCAGAACTCTTTAGAAGTGAGATGTATTGTCTTAGAAAAACAAATTAATATGAATCAATTGATTTTTGTTATTCATGATTATTTTTTTATGTTAAAGCAATGACTTAAGTTTACAAATTTTACCAATTTTAAAACAAATTCTTTCACCAAAAAAATTAAAGAAATGGACGCCTGGAAGAAACGGACTTCGAAAATTTATACATAAACGATTAATTTTTAACAATGTTATGATCCCATACTGTTAACATTGTTCTAACCAATTATTCCTAGACTTCCTCATTCCTGACTTCTTGCTAAATCAGAATATGCTAGAAGTGTGTTGTACTGTCTTAGAAGAACAATTTACACGGAGTGATTATTTTTATCCATGATTCTGTTTTAGAGTTAAAGCAATGATTCAAGTTTACCAATTTCACCAATTGTAAGACTCAAGTTCTGATTTCACCAAAAAACTTAAATTAAATCAATGGATGACTGAGGGGTGGAAACAGAATCTAGATGACTGACGGATGAAAACAGAATTCGAAAATTTATGCGTAACTGATTAAGTTTTCCCAATTTTAAATTATGATCCCATAGACTTAATAATTTACCAACCAATTATTTCCAGATTTCTTGCTAAATCAGAACTCTTTAGAAATGAGATGTATAGTCTTAGAAAAACAAATTAATATCAAGTGATTTTTTTCTATCCATGATTATTTTTTGGTGTTAAAGCAATGATTTAAATTTACAAATTTTAACAATTTTAAAACAAGTTCTTTCACCCAAAATATTAAAGCAGTGGATGCCTAAATTAAAAATTATGCATAACCGATTAAATTTTGACAATGATATGATTCCATAGACTAAACATTGTACCAACCAAGTTTTTCTAGATTTTCTCGTTAAATCCAAGTTCTAGATGAGAACGCGGTAGAAGCTTGTTGTGCTGTATTCCAAGAACAATTTACATAGAATGATTTTTTTTATCCATGATTATTTTTAAGTGTTAAAGTAATGGTTCAAGTTTACAAATTTTAACAATTATAAAACAAGTTTCTCTTTCACCGAAAAGATTAAAGCAATGGATTCCTAAAGGGAAATTTATGCATAACCGATTAAATTTTGACAATGTTATGATTCCATAGACTAAACATTGTACCAACCAAGTATTTCCAGATTTTATTGTTAAATCCAAGTTCTAGATGTGAACACGGTAAAAGCATGTGTGCTGTATTCGAAGAACAATTTACATAGAGTGAATTTTTTTATCCATGATTCTTTTTAAGTGTTAAAGTAATGGTTCAAGTTTACAAATTTTAACAATTATAAAACAAGTTCTTTCACCCAAAATATTAAAGCAGTGGATGCCTAAATTAAAAATTATGCATAACCGATTAAATTTTGACAATGATATGATTCCATAGACTAAACATTGTACCAACCAAGTTTTTCTAGATTTTCTCGTTAAATCCAAGTTCTAGATGAGAACGCGGTAGAAGCTTGTTGTGCTGTATTCCAAGAACAATTTACATAGAATGATTTTTTTTATCCATGATTATTTTTAAGTGTAAAAGTAATGGTTCAAATTTACAAATTTTAACAATTTTAAAACAAGTTTCTCTTTCACCGAAAAGATTAAAGCAATGGATTCCTAAAGGGAAATTTATGCATAACCGATTAAATTTTGACTATGTTATGATTCCATAGATTAAACTTTGTACCAACCAAGTTTTTCTAGATTTTCTCGTTAAATCCAAGTTCTAGATGATAACGCATGAGAAGCGAATTGTGCTGTATTCGAAGAATAATTTACATAGAGTGATTTTTTTTAATCCATGATTCTTTTTAAGTGTTAAAGCAATGATTCAAGTTTAAAAAATTTAACAATTATAAAACTCAAGTTCTGTTTTTACCAAAAAAATATACCGTATTTATGCTAATCTAATGCGCCATCGAATCTAATGCGCATCCCCATTTTAAAACTCTAAATAATAAAAAATTGTTTGTCGGCGAATGTAATGAGCATCAATGGTATGAGGAATTTATTGAATCTTATTTTATCCAACAATGGTATATAAACTATCAATCAATGGTATAATAATTTTATTTAAATTTAGATACCATATTAATATATTATGTATTTTATCATATTTTATTATTTTATTTAAATTTAGATACCATATATATATATATATATATATATATGGATAAAATGGACATAAAGTAGCAGAACATAGAATTAACCTATCGAATCTAATGCACCGTCGAATCTAATGCGCACCCCAATTTTGGCTACTACATTTGGCCAAAAACGATGCGCATTAGATTCGCGTATATACAGTAGATTAAAACAATGAATGACTGAAGGATGAAAACAGAATCCGAAAATTTATGCGTTTCCGATTAAATTTTCCCAAAGGTCAAATTATGATCACATATACTTAACATTTTACCAATCATATTTTTATCCATGATTATTTTTAAATGTTAAAGCAATGATTGAAATTTACAAAATTTAACAATTATAAAACAAGTTCTGTTTTTACCAAAAAAAATATAGATTAAAAAAATGGATGTTTGGCTGATGAAAACAGAATTCGAAATTTTATGCTTTTCCGATTAAATTTTACCAATGGCAAGTTATGACACCTTATACCAACCAATTATTTCCAGATTTCCTCGTCCCAGATTTCTTGCTAAATTAGAACGTGTTAGAAGTGAGATGTATTGTCTTAGAAAAACAAATTAATATCAAGTTCCTTTTTTTAACCCTGATTATTTTTTGTGTTAAAGCAATGATTTAACTTTACAAATTTTAACAATTGTAAAACTCAAGTTCTTATTTCACCAAAAAAAAATTAAATTAAAGCAATTGGATGACTGGGGGTTGGAAACGAAGTCCCGAAAATTTATGCATAACCGATTTTCTGAAAAGTAAACATACCATTATAAAATCCCATCTCCCACAATCTCCCGCAGTGTGCAATACTTGACGAAAAGTTACAAAAGTTTCTCTTCACAATCTCTTCCCCCCCTTCTCCAATCCCATCTACTAACTGCAAACGGTAGTTGTTTGAAAACAGTTTATTAAATTTTACACATTAACTTCTGGCGTCACGAACTGTTAATGGAAGTCACGTATTTGCTGAAACCGTAACGGTAACGGGGAGCGAGAAATTTCGTTTTCCCGGATAATTAAACATCGGGGTGGGTGGCAGGGGGGTTGGAAAGAGATCCCTAGCAGTTTGTCACGTATGAAGGTCCGAATAAGATATCCTGACGTAACACGAAAGAAAGAGTAAAGACTCCAGAAAGACATGAAGGGGCTACGGAGCATGCGTACATTATATTTGTAGACAATAATTGTTTTATTAATTTGGGAATGGTTATTATATTCGGAGCAAAAAATAGGCTTTTAAATTATATATTTCAACTGATGTTCAATTATAAAGATTATGGAAACATTTACGATAAAACTTATTTTTCAATTATTCAACCTTAACTCCTTAACCCCTTCCGGTAAAATGACGAGTCTAGCTCGTTATTAGTTTTTCATTCCATACCGCACAATGACGAGCTACACTCGTCATGCGATTAAATTTACTGTTAAATATGTTAATTTAGTTTAAAATTTCTAGTGTACTGAATTTGGCAACACTTTTATCACTTGTGAAAATCACAAGTCACTAATGCATATTGTTTACTTAGAATTTCTTGGTACAAGTCATTGCCAAATTAATGAGTCAGAATAAAAGAAAACCTACTAATAAATGCCGTGTGTGTTACAAGAATCAAATTAAAAGTGAGACTACTTGGCGGTGTAAACAATTAAGAATTCCTTTGCACTTTGTTTTGAAAAGTACCACTAGCTTGAAGACTATTATCTGTATAACTTATTAATGTTTTACTTTGATATTTTCTTAATTTTACTGTATCTGATATTATTTAACACTATGTAAAAAGTGGATTTTAATTAAGAATATGTAAGAATTGTAAAATGAAACAAGTTTTTTAAATAAAAATTAAATGGTTATTTCATGCACAGTTTTTCATTATTAAATCATACCGGAAGGGGTTAATGTTTACAGTCCGCTTTTAGCAATCTTAAAGAAAATTGTAATATTTTTATGCTTTCTGGAAAAATATATCTTCTTTATTGAAAGTACCAAAGTTTTAAAAAGTAAGAAAACACTCAAAACATACGTTACCATATTTAATATATTATATGTAAACCGATGGCATTTTATAAAGCTTTTGTTATTCTTTGGATAGTTGGAGTCTTTTAGCAACAATTAAAATATGGTAAAATTTTTATGCTTTTTGGAAAAATATATCTTCTTTATTGAAAGTACCAGAGTTTTAAAAAGTAAGGAAGTACTCATAAAATAAGTTACCATATTTAATATATGGAAACCGATGACACTTTATAAAGATTTCGTTATTCATTGATTTCTTTTAGTCCTCTTTTAGCAACAATTAAAAAATTGTAAAATTTTTATGCTTTTTGGAAAAATATATCTTCTTTATTGAAAGTATAAAAGTTTTAAAAAGTAAGGAAGCACTCAAAAAATACGTTACCATATTTAATACATTGTATGTAAACCGATGGCATTTTATAAAGCTTTCGTTATTCTTTGGATTCTTGGAGTCTTTTAGCAACAATTAAAAAATGGTAAAATTTTTATGATTTTTGAAAAAGTTTATCTTTTTTATTGAAAGAACCAAAGTTTTAAAAGTAAAGAAGCACTCAAAAAACTTTACCATGTTTAATATATTGTATGTAAACCGATGGCATTTTATAAAGCTTTCGTTATTCTTTGGATTCTTGAAGTCCTCTTTTAGCAACAATTTAAAAATTGTAAAATTTTTATGATTTTTGGAAAAATATCTTTTATTGAAAGTACCAAAGTTTTAAAGAGTAAGGAAGCACTCAAAAAATACGTTACCATATTTAATATATTATATATAAACCGATGGCATTTTATAAAGCTTTCGTTATTCTTTGAATTCTTGGAGTCTTTTAGCAACAATTAAAAAATTGTAAATTTTTTATGATTTTTCGAAAAATATCTTTTATCGAAAGTACAAAAGTTTTTAAAAAGTAAGAAAGGATTTAAAAAATAAGTTACCATATTTAATATATTATATGTAAACCGATGGCATTTTATAAAGATTTCGTTATTCTTTGGATTCTTCCAGTCCTCTTTTAGCAACAATTAAAAAATTGTAAGATTTTTATGCTTTTTGGAAAAATATATCTCCTTTATTGAAAATACAAAAGTTTTAAAAAGTAAGGAAGCACTCAAAAATAAGTTACCATATTGAATATATTGTATGTAACCCGATGGCATTTTATAAAGCTTTCGTTATTCTTTGATTTCTTGGAGTCCTCTTTTAGCAACAGTTAAAAAATTGTAAAATTTTTATGCTTTTTGGAAAAATATATCTTCTTTATTGAAAGTACGGAAGCACTCAAAAAATACGTTACATTATTTAATATATTGTATGTAAACCTATGTCTTTCAGAAAAACTTTCATTGTTCTTCCAGTGGATTCTTGGAGTGCTCTTTAAGCAACAGTTATAAAAACTAAGATTTTTATGGGACTTTTTTTTAAATTATATTTTTTTATTAAAAATACAAACGTTTGAAAAAGTAGAGAAGGATGCAAAAGAATACATTACCGTTTTTAATGTTATATGTAAACCGATGGCATTCAAAAAAACTTTCATTATTCTTCAAATGGATTCTTTGAGACCTGATTTAGCAATAGTAAAAAAATGGCAGAATTTTTGTGATTTTGGAAAATTATATCTTTTTTATTAAAAATACAAAAATTTGAAAAAGTAAAAAAATATTAAAAGAACGCATTAAAGTATTTAATATGTTGTCTGTAAACCGATGGCATTCAAAAAAGCTTTCATTATTCTTCGAATAGATTCTTCAAGTCCTCTTTTAGCAACAATTAAAAAAATTGTAGGATTATTATTTTTTTTGGGGGAAAAATATATCTTTTTTATTGAAAGTACAAAATTTGGAAATATTAGCAACAGTTAAAAAAAATAGTATTTTTATGATTTGGAGAAAAATATAAATTTTGCGTTGAAAATACAAAGATTAGAAAAAGTAGGGAAGCACTCAAATATGCATTTCGCATCTATTTTGTTGTATGTGTAAATCGATGACATTTTATAAAGTATTCTTTATTCTTTGAATGAATTCTTCGAGTTCTATTTTAGCAACAACCGTACATATTGGTGGATTTTTATGTTTTTTGGAAAAATATAACTTTTTCATTGAAAGCAAAAAAGTTGGAAAAATTAGGAAATACATGAAAAATTTATCATCGAATCTAATACGTTGTATGTAAACCAATGGCATTAAAAAAAACTTTAAGGTCCAGACCTATTGCTTAAAGCCGATTCCGAGTGGGTACGAACATCGATGTCTCGGCGTGATTTGAACCTGCCGGAGTTCGTGGATTGATGCCCGGCTTTACTAGCCCAAGTGTTGCAAAAGTAAACCATAGTGCTCCAAAAAACCAAACCCTAAACGGTTTTTGGACGGAAGTGAGATAAGCATTTGACTTGAATCTGGCCCTTAGAGTTCTATTGACTACTGTTTTGCTATACATAAACTAATGAGACGGGGAGCTACTGCTTAAAAGCAAATTCAAACGACTTCAAGCATCCATTATTGCAGTTTCATTATTGCAAATGAAGTCCACTGCTGTAAGAAAATGTCAGCAGTCGACAAGAAAGCTAAAATTTAATTCAGTCTCAGATCCACGAACTCCGGTAGGCTCGAAACCCACCGAGGTATGGATGTTTGCAGACATTTGGAATCGGCTTTATGCATCTAAGCTCTTCCTCATTAAACCTCGTGTTGAAAATGAGACCGTAGCTCTCCAAACCAAATCAAACCTAAACTTGCTCACCTTCGCAAATTTGAGGATGGAAGGTGAAACACACAGATACGCTTTTGACTTGAATCGGGTCCAATGGCTGTTCCCAAGCAATCCCAAAATTCTTGAAAATAGATGTTGTTTAAAAGTTATGATATCCAACTGTATGATAGTGGGTAATTAAAAATATTTTAATTTACCTTACGTGGGTGACTTTTTACACTGCCCAAGTCACCAAAATTTCATTAGAAAGTGAGTTTTAATTTATTCATTACATGTTCGAAGTTAGTAAGCAAACCACCAAGTTGTTTTATGAATTTAATGAAATGTCTAAACACTTAAAAGTGGTCAAAAGAATTCGGTGTGATGTGTATGCATATATATTATACTAATATAAATATATTATTTATATTAACTGATACTCACATACACATAATACATTGACATATAATCCGAATCAGTATTATTTTAGCGATCGTGTAGAAAAGATATCGGCAAATATACTTTCAAAAAACATTTTTCTATTTTTTATATGTTGTGATAAGTTAAATTTTATATATCTTAACTTTTTATGTATCTTGTGTCATTCACTTTAGATTCATTCTCGTAAGTACATACGTACACACATACACAACATATATGTGTGTATGTGTGAGTAAAAATACGAAAAAGGATTTGGATGTATACTCGCTGATCCCTCTCCTACAGAATCACTAAATCTATATCTGAACGTAGGACTAGCTTTAATTACTCGGCTTGGTAGAAAACATGGACCTGTCCAAAGAGCCAGCCTCGGCATCTGTCTAAAGGGAACCTTGTTCCAAATAAGGGTTCTTTCAATTTCGGAAACAGGAAAAGTCACAAGGCCAAATCCTGTTGCATGATAATGCCACCCTACAAACTTAACAATTGCTGTTAAACGATAAGTGGAATATATTGAACATTTCAAGAAACCAAGAATTGGCTCTCACGGACTATTCCTTTAATTGAAGGAAAACTTATCTAGAACAATGGTTTCCCCACACATTGGTATGGAAACAGCTGTAGAGTACATAAGGGAATTGGCAGGAATGTAACTTCTAATTCGGGTAAAACAAAATTATCCTACATTCATAAAACTGCATAAACAAATTTGGAGATTATATTGAAAAGTGATTGGAAACTATGTAAGTTTCCTTTTTCACTTTCTGTGCGCTGCTTCTGAATTTTTTATTACCCTTGTAATTTCTTTGGACTCCACTTCTTTGGATGGAAATATTGAGCTTTCCCCGAAACCAAGAATTGGCTCTCACTGTTTCTTTTTTATCAAAATTAAAGAAAATCTTTTCCAGAACAAGATTTACTCCAGACATTTGTGTGTAAAAAGCTGTCGAGTACTAAAATAATTGGTAGGAAAGTAATTTCTACTAATTCGGGCAAAACAAAATGGTCCTACGTTTATAAAACTGCATTAACAAATTTGGAAATTATGTTGAAAAGTGATTGGAAACTATTTAAGTTTTCTCTTATACTTTGTGTTGCTTCTGAATTTATCACCTTTGTAATCTTTTTTTTAAATCTATATTCATATATCTATATAATTGTACATAAACTATGAGCCTACTACTAACGAGTAGTAAATCAAATAAACCTATTAGATTTCCAAGAAATTCTGTATTGGTAGAATAAAATGACTAAGTTGTGAGGAATTTTCAGAGACGTTCTTCAATTTGATAAACGACTTTGTGTACACAAATCGTACACTTAGTAATTCTCACTCAGATTATGTGTAATGTATACCCAGTTCTTAAGGTTGAAATGATCGAGTGAAATACGTTATTACTGATGAGAAAAAAAAAACTTAGTCATTTAGAAAGATTTTACTGTAATAATCACAAAATTAGATTTAAAAATTTACATTCAAATCTAAAATTTGAAATATAGTTTAAAATCTAACAAGAGTTATGTTTCTAGTCAATAAAAACTATCATCATATATACTTACTGTTAATAAATAAAAAATAATAATAAAGCAATGTTTAAAAATAAAACAGCATTTCCCTTAAAATATTTGAAATTTTTAATGGTCTCTAAGATTGTTTCTTTTTCAACATCAGCTTGTCAAATTAACATGCATTAACAACTTGCTGTAGCTTGTGCAAAGGCATATTTGTTCAAATATTCCATCAACTAAATGATGTATATTCAATAGAAACATGTCAAACAGTACTACAGTAAATATTTCTAAATTGTCTATTTTTTAGAATGTCCACTCCCGTGTGAACTATTGTATAATAACCAACATTACTGTTCAATTAATTATGACACATTGAAACTCTATAAACTTCTTTTGGCATTTGGTATTAATATGTATTTCTAACTTCCAAAGATGCTATCAGATTTTTTGCCAGACTCAACAATATCTTTGAAATTTTAACAGTCATATGCATAACAGATTTCAATGTTAATTTGTTTCTGCTTAGATTACTTATTTCAGATCGTTGTCTAGAATTCAATTTCAGCTTTTGCTGCTGTCTATGAATTACTTATAATAATCCAGATCGATCAAAATTTCATTGAATTTTATAGGATCAGATTTTAAAATTAGGATCTTGTTTCTCATACAAGAAGGATTAGGCATAAAATCGAGTAGATACCACGAAAATGACAATAGCATTTCATTCACAGAAATCTCATGTCCTTTACATTGGCCAGTCGGCAAAAGTTTTGATTTTCTCTGAACATCTGTTGATATTTTGGGGTTATTTTTTTTATCACCGACTTTCTCATTAAAATTGAATTAATGTACCTTTCAAGCGAGAGCTCTCGCATATGCGGTGTGAAGGAGACATTACACATGTAAGGTCTCATCGGTAATTTGGGTACATGCTCTTTCAAGTTTATGACGGCTTTGGATTTATGTCTTATTGGAGCTTTCGTCTCGTAAAATATCAATTCTATTCTTTCCAAATATGTGATTGATACATGATTGAGCCTGCTGTAATCGTGTTTATTTAGAGGGATTTTTATTAAAAATCTATCATCTGAGTTAATTTCAATGAAGATTAATCTACGAATAAATTCTTTTGCTGCACTTAAAGCTTCATATGTGCCTTCATATTGCAGCATACTTGCCAAAAGGTAATGTGCAGGAATGTTTTTTGGAGCTAGTACATTCTTTGTCAGTTTATATTTAGTACCCAAATCTCGATGGGGTACCTGTGGTACAATGTTATTTTTTAGGGTACTTAACATCTTTGCATGCCTGTGACATATACATTTATGTTTTATTTCTTCCACTTCCTTGGGAATTTGATTCTTCTTAATTTTTAGAGCCAATGTCTGCAAAATCTGATCCATGTCTCTGATGCTGTTTATTTTTATACTTTTTGACAGTTTAGTATCTAAGACTTGGTTGGGTGCCTCTGGTAGAGTGGAGGTGCCTTTTACTGTACAAGATATTTCCTTAATGCGCTTTTTAGTTTTAAGTTTACGCTTCCTATCTTTCTCTCTCATAGCAATTTGATTCTGCAGATCCTTCTTGGTCACTGTCTCTGAATTCTGATTTCCAACTGGAGTAAATCTCAAGTTTCTAAAATAGTCGAGGTTTAATGATTCCATACGCTGAACACTGTCTAAATCTTTCAAAGGTGGCCAAGCTTTCACTTTGGGAATTTTCATGTTGTAAGAGATTTCATTGACACAGTTGGTACTTTCAAGTTTATGTTGAATATCTTCCTCATCCTCAGGAATTTTGTTCTTCAGACTTTCCTTTTTGATCACCATCTCAGAATTCTCATTCACAACTGCAGTATCTTCTAAGATTCTGGAGTAATCGAGGTTTAGTGCCTTGACACGTTGGATAATACTGTCCATGTCTTTGACACATTTATGAAGCTTGGTACGAATTTCATGGTAAACTTGACTAGTTCCAACAGATTTGTTTAAGGCAGCTACTCTTGTTTCAGGTTTGGGCTCGTATAGATTATCCTTTAACAGTCCGTTTTGGGCACTATGCTCCCAGTTAGACTGAAAGAATCTATATTCGACTGATGTTATGGGATATGACAACTTTCGATCTCTGGATTTATACAACTTAGGCAATGAACACAATTCTTTGTTTTCGAAATTTGAAAAGAAACTAGAAGATAGGATTTCTCCCAAAATTCTTTCATACAACTTGAATTTTCTGAGAACCTGAAGCAGAAAAAGCAATAAAGAATTAGAGCTAGACTAAAGATTTTAAATAAGTTTTAAAATAATCGATTAAGTTTTCTGTGAACGAATATGTACACTTTGCCAACACTTTAGATATCCTCCATATTATCTATACATATGCTATTTAGGCATCCGGAAAGATCCGTGGGGCTATATATACAGGGTCTTGTTATATTAATCCTCAGTGCTCCACACATTTTTGTACTACTCCGACACATTTTCGCAGCGAAACTGGTGTAATGGAGTTTTAAGTGAGAAGAATCACGCGAGCTTGTAAATATTTTTAATTTTGTTTATTTCATACATATGCACTTCCTTCTTGCAAATGAAAGATAAATTTTAAATTTTGTACTTCACCATGGTGTGATATCTTTGGAAACAACCTCCCCTATATATTCTGGGTTTACATGGGTGGTGTAATTTCGGAACCACTACTTAAAATATCAGAATTATAATCAGCATTTGTCTTTTGCAATACCTTTTAATTCTTTACTGCCACTCAACTGTAAATTGTCATAATTGTTTTTCTCCATGCTACTAACCATAAAAAGGTCAAACAGTGGTTTAATCATAACTGTACAGAGACAGCACGTTTTAACTACAGATAAAAAATGCTAAAGCCGACGATTCTGCAGTATCTTAAACGTAATCATGCTGAAAATATTTGGCTTCGCAGTGGAGCTTACGGAACACTAAGGGTTAATATGATCACTTCGTAGTACTTTAGATTTTTAAACTTTTTATAAAGATATTTTTTGATGAAGTCTTCGGAAAATTGAATTAGAATATTGATTATATTTCGTCATACATTCTCATAAAAATTTTTCTAAT
>CM063497.1:62433693-62518693 GCA_032207245.1 Pardosa pseudoannulata
TTTAAAAATGAGAGGGCACTAAGTAAACTGTTTACGCAGTAAGATTCACAGGTACCGTAGTAAAAAGGAGATCCTTCTGCTCAGTCGAAAGAACTGATGCATAAACTGCACAGTTTAACCGATAGTGTGCAGACCATTTAAAATTTTCAGTTAAGATCATAGACACCACCTGTAAGTAAGTATAATTTCCTTATTGAGTAATAAGTACAGAAATCTACTCCTTATTGAATAAAAAGTAAAGAAGTCTACATAAAATAACTGTCTTTGAATGAAATCGTAATAGAGAAACACAGTTCTTGCAAAATTATATCTAATAGGTCTCATCAAATACCACTCTCAGTTACAAATTCCTCAACGACAGGTGGTACAATTTTTTGAAAGTCTGAACATTTTTCAACCTACCGGCGACTTTGGAAACTGCGAAGCGTAAGTAAATTGTGTTTTTAAGCAAATGTGTTTGTGTAAATTTATAGGTACTGTAGTAAAAAAAGATTATGTTTAGGTTGAAGAACTGAAGTGCAAACTGCACACTTTAACTGATAGTGTGCAGGCAGCTTAAAATTTTCCACTAAGATCATAGATGCAATTGTAAGTAAGTAGAACTTAACTATTAAGTAAAACTGTAACTCATTCTACATGAAACAAATGACTTCACTTAAAACCATAATAGAATAACATATTACTTACAGAATTATAATTAAAACGTGTCACCAAACAATGTGTACTTAGTTACAAACTCTTAAACATCCTAATGATAGCTGGTAAAATTTTCTGAAAAGTCAAAGTTACAGTTAATCTAAATATTTAAGATGTCATAGACCATCAAGGGGCTTACTCTGGACCTTTCGAATCGGTCCGAACGTTAGTTGTCACGTCACTTTGACGTCAGCTTGATGGTTTGTTCGCATAATGTCTGCAAGCTGACGTCAATGTGACCTCACAACGAAAGTTCCAACTTACAACAGCAACGTCCAGAGTAAGCCCTTTAGCTGCCCAATTCAATTAAAAAAAAACAAGTTTTCAGCTTTATTGAATTATTAGAGGAGATAATGGCTCCTACTCACAGGGACTCTAAACTATCGGATTTGTCAATTTTTCCGACTGGCCAAGTCATTATGATGAAAATCCCCACCAGAGTAGCAAAAACTCACATCTTCGACATAACTCAACATGCTGAAATGCCCTTCTAGTGACGTCATTCAATAATCTAGTGGTGTAGATGATCGCCGTGAGTAGCAGCCGATGTACAGTGATCCCTCGTTTTTCAAGGTTAATGGGGACCAGAACCTTCTGCGAAAGCTGAAAAACCGCAAAGTAGGATTGACCTTAGGAATTTTCGTGCATGCGGGTACACGAATGTTTTAAATATGTATACTTATGTACTTAAAGGTATACTAATTATTAAGGTTAATTACAAGACCGTATACAGTAATAAAGATCATTGTTTTCTGAGAGAGGCCAAGAGTCTTGTGTTGGTGGCGAATGAGAAGCTCTCACTTTCTAGTAGAAGCTTTAGACTCAGAGACTCTTCTGCTGGATTTACTGACGGTAGATCTGTGTGCTTTACCCTGGAGAAAAACATGTTGAAGGGTAGTTGTTGTTTTCGTTTTTTTGTTTCCTCCAAAATTCCCCTGTACAAGGACATAGGCCCATCAACATGATTGCTGAATTCGACATCTCGAACCATACTGTCCTCAATGGCTTATTAACATCATGGACAAGACAGGCGAGATACAACAAGAGAAGATTCTAGGTGAGGTTACGATGACGCGCAGACAGACAACTGACATGGATAAATGAGCTCGTACTCTCATTGGTCGATGTCTCACCGGAAACAAATCACGCACTTTTATGACAGCTTGTGGTATGTATTCTTAGTCAACTCATCTCTTCGTTTGACGTTCAGGGATCTTTCTCTCTCGCGCATCAACATGAAACAACGCTCCTTTCCGCAATGTGGCTGCAGACATGGTTGTATTTTTTCATTTTTATTGTTTGAAGAATATTTTGGATAAACCTTAGAAGCACATTTTGGATATTTTGGATAAACATGAAGCGCGAAGTGGCCAGGGAACACTGTATAACTATACGTATGACTACCTTTTTTGAGTCCTTTATAGGGCCGTTCTCACCAACGCTGTTTAATGGCTAACCACGATTAATCGCTGTTTAAACAAATAATTGTGTCCCACCATTGATGGGTTAATCACGGTTAGCCGTTAAACGACTTTCATGAGACCGACCATAAAAGCCCCTCCACTCTGTGGTTCACTTTAAGCCATTACCACTGTCTGTATGGGTATCGCGTATTGAGGTCAAAAACAGGATTTTGCTGAGTTGTGTGTATCCCATTACTGTCTAAAAAGACATGTAACTGGAATTAAATAAATTAAAAAAATTTACATTCTTTTGTTTTTAAAACTTTATGATAAAATAATGAAGAAATTGTATTAAAGTTATTTCCATTTGTATCAATCAAGATTTTTTTCCTCGTTGTTTATGATGCATTTCCTTTAGCAAAGCATAAAATTAAAATCTAAGGTTCGGCAAACTATTAATTTTCTTATCCGGTTTCTTTTACAGCATTGAAAACAATTCAGTTAGCAATCATAGGGGAATTTCAATCTCGCTATCATAAAATAAACACTCTGCTTTGGGATTGTGACATCAGCAGCCTAAATGAGAAAAGAGCAAATGCTGAGAGGAGCATTTGAACTTCTAGACTCTTTTCATAGTTTGTATACGATGGGTGATCAAAAATTAAGGTTACAAGACCTGCACTGAAATTATACATGTTATTTCATGTAACCAATACAGCGAATCATATTACATACATATTATTTTTGACGTTGTAACGTCACTGGATCCTCGGGTAGCGTGTGAGTGTCGAAGTTGTAGTGACACGACTTACAGCTTATAAAATAACAACTTTTATTCTTGACTAAATTATAAATCTATTTACAATTTTATCCGAATGGAAATCACAGGTCTCAGATGAGCTGATATGGACCTAAAAGTCCCAGGTTTGATATCCAGTAAGCTGAAATATATTACTTCTACTGTTTACACGCCTGAGGTTTCAGGATAATTCCTCGTGTATTTTTCTAGATATTCAACAAAATGTCTAAAATCGCAAGTGACCGGCCATCATTGGCAATATAGTGTATGTACACTTTAATTTACTTATGTAAAAGGAGTTGATTGTTGATGTAAATTTGATTCTTTTAATGAAGTACAGTTTATAGATGTTATACCTGAAAAGAAAACTTATTTTACATCAAAGTTGTCTATTAAATATCGTTTTTATTATATGATGCTCATATACTTAAATGGAAAAAGTCATAGAAAGCATTGATGATTTAAAAAAACGATTATTAAAATTGAATGTATAACTTTGATATATCAGTAAATGATATTATTTCATCAATAATGTAATAATTTTTAATGATACATCATCTACTAATATCAACTAAATGGTATTGATAAAATATAATGATCTGACTCTTGCTGTTGTAGATAGTATTAAGTCTACAAAAGGAACAAATTTTTCATAATTGTTGTAAAATTGTTTGTTTTAATGATAAAGAGATTATGAACACCGATTGAGTAAATATCAAAACTATAAGTAAAATATGAAGGTAATTTTAATAAATAAAATCTTACTTTCTACAGCACTAAAAAGTCAAGAGGTACATAATATACAGTTAACTATTGAACAATATTCTGGTAATGCTACAGAACACTTGAATTGATGACGTTTAACAATCTTCGGGAACCAATCAACTGAAGAAGTTTTGAAGCTGATTGTTTAAAAACAATGCATATCACACATGTAATATTTCAAATAAAATCATTCTTTCTGCAATATTACAGTTCTCTTAGTTACTCATATCTTTGTTTAGTAAACTCTAGGGAAGAAAGCTCTGATAATTGTTTAAACGATGATCATTAGTGTTATCTCTACTCATAAATAAAATTTTTTTGACAAAGCTGCAGCTAAGTATTATTTGATTTTCAGTTCTAAAATGAAGGGCATTTATCACTGCTTGCATAAATATTTTAATAATCAGTCATCAATGCTCACTTTTTCTACTTCAAAAAAGAGTAACCATTGATGAGTAACTAGAGTAAAGCTTATTGTTGAAAGAAAAATATATTCTATTAGCATAATAACAGCAAATGAAACTATTATATCCATTGAATTTAGAATTACTACACAATTACTGATATCCACTGAATAATTTTGGATTATGTAATCAGACTTGTGCATCAATAATTAGTCTACTTCAAGAAGTTAAAGAAATGATGATTAATATAATGCTAGTTGTTGAAATGAAAAGGTAGATCAGAATGTAATCGTGATATAAAAAAGTTATTCTTCCTAATGCATTATAGTTTCAATTGGTACATGAACTAAGTATCTCTATTTGCATGCTTGCATAAGTATTTTAATAATCAGTCATCAATGCTCACTTTTTCTACTTCAAAAAAGAGTAACCATTGATGAGTATCTACAGTAAAATTTATTGTTAAAAGGAAAGTATACTATTATCATAATAACAGTAAATGAAACTATTCTTTCCGTAGATCTTATAATTAGTATACAATTACTGATATATATTGATTAACTTTTGGATTATGTAATCAGACTTGTGTATCAATAATTATTCTACTTCAGGAAGTTAAAGCAGTCATGATTAATATAATGCTAATTGTTGAAAGGAAAGGTAGATCACTGATTTGACCGAGATATAAAAAATGTATTCTTCGTAATACATTATGGTTTCAATTGGTACATGAACTAAGTATCTCTACTTGATAAGTATTTTAATAATCAGTCATCAATGCTCACTTCTTCTACTTCAAAAAAGAGTAACCATTGATGAGTAACTAGATTAAAGCTTATTGTTGAATGAAAAAATATTCTATTAACATAATAACAGTAAATGAAACTTATTTCAGTAGAATTTACAATTAGTACACAATTACTGATAACAATTTAATAATTTTTGGATTATGTAATCAGATTTGTGCATCAATAATTAGTCTACTTCAAGAAGTTAAATCATTGATGATTAATATAATGCTAGTTATTGAAATGAAAGGTAGATCATCAATGTGATCGCAATATAAAAAAGTTATTCTTCCTAATGCATTATAGTTTCAATTGGTACATGAACTATAGATGTCGATTCAACAGAGCTTTCATCTTCCTGGTCTGGAAATAACCTTCGATCTGACAGAATATACTGAAAAAAAAACCAACAAAACATATTACTTAAAAAAATTCATACATTTGATATAAAAATATATATATATAATATATAATAATTATATATATATAAATTTACAATTAATACAAATATATACAATATATATATATAATATATATGATTATATATATATACAATATATACATATATATATCATATATTTTCATAAATAATACATATATATCATATATATATATACATATATATAAAAATACATATCTACATATAAATACAATATTTATATATATACATATATAAAACATATATATATACATATATATAATACATATATATACAATATATATATATATATAAAAAAACATATATTATATATATATACATATATATATATATATATATATATATATATGTATATATATATATATATTATTGAATGTTTGGAAATTTAAAATTGATATTTAAGTTTTTTAAACCCTAAATTTAAAACATATAACTTCCGTTTGTCCTGTTTTTTTTTATTGTAAATCTCTTGACATAGAAACTTTAGTAAATCTTTCACCATTTCTAGAGAACCTTCAATGAGGAAAAAAATCCTTTTATAGTACAATGAAAATTATCTTCATTAACTCCAATAAAAGAACTAGATTAACTTTTTATAGAATTTGTGTCAAAAAGTACCATAACTCTAAGACACGTTTGCTGTAATTTATTTATATTGATTTCACCGAGAGGTAAATTAAGTCCAGGAGGTCTTGATTCCTCAAAAAGTCATTAACAAGAAGAAAAGATTTTAAAGTAAAGAAGATTTTAAAGTAAAGAAGATTTTAAGTAAAGAAGACATATCTTCACGCAAAATCCCTATACAATTCAAAGAGGGGACAGTAAAACTCTGAACCAAAATACATTAGGAGCATGAACGAAAAGTCTTCAGGAAAACTCCAGCTGTTCCCGAAAAGAGGGAACAAACAAGAAAATCCTTGTTAAAATTCCAAAATTATCAGTGAAATTTTTCACAATTACTATAATTTTTTATTTTGTTCAAGGAAGTAAAAAAAAGCATTGGTACTAAATATTTTTAATTGTGTATATTGACATAGTATTTAAAAACATGAACAACTCACCATTACGAGAGAAAATGCAATAAGGAAAACTCCAGCGGTGCCCCAAAATAATGAACAAACTACCCACAATTCTTGTCGAACATCCAAAATTATCAGTGAAGAGCTAATGTAGTAACCTGATATTGCCATAGCTGTACCGATACACAGAACGAGCCATTTTGTAAGGTGGTTTTTTCTCCAATAACTTGTGAACCAGATAGGCTGAAAAAATTAATGATTTGATGAAATGAACAGTTATCTAATATCGGCTTAAAATGTTGTCAGACATTATACCTTCGTTTAACCAGTTGACATACGAATAAAAGGCAGATTAACTCTTCCGAAGAATACTATTTACACTTTTGTGCAAAACTTAAGCAACAGGTGTGCTTTTTGCCATAACTCCACGAGAAATCATCTGATAGGCATGAAATTCAGAAATGAGGGAGAGTATTACATACGTAAAGGATGACGAAAGCATCGCTGAAAATGAAATACAATGCATACGGTATGGAATCAAACAAAAACAAGCTACTGGAAAGTGAAGATATCACTCGAATGGACTGGCCAGCGTACTAACCTAATTTAAATCCCAGTGAACATGCGTGTGATGCTTTGGGGAGACGCATTGCAGAACGCTTACATCCTCCGAAGAACACCCAACAACTCAAACACATGGAGATTGGGGGATGGGTACTCCAACCGCAAGAAATGTTGGACTAGCTGGTTCTGAGTATACTAAGACGGTGCGAAGCAACCATTGCAGTTAGGAGAGGGCATATTCCCTATTAAGGTATCCGTCTATGTTGAAAACGTCATTTTTTGCCAAAAATATTTTTTTTATTTCTCTAGTGTAAAATTTCAACTTTTAGGCTTCTAAATCTGTTTTTGTTTGTCTCAACGGCATTTTAAAGAAAAGTTACAGTGTTTAAACATCAGTGACAGTTGTCAAAACAAAACGGAAGTAGCGACTTCGGAACCGGAAGTGGTGAATTTAAAGCCTTTTAAAGAGCATTTTTTGGACAAAACTTTTTAAATTTTCATCAAGCTTAGTTTAAACATTTTTCTAGTACTTTTATAATTAGCAACTTGGCAATTAGTAAGTTTTGAAGCAAGAAAGTGTGGGGAATTTTAAACATGTATTTTAATTTTTTTTAATAATCAAAGTTGCTTTCATATACTTCAAATGCGTTTTTCACAGAACGCTATTTTTAATAAAATGTTGAAACTTGAAATGTGATTCCTGAAAAAGTACATAATACTCTCCTTCATTTCTGAATTTTATGTCTCTCAGATGATATCTCGTGAAGTTATGGCTTAAACCCACCTGTTGCTTAAGTTTTGCACACCAGTGTACTTTGAATAGCAATAGTGAAAGCTCTTATACAAGCTCAAAAACAAGGCGTTTTATTTTCGAATTTACATTATGTAACATTCAATAGTGTTGATATGCAGTGTTAGTGTACAATAATTTACAAATTAATATTATGAAAGAATAATTTACTGCTTTTCTAACGTGCGATATATTTCAAAGCATTTAAGAATATGTAGTAGAAGATCTGTTTGTCTGTGATGCAATTTTTTATTGGTTATTGAAAGGGTTTAAAGTATCTGCAACTGTCTAAAAAAACAGATTTGATGCAAGACAGATAAAGATAATCCAATAATATTTACTGCCCTGTGTTTGCTGAAGAGAGTTCTTGACCTCTCGGAGACACCAAAGACATCAAAGTCTACAATGGCACATGAAATACATTATGTCTCTGAGATGTCATTGTATGTTAAGGAGTTAAGGGGAGACGTTTCCTGAGACACTAAGAAAATTGATAAACAATAAAATAAAGGCTTTTAGTTTCAACAAACAAACAAGACTTAAAATTTAACGATTTCAGGGCACATAAGCCACTAAGACAAATAATATTTATTGAAATTTTTATTACACATCACTTTTGACCTTCAAAAATACTATTTTTTTTAAATTGATATATTTTAAAATCTTTCGACATTTATGAATCCGTTAAAACAAACCTAATTGAAATATTCGAGTTAGAAACGGTCAAACTATACATTCTTTGCATTTAATGTTTCTACTTTTAATTAACCCCTTGACATACAATGACGTTTGGGAGACGTCACTCATCTCATGTACCAAAGTAGACATACATCTCCGAGACTTCAATAGTTGTCTCCGACAGACGTCGTGCAGTTATAAATAAACCCTAATTTTATACTGTTATTAAATTATTGTACATTAGCATCATATATAAACTTCATTAAATGTTACATAGCCATGCAACCTTCAAAATAAAACGTTCTCTTTCTCAACTTGCACAAAATTGTTTAAATGAACCAGAATAAAGAGTATTTCTCGGACACAGATTCCGTTTTACTTGGGTTAAACTATAAAACTCACGATTCGAACCCACGAACTCCGGCACCGAAGGTCAGCACGCAGACCAATCGGCCATCGTTCGGCAGTATACGACTATAGGAGACTACATTGGTTTACTTTTCATTTTCTTGAAGTGTTAGTTTTAAAACAACACATCGCAAAATACGCATTTGAAAGCTCTGTTATACTACTGTACAGACTGAATTGGTTTACTTTTCATTTGCTTGAAGTGTTAATTTTAAAGCAACACATCGAAAATTCGTCCTTGAAAGCTGTGTTATACTACTGTGTCGACTGAATTAGTTTGCTTTTCATTTGCTTGAAGTGTTATATTAAAAAAATAATACACATCATAAAATACGCGCTTAAAAGTTGTGTTATATTACTGTGGAGACTCCATTAGTTTACTTTTCATTTGCTTGAAGTGTTAATTTTAAAGCAACACATCGAAAATTCGTCCTTGAAAGCTGTTTTATACTACTGTGAGGACGGCATTGGTTTACTTTTCATTTGCTTGAAGTGTAAGTTTTTAAACAACACATCGCAAAATACGCATTTGAAAGCTGTGTTACACTACTATGTCAATGGAACTAGTTTACTTTTCATTTTCTTGAAGTTTTAGTTTTAAAACAACACATCGCAAAATACGCTCTTGAAACCTGTGTTATACTACTGTGCCGACTGAATTAGTTTACTTTTCATTTGTTTAAAGTGTTAATTTAAAAAATTGTAAATATGATCTTGAAAGTTGTGTTATACTACTGTGGAGACTGAATTGGCTAATTTTTCATTTGCTTGAAGTGTTAGTTTTAAAACAACACATCGCAAAATACGCATTTGAAAGCTGTGTTACACTACTATGGATACTGCACTGGTTTACTTTTCATTTCCTTTAAATGTTAGTTTAAAAAAACACATCGTAAAATTCGGGCTTGAAAGCTGTGTTATACCACTGTGAAGACTGCATTGGTTTACTTTTCATTTGAAGTGTTTACTTTAATCCGCCACATCGCAAAATACGGGCACATTTAAGTTTCCTTGTTATAAATATAAATAAAACTATTTATGTAATTTCTATTGCATCAATTACTTTACGCTCTTTTATTAATGATGATAACACTAAAAAAATTTAAAAGCATTGAAATTTTACCCAGATTACCCAATTTTGGTTGGCTTTTTAGTAGTTCTAAATACAAAATTTCAACATTATAAGGGTAATCTTTTATGAGTTACTTTTTACATCATTAATAAAATTTATGCTGAAAATATTCTTTATATGAAGTTCAGATTACAACCAAAAGAGAAAATCAGTGAAGTGCATCACTAGACACTATACTTGTCCAGGTTGGTTGGTTGGTTGGTTGGGAGCGCTACGGTCTACTGTTTTGCAAGACGAGGGCTAATGAGACCGGGACCTACAGCTGAAAGCCGATTCCGAACGGCTACGAACATCCATGCCATAGTGGGATTCGAACCCACGAACTCTGGTTCCGAAGGCCAGCACCCTAACCGTTCGGCCATCATTCGGCCTATACTTGTCCAGAATGCAGTAGATTGCAATTAATGGCGGAGATACACAACTAGACAGTATAACAGTTTTAAATATAAAAATATTAACTTCCTATGACTAATCACTTTTGAATTATGTAACATAAATACTTACGTACATACAGATATATACATACGTATAAAAACAAAAACACAGCAGTATAGATATCAGGGGCTATTCAACTCAGTGTTAATAAAGTTATACTGAAATTTATAGATGTATAGCATGTAGATTACAATCAAAAGAGAAGAAGCAAAACTAAATATTACAATAGTCATGAATGCAAGATTTCTACATTCTACACACGATAGTTTTCGAGTTTTATCCCCACAGCGTTAATAACGTTATATTGATATTTTTAGTTATATACTAAGTGTAGATTGCAATTAATGGAGCAGATGCACAACTAGACAGTATAACAGTTTTAAATATAAAAATATTAACTTCCTATGACTACTCACTTTTGAATTATGTGACATAAATACTTACGTACATACAGATATATACATACGTATAAAAACAAAAACACAGCAGTATAGAGGACAGTAGTAAACTAGTCATAACCAGTTCATGAAATGTCAAATTGAATTTTTACAATTTCAAAATTAAATTTTTTTTAAGTGAAAATATGTAACACAGAAACTGGTCAAAATTCATTCAGACCTGGACAAAATATGAGTTTCTGTTGAAATTTGATCATTGAAATTCCTTTACTTTGTGTAAGGAAGTAAAAATAGCTAGTGCATTTAATAAAGGGAATTTATCAAAACAATGAGATTTGGGGGTCAAGTAACAAAGTACACACTGAGAGAAATTCAAACTTTCTATAGCATTTTCTAAATTTTTTGCTCACATATTTTACTGATATATATAATTACTTATATCACTGATTTAAATGTCATCGAAAACGTAAACATGTAAAGTTAAGAAAATTAATATTTCTGAAAGAGAATTAACTTTAAAACTTTGAAAAATTAGATAATCGTATTACAAATTTTTAGCTCTTACCAATAAACCAAGATCAACCGTTTAGTCTACCATGCAAAAAGTTATTGGCTTTATATTTTCCAAAGATTAACATTGAGTGTGTGCGGAATCCAATATGGCAGATACAGACTCCCCTTAACTTTTTGCACTCCTATGTTGAGTGCAACTCGACTTCAGTTTTTATATTTGGAAACCCTTTGTCGAATTGTTTAAATAAAATATGTTGAGCTTCATTCGTCATATTTTTTTTCAAATCCAAATCAAAAGATAACACGCATACGTTATTGAACATTTGAAATTCCTCTAGTTTTTTTTAAGTGATTTATTTTTCCCAAACGTTAACATTGAGTGTGCAGAATCCAAAACGGCAGACACAGACTCCTCTTAACTCTTTGTGCAGTCCTACATTGAATGTAACTCGACTTCAGTTTTTATATTAGGAAACCCTTTGTGGAGTTTCACTCGACATATTTTTTTTCAAATCCAAATCAAAAGATATCACGCACACGTTATAGACACAATATCCTAACATTTGAATTTCCTCTAGTTTTTTTAAGTGATTTATTTTTCCCAAAAGTTAACATTGAGTGTACAAAATCCAATATGGCAGAATCATACTCCTCTTAACCATTTGAACTCCTATGTTGAGTGTAACTCGACTTCAATTTTTGTGTTAGGAAATCCTTTGTTGAGTTTCACTCGACATATTTTTTCAGTTCGAAATCAAATGATATCATGCATACGCTATCGACTCAATATCCTAACATTTGAAATTCTTCTAGTTTTTTCTAATCCTCTAGTTTATTCTAGTTTTTTTCAGTGATTTATTTTTCCCAAAGGATAGCATTGAATGTGCTGATTCCGATATGGTAGACACAGACTCCTCTTAACCCTTTGCACTTCTATGTTATATGTAACTTGACTTAAATTTTTACATTAGTAAACTTTTTGAAGAGTTTTATTCGACATTTTTTTTCAAATCCAAATAAAAAGATAACATGCATATGTTATTGAACATTTGAGATTCCTGTAGTTTGTTTTTTAAATGATTTATTTTTCCCAAAGGTTAAAATTGAGTGTGCAGAATTCAGTATGGGAGACACAGACTCCTCTTTACTCTTTGCACTCCTATGTTGAGTGTAACTTGACTTAATTTTTATATTAGGAAACCCTTTGTGGAGTTTCACTCGACATATTTTTTTAATCCAAATCAAAAGATATCACGCTTACGTTATTGACACAATAACCTAACATTTGAATTTCCTCTAGTTTCTTTAGTGTGATTTATTTTTCCCACAGGTTAACATCGAGTGTACGAAATCCAATATGGTAGACTCAAACTCCCTTTACTCTTTGCACTCCTATGTTGAGTATAACTCGAGTTCAATTTTTATATTAGGAAACCCTTTGTCGAGTTTCACTCGACATATTTTTTTTAGATCAAAAGATAACACGCATACGTTATTGAACAGTTTAAATTCCTGCAGTTTTTTAAGTGATTAATTTTTCCAAAAGGTTAACATTGAGTGTACAAAATCCAATATGGCAGATTCATACTCCTCTTAAACATTTGCACTCCTATGTTGAGTGTAACTCGACTTCAGTCTTTATACTAGGAAACTTTTTGTGGAGTTTCACTCGACATATTTTTTTTCAAATCCAAATCAAAAGATAACACGCATACATTATTGAACCAATATCCTAACATTTGAAATTCCTCTAGTTTTTTTTATGTGATTTATTTTTCCCTAAAGTTAATATTGTGCGGAATTCAGTATGGCAGTCACAGATTCCTCTTAACTCTTATCACTCCTACGTTGAGTGTAACTCAACTTCAGTTTTTATAATAGGAAGCCCTTTGTCGAGTCTCCCTCGACATTTTTTTTTCAAATCCAAATCAAAAGATATCACGCTTACGTTATTTACGCAATATCCTAACATTTGAAATTCCTCTACTTAATTTTAATTGAATTTTTTCACTGCCTTTCAATTATATAAATTGCCCTATATTTTTAGTTAAAGGAAAATTTCAAATAAAACATTTAACACTAGAATTACGGAAGGGGTCATTTTGACACTTAGCGAACTTTTATTTCTGACAGCTCTTCTATTTTTTTCCAAATATCTTAATCCTTTCTTGACTTTTCCTAAATCATTGAGATTTACGAAATAGTAAAGATTTCAAGAAAATCATATTTTTATTTTAGCCCTAACAAATGATTATACCTAAAAATACCGCTGGCTATATACTGATGTTGAAGACAAGTGTAAACTTCATAATGACTCTTTCACTATTTTATTAGCAGAACTGGAAGCATTCATAGCGTTGTTGTACGTAAGAGGGCATTAGCCACCAAGGGCTTACCAATTCTTAGTTTGTGGTCCAAGACTTGGGGACCAAAGTTTTTTCATGAAACTATGAGTAGAGATAGGTTTCCGGAAATTATGAAATTTCTTCGTTTTGAAAATAAACTAACAAGGTCTTCACGTTTGCAGTGTGATAAATTTACACTAATATCCGAGGTATGGAATACTTTTATAGAAAACTGTAAGCTTTGCTTCAAACCAAATGAAAATATTACGTTTGATGAACAGTTATTCCCTACAAAAACAAGATGCCGTTTTTTGCAGTATATGCCTAACAAGCTCGATAAATTCGGAATAAAATTTTTGCTAGAAGTAGATGTTAGGACAAAATACTTATTAAACGGATTTCCATATTTAGGAAAAGATGAAATGAGACCAATGGATCAACTTTTAGGAGAGAACATAGTAAATCTTTTAATTGATCCTATATACCTGCAAAGTCTGTATATTTTTAAAGCAAACTGTAGTTGTCATAATTTGAGCTATTTTAATTTATTTTTCACAAATATATTATATCATATAGAGAAATATGCAGATATCTTATCAAGGGGTCAAAATGACACCCGCCGTAATTCTAGGTATACAAAGACCACCGTAATTCTAGTGTTAAAAGCATTCGGAGTTTCTGATAGGAAAATTGAAACAATCGGAGTTCAAAAAATTAAGAAAAGATTGTATCTTTTAAAATATCTTATAGCTTTTTTGACAAGCCATAAAACAAAAATTTTGCTCTTTTTAAAAGTTTTTTACTAGCGCTAAGTTTAAAAACATTGTTCAGTTTTATCATTTTATGTTGTACATTTAAAATAGCGTAAAAAATTCTCCATATAAAAAAACTGAAATTCACTTATCTGCTAGATAACTATTGAAATATCTAAATCAAAGGCTACTTTTTTATGTTAGGTTGAAGATAAGTAAATTTTAATTCTGTGAACTTAAAATTTTAAAGGTATCTAACTTTTTTAAATATTAAAAATTTATTAAACCTGCCTCGAGAATAAAAATAAAAAACATATAATTTTTCATTCTTTATAAAATATGAATATAACTAAATATCACATAAGAAACAAGTTAACTAGCTTCTATTTGACATAATAAAATAGTTTTTTATTTACAAACTTCAAGAGTTATTTTCTGTAAATGAATCTGTATATTTTTCCTTTGGCGTACACATGCTTTTCAAAATATATTGTTTTATATAAAAAAACTAATTTTTTATATAAATTTAGATCCCAATTAAGGATGTAGGAATAATGTCTCTCTAAATATAGTAGACAATTTTATTTTCTATTAATTCCAATGCAAGCTGTTATCAAAATGACTTTAAATTTATGAAAGATATTATTTAACTAATATGAATGGTAAAGATATACAAATGAATCTATTGAAACTAAAAGATACTCTAATAGCTATTGATTTGAAAGTATATTTTCAACTGTACAAAATATTAAATACTATAGAAAATCATTTTACAGAAGGATTACATCCTTTGTTTGTGTGTTTTTTTTTATTTAATTTGATGTATTGTTTTTATTCAAATTTAATATAGAAACATTTAATAAAAGATTCCATCACAAAGTTTTTACTATATTTTGCAGTCATTATAAACGTGGCATTTTGTATCATAATAGTAACTTTTAATACTTTTTACATTTACTATATATGTAATCAATACAAATTAGTAACTCAATAGATAATAATCACCGTAGTCAATTAAATCACTTAACCCATATTGAACCGCTGTTCTATAAACAGGACATCAAATAAAATTCCATTTAATAATAAAGTTATAAATATTTTTTGAGTGGATTTTATTTTAACACCTTTAAAATAAATACACTTTAGCATAGTAACAAAAAAAACTGAGAAATCAAATTATATTGTATTGTAAAATTTATTTTCAGCAACCTCTTAAAAATTGTCATTTTTTAATCTTTAATTTTATATTTATTATTATTATTATTATTATTTAAACATTGTACTTTTAGTTTAAAAACAGAGCTAATAATGAAGCTGAAAGTTTTTGTTGAAAAATATATTTTTCATGTGTATTTTGTAAGTGTAAAAAAGGTGCCCTAAAATTAAGACGACTGTGCAATCTTGATTATTTTTCTATGAATTCTATATTGCATTGATAGCGCACATTCTTTTCTTATCTTTCAACAAAAACCAGTTCAAACACCTCTTCACACACCTGGACACACCAAGGAATAAATAGATGTCTATTCTATTCAGAAAAACTGGAGATTTTTTGCAAGATAAACTTACTCTCTTACTGCCAGTTCGATAACTGCAAGTGAAAACCTACAACAGTATGCTTAAAATGTAATGTTGGACTTTGTTTTCACTGTTTCCTATGTCATCTATGAATCAACCTAATTAATGCAATGCAAGTGATATTTGTTACGTTTTAGTAGTGTAATGGACCGTTGTCCTATTCAGAGGACAGCAATTACATAAAAAATTAAAAATATTTTTTCAAAATTTTCGTTTTATATACTTAGTTACACCATATTAATGATATGGATTAAGTTTTAATAGCTTACAGAAATATTTAGTTGGTGTGGTACAATACGGGTTAAACAGTTCTAATTTTATGTTATTTAATAGAAGCTTATAATATAAATTAAGCTTATAATATTAAATAATATAATATAAATCTTACACATCCAAGATTTTCCAAACAAACAGGCATTTTTGCATCCCTAAGTTGAAATTTGTTTATGAAAGCCAATACTAATCTATCTACTGTTATTTACTAAGAATCGAAACTATGTTATGTCTTTCGATTATAAATTGAATTATTCTGAAGTTTTATAACCATCGAGGTTGCTCAGGACGTTGGGATCGTGTTCACGGGCTTATGTCCTTGTACATTGGAATTTTGGAGGAAACGAAAAAAACAAAGACAACAACTACCCTTCAACATGTTTCTCTCCAGGGCAGTGTTGCCAACCATACGATAATTATCGTATATGCACGATAACTTAGGACGCTATACGATGAAAAATAATCTCAAAATTATGTGACATAATTCTGAAAAACTCTACGATAATTTCCTGATTTGCACGATAAAACAACATTAGACTAATGGAGAATTAAAAGAACGGGTAATTTAACTGTAACTCTAAAAATATCAACAACAAAAAATAGAGAATGTCTAATTATGAATTTTTTATCACTTTTTCAAATTAAATAATTATTGTTGTAGATTTTAGAGCAGCTTAAGGAGCATGTTTTGAGGTGCTTCTTCATTAAATAAAAGTAAATAATCCTGACACAGAGGTTGAGAAATCCCATATGTACTGTGTAATAAAAGAAAGGAAAGTGTCAATTATAAAAAAATGTATATTTGCGAAATTGAATGTGATCTAGGTACTAATGTTTGATATTTTTTGAAACGAATATAAAATAAAGAATTTTAAAAATTGTTATGTCCAGTGTTTTTATCTGTTAGTTATTTCAAATTATTTAAATCAGTCTAAAACATAAAATTATTAAATGCAAAATTACTGAATATTCACAATTATACTGGAGATATTTCTTCAATGATTACATAATTATGGATAATTAGAAGTAATTTTGCATTTGACTTGTTCTATTGCAGCTTTCACTAAAATATGGTATTATTAAACAATTATTAAATAATAATCGGTTTTATTACTGAATATTTCATATTTAAAAAAAAACCACAGTAAATAATGAATTATAACATTATTGAAAAGTATATATATATATATATATATATATATATATATATATATATATATATATATATATATATATATATATATATATATACACACAATTTTATGCTTAGATCAGTAAAGAAAAATCACATGTCTGGTGTTTCATTTAAAGTAAAATACGGGATGATAAGAAAATATTTAATGAATCATATTAAAATATTTACATATTTTTTGCCCTTCCCCCCAAAAAAAAGTAGGGAGGGAGAGATATGTATAACGAGAAAAATATATCGTATAAGTGCCATCTATTAACACTATTTTTAACTATTACAAAAATGTACGATAATTTATAAGCCAGTGCCATAATTTTAGGACCTACAATCCATAATTTTGCCTTTGAAGGTTGGCAACACTGCTCCAGGGTGAAGCACCCAGATCTACCGTCAGTGCCTCCAGCAGAAGAGTCACCGAATAAGCCTAAAGCTTCTACGAGAAAGCGAGAGCCTCTCCGTCATCAACACAAGACTCTTCGTCTCTCTCAGAAAGTAATGATCTTTATTACTGTATACGGTCTTGTAATTAACCTTAATAATTAGTATACCTTTAAGTAAATACGTATACATATTTCAAACATTCGTGTACCCGCATACACGAAAAATCCTAGGGGCAATCCTGCTTTGCGGTTTTTCAGCTTTTGCAGAAAGTTCTGGTGCCCATTAACCGTGAAAAACGAGGGAACACTGTACATCGGTTACTACTCACGGCGATCATCTACACCACTAGATTAATCAATGACGTCACTAGAAGTACATTTCAGCATGTTGAGTTATGTCGAAGATGTGAATTTTCGCTACTCTGGTGGGGATTTTCATTACAATGACCTAGCCAGTTGAAAAATTGACTATTTCAATCGTTTAGAGTCCCTGTGAGTAGGAGCCATTATCTCCTTTAATAATTCAATAAAACTGAAAACTTAATTTTTTTAATCGAATTCTGCAATTAAAGGCCCTTACTCTGGACGTTGCTGTTCGGTTCGCACGTTCGTTGTGAAGTCACTTTCACGTCAGCTTGCAGACATTATGCGAGCAAATGATCAAGGTGACGTCAAAGTAACGTCACAACGAACGTTCTAACCGATTCTCAACGTTCAGAGTAACTGCTCAATGAGGCATTTCTTATAACTGTTAAAGTGGTCATACTGTTTTTAAACTTACAAAAAATCAAAAACGTTCATATTAAATTACATTTTGTAATTAATTTTCAATATGTCAAAAAAAAATCTATATTGAATGATTCCTTGTAGAACAAAAATTAGAATAACAATTCATTCGAAACAAAATTAACCCTTTGACAGTTTTATTTTTTTCCAGAATTCGGTCAAAAAAAGTCACATTTTTTATTGCATTTTTTTGTTCATTTTACTTTTTAAGTAAAGGTATGTTATTAAAATTAACATTTATAATATTTTTAAGCATTTATTACCACTTTTTTTTCTTTCTATGAAAGCATCATAGAACTGAAGTTTACCTTTAGTCTCATCGATATCCCAGTTAATTTTTGAAATTCCATTGAAAGCAAATCTAGGAGGCGGATCCAAAGGATTATCACAATTAATTTTAAAAAATTGTCTTGCTTGACTTATCTCATCTGTACTACTATCAGAGTCACTACTATCCAAGTCATCTAGTAAACTTTCGCTACTATCATTTATAGATAATTCAGTTTCTGATTCGAACTCACAGTTCGAATCACAATAAATTAGCTCCATACGCTCTGAATTATCCATTATGTAAAAGTAAAAAAATATTATTCAACTCTTACATCAATAAAGTTATCGGGCGGTTAGTAAAATATAACCAGAAAGCTATACACTGAAAGATAACAATTTGTCTTCTGATACAAAACATGCAAAAAAACCCGCTCTATTGAACCAATCAGAGTAGAAAATACAATAAACTGCAAACTATCATTTACTGGACATCTATACGAATAATTTGTTACTAAAATTGGAAAAAATACGGCCGAAACAGTGCAAGCAAAATAGAAATAAGATTGCCCGTACGCTGTACGGGCAAATCAGTAAAGGCCCGAAAGTTGTGCCCGTACGGCGTACGGGCAAAACAGGGAAGGGGTTAAGGCAAGGTCTCACCAAAGTGGTTTAACGGCTACTTACGATTAACCCATGGCGCCAATCAATGGTGAGAAGCAATTCCCCATTTAAACAGAGATTAATCCTGGTTAGCCGTTAAACCAGGTCTTAGTCTTTTGGTTATCAAGCGCAGCCATCTTTAGATCTGTACCTTAAGTTTCTTTTTTTTTCTTTTTTTTTAATGAGTACTCAAGAAGTTTAGTGGTATTCAACTTTCAAAATTTAAGAAAATTTCATAAAGAGGTAATTCCCTGCAAATAATTCTCAAGTTCTTTAAAAACCACAGGGAAAAATCCCATACAGATCGAGATTTCGAGAGTTTCGACTATAAATAGTGTTTTTACAACTTGTTAAATATATATCTTTTAGAGGTATTTAAGCGATTTCAACGGTTTTTAAAGATTGAAAAATCTGAAAAATTATTGTAACGAATTTTGTTTCTAAAATTCTCGTTTTACTTAGAAAACCACAGTAAAAAATCTCATGTACATCGAGAGTTTGAGACCGAGTCGATTGAAAGAAAATTAAATATTTTCGACTTTAAATTGTGTTTTTACCAGGGCTTCGAACCGTAATTTTTTTTGTTCTGGTTTTCGTTCCGGTTCAACTAAAAAATTAATATCGGTTCAGTTCCGGTTTTCGCTCCGCCAAAAATAACTGTTTTCGTTTCAGTTCCAAATGAATAATTTCATTTTATGTATATTCTTATTTGTACTAAAAATATAATTCTATCATAAACAAAAAATGTAATTCTATCAAAATTTAGAAGATTTTATTCTTTTTTTAATTGTTATACTATGAGAATTGATACAAACAGCAGGTACGATAAGAGCGAAGAGCATTGGCATTGTTATCCATTATCAAAATCGCATTTGACAACTAGGTTCATGATTACCCACATTCGTCGTTTGACTCTCACATCGTGCACTTGGCCTTGCAATAATTATGTAAAAAATATATTATTTATTTAACATATGAAAATTGCCTCTAATTATTAATATATCTTCTAACGTGGTTTCACTAAGATTACTTCTGTTGTCTCGGAGAATAAATTTCAAACCTGAAAACGCTCTTTCAACAGTAACTTGTGTAGCTGGAGCTGCCAAAACCACCATTGCAATCTTATACAAGTGCGGATATGTAATTATAAAGTTGACGTTAAATTAGAAAATATTGATAAGTTGGTAACAGTAACAAAATGACTGAAAGATATATCGAACCGAAATAAACCGATATTTTTTTCGGTTCAGTTCCGGTTTTCGTTCCGACCAAAATAACGGTTTTTTCCGGTTTTCGGTTCAGTTCCGGTTCGAAGCCCTGGTTTCTACCACTTGTTAAAATAGCTTAAATAAAAAGATTATATTTATATAAACTTTTAGAAGTATTTAAGCTACTTCAACAGTTTTTAAAGCTTGAAAAATCTAAAAAATTATTGTAACGAATTACGTTTCTACAATTATCGTTTTACTTAGAAAACCACAGTAAAGAATCTCATAGATCGAGAGGTTGAGACCGAGTCGATTGAAAGAAAATTAAAGATTTTCGACTTTAAATAGTTTTTTTACCACTTGTTAAATATAATCTTTTAGAGGTATTTAAGGGATTTTAGAGATTTTTCACTCTTGAAAATCTTAATTATTATAATGAATTGGTTTTTTGCAGTTTTTATCTTACTTTAAAAACCACAGTGAAAAAATTTCTTATTAATCAGGATTTATAGACCGAGTCAATTGAAATAAAATTAAGATTTTCGACTATAAATCAAGTCAAGCTTTGCCACATGTTAAATATGTATTTTTATGAGGGATTTAAGAGATTTCATTGTTTTTTAATGCTTGAAAAATCTAAAAAAATATTATAATGATTTACCTTTCTGCGATTCTCATCTTACTTTTAAAATCCAAAGTGAAAAATTTTACATTAATCTTAAGTTGTAGACCGAGTCAATAAGAAATAAAATTAAGTTTCGTCTATAAATCAAGCTAAGCATTACCACATGTGAAATAAGTACATTTAAGGGATATTTAAGGGATTTCAGAGGTTTTTAACCCTTTCCATGTTCATTTTATTTCGGGATTATGGGTAAAAAAAAGTCAAATTTTTTTATGCTTATTTTTATACAAACATAGATTTTTAAACATAATATCATCTTTCGCATAAAAAATTTCCTAAAAATTAAAGTAAAAAAATCAATTTAAATAAATGAGTAATTTACATGTATATTTGGCTTTCTGTACGGCAGAAATCATTAGACTTGGGAGTCAATTCAAACTAACTATAAATATAATGCTTAGAATACCTAGTTTTTATCTTGAATTAAACTTTATTTATATCCTATGCATTTACATAAATGATTATGAAATTATTAATCAAAATTTGGTCGTGTGTGAGACAATCGAAAACACTATACTGCACAGAGTCCAACATCACAATCTGGACAGTAGAACCTTGTTTCTCTCCTTATCTTCTTTCCTCTACTGTCACCGAATGATGGCCGATTGATTAGAGTGCTAATCTTCGGTACTAGAGTTCGTGGGTTCGAATCGCACTTTGGCATGATTGTTCGTAACCATTCGGAATCGGCTTTAAACAGTAGGTCTCGGTATCATTAGACCTCGTACTGTAAAATGGTAAACCGTAGTGTTCGAAACCAAACCAAATTCCCTCTACTGTCTCTCTTTAAGTAGCAAATAATCTAGTAGCCAAACTAGATTATTTGCTACTCAAAGAGAGATAGCAAATAATCAAGTAGTAGTAATCAAATAATCAAGTAATAGTAATCAAGAGAGTAGCAAAAAATCTAGTAGTAAACAAAATCATTCGAAACCATAAAAAGCACATGTGAAATAATTCGGGAAGGACTGATTTCACAGTGTAAAATTTCACTGTGCCCGAACTACACTCGGGATGTTCCAGGATGGTACATTTCGCCTGCCCGAATTCAGCTCGGGAAAAACAGGGAAGGTGTTAACGCTTGAAAAATCTATAATATTATAATGAATTACTTTCTGAAATTTATTCTTAGCTTACTTAGAAAATTACCTAGAAAACCCTATACACATCCGGTTCTTTAGAACCAATCAATCGAAATAAAATTGAGAGCTTCAATTATAAATTGATACTTTAAACTTTACCACATGCTAAAGATGTCTCATTGAAGAATATTTCAGAGATTTCAGTGGCTGTAAACGTTTCATAAATCTAAAAAAATTATTATAATTGCATATCTGGAATTAACACTAGAATTACGGAATAGGTCATTTTGACACTTAGCAAAATTTTATCTCCTACAGCTCTTCTGTTTTTTTTTAAATATCTTAATCTTTTCTCAACTTTTCCTAAATCATTGTGATTTGCGAAATAGTAAAGATTTCAAGAAAATCGTATTTTTATTTTAGCCCTAATAAATGATTATATCTAGAAATACGGCAGGTGTCATTTTGATCCCTTTGAGAGAAAACAAATATGAATACATTCCATTCTATTATCTGAACACTGTTACTTCTATAAACTATTTTTATTTGTACCTGCTAAACAAAATACAAACAAAGGAAAATAATATGGTGGTATGGAATACTTTTATAGAAAACTGTAAGATTTGCTACAAATCAAATGAAGACATTACGATTGATGAACAGTTATTCCCTAAAAAATAAGATGCCGTTTTTTGCAGTATATGCCTAACAAGCCAATAAATTCGGAATAAAAGTTTGGGTAAAAGTAGACATTAGGACAAAATACTTATTAAACGGATTTCCATATTTAGGAAAAGATGAAATGAGACCAAGTGATCAAAGTTTAGGAGGGAACGTAGTAAATCGTTTAGTTGGTCCTTATAAAAATACTGGCCGAAATATAACTACAGACAGTTTCTTTACATCAGTAAATCTTCCAAAATCCCTAAAATCAAAAGGATTGAGTCATGTTGGAACAGTAAATCGTGTAAAAAGAAAAAAGCCTCTCTAGTTTCAAAGATGTAAGAAACGAAAGATGTAAGAAGTTTTTTTCCTCAGTTGTGATGAAATACGACTATATATTACTTACATCATATCAAGGTAAAAGGAACAAAAACGTAATTTTGTTAAGTACACTCCATAGTTAAGTACATTCATCAGTTGAATTTGAATCTAATGAAAAGAAGGTTCCTGATGTAATACCGTTTAACAATTCTACAAAATTCGGGGTAGATGTTTTGGATCAAATGGCAAAAAGGAAGAAATATCAAGTAAGAAAAAGCAAAGGCAACAAAACTTCTAATATTTGTGACAACTGTAATAAATACGCAGATATTTTACACAAATAGTCAGAATAATAAGCTTGTGTGCTAATTGCTGAGCTGACTAATATATTATCTGTAAATAAAATATTTCTATATATTTCTATTTGTATATACTCTGTACAGCAAAATGTTTGTTTTAAAATAATTTAATATTTGGATTAAAAACCATTTTTTGGGGGAAAAATTTGAGTAAATATTTATACATTTTATTGTCACTGTATCTGTAATGTAAGCTATCGAAAATGAAAAAAAAAATTACATTTTCCGATGGAAATATTTAATTGCTTGTTCGTTATTTAACTACATACCTGCAAAGTATCTAAAATAAACTGTTGTTGGCATAATTTGAGTTATTTTAATTTATTTTTCACAAATATATTATATCAAATAGAGAAATATGCAGATATGTTATTAAGGGATCAAAATGACACCAGTCGTAATTCTAGGTATACAAAGACCACCGTAATTCTCGTGTTAATTCTCATCATATTAAAAGAGAGAGCATTTAAATATAGATTACAAAATCTGTGTTATAGACGAGTGTTTAAAGTCTTTATTATAAATTAAATTCTTAACCTTAACCACAAGTTAAACATGCCTTTTATTTGTCTTTACAGGATCTCAAATATTTTAAAAGTTTAAAATTTAGAAAAAAAATTATTTATAAAGAAATATTTTTTGGTAATTAATTCTCAGCGTTATTTAAAAACAACGTTGAAAATTTCTTTGTAGAACGGGAGTTACAGGCCGAGTAATTCAAAACTAAATAAAAAAACTCTTTTGATCATAAATCGAACTGTTAATATATACCACATCTTAAATAAGTTTTTTTATAAGCATCTAGAAACTTTTTGTAATGAATAATTTTTGTAATTAATTGTAATCATATTTAGGGTCAGTATCACGAAAGTCTTTACGGTGCTAACGGCGATTAATCTATGTTTAAACGGAGAACTGAATCTCACCATAGGTTGGCCCCATGGATTAATCGTGATTAGCCGTTAAACGACTTAGAAGAGCCCGGCCCTAAAAAACAAAGTATAATATTGCATGTAGCATGAATGGGAGTTAGAGACCGAGTTAATATAAACTAAATTAAATGTTTTTATTATATATGAAATTCTTCAACTTTACCACAAGTTTATCGTGTTTTGACAAGTATTTAAAAAGTCTCGATGGTTTTAATCTTCAAAAACTCAGAAACATGCACTAAAACTATATTTCTTTTGCAATTAATTTTTGTTTATTACAAATCCACAGACTGGGTTAAGACTATGGGCCGGTCTCACCAAAGTCGTTTAACGGCTAACCGTGATTAACCCATGGCTCTGACCAATGGTGGAAAGCAATTCTCCGCTTAAACATAGATTAATCTCGGTTAGCCGTGAACACTAGAATTACGGTGGTCTTTGTATACCTAGAATTAAGGCGGGTGTCATTTTGACCCCTTGATAAGATATCTGCATATTTCTCTATATGATATAATATATTTGTGAAAAAGAAATTAAAATAACTCAAATTATGACAACTACAGTTTGTTTATAAAAATATACAGATTTTGCAGGTATGTAGGATCAATTAAACGATTTATTAGGTTTTCTCCTAAACTTTGATCAATTGGTCTCATTTCATTTTTTCTAAATATGGAAATCCGTTTAATAAATATTTTGTCTTAACATCTACTTCTAGCCAAAATTTTATTCCGAATTTATACAGCTTGTTAGGCATCTACTGCAAAAAACGGCATCTTGTTTTTGTAGGGAATAACTGTTCATCAAACGTAATATTTTCATTTGGTTTCTAGCAAAGCTTAATGTTTTCTATAAAAGTATTCCATACTTCGTATAATAGTGTAAATTTATCACACTGCAAACGTGAAGACCTTGTTAGTTTATATTCAAAACGAAGAAATTTCATAACTTCCGGAAACATATCTCTACTCATAGTTTCAGGAAAAAACTTTGGTCCTCAAGTCTTGGACCACAAACTAAGAATTGGTAACCCCTTGGCGGCTAATGAATGCTCCCTTAAGTACAACAACGCTATGAATGCTTCCAGTTCTGCTAATAAAATAGTGAAAGAGTCATTATGAAGTTTACACGTCTTCAACATCAGTTTATAGCCTGCCGTATTTCTAATTATAATCATTTGTTAGGGCTAAAATAAAAATAGGATTTTCTTGAAATCCTTACTATTTCGTAAATCACAAGGATTTAGGAAAAGTCAAGAAAGGATTAAGATATTTGCAAAAAAACAGAAGATCTGTCAGAGATAAAAGTTCGCTAGGTGTCAAAATGACCCCTTCCGTAATTCTAGTGTTAAACAACTTTGCATCTCCAAAAAATTTTCAACTTATTTTAAAAACCACATTAAAAACTTCCATGTACATCGGGAGTTATAGACTGATTTATCCAAATTTAATCAATTTAATTCTTACGATTAACCGAAAGTTTAAAACATGCTTTTATAAGTGTTATATTCAACAATTCATTTTTTTTTTTATTAATTTGGACTTATTAAAAATCCACATTGGAACATATTTTGTCTCTTAGTGAAAAATGCGACTCTGTATTTCATAGTTCATCTGGATGGATACAATCCCCACTTATATTTTGTGCAAACAATTTAGACTTATCCTGTATTCTTGTTATCTAGAACTACATGATCATCAGTCTAGTCCACAGGCATCTCATACATTCAAAATATGCTCATGGGAAAGGTTTCAAAGTCTTTCTTTATAGACTTTCATTTATGCTATTTTTAATTGAGTGCTTACACCAATATCGGTATGCAGTTTTAGTTAAGATACCATTCCCCTCTTTACTCTTGTTAGTTTTACGAATTGCAAAGCGTTGTGATAAAAGAATACCCTCTTCCTGTGCCATGAATTTAATTAGAAATGAAATACAGAGACATAGTATGAATTTAAAAGCTATTCGTCAAGATTCTAAATTTTGTTTAAGCTTATCACAAGCTGTGTTCCTTCAATCACGTCAATTTGTTTATGAACTAAACTATATTAAACAAGCAGAAACGCGTGTCTTTAAAAGCTGAACCTTTTAAGTCAAACTAGAACCGAAATTAACCCTTTAATGCCCAAGTCATTTCTGCCGATTACATTTCGGAGCCTATCTTAAATCAAAGTTAATATGGACTGTACAGAACGAAATAAATTTGAAGATCAAACAATTTTGAATACTAGAGCATGTCACGTTAGTGATCAGTTATCGTTTTAAACATAGTGACATTTATAAAAAAAAAGGAAAAACTTCCTGAAAAAAGATTTATTTGATATTGCAGGTAAAATAATCTCTGCAAAATGCTGTAGTGTAATGGAAAAAGCAAATTTGTCATGATCTCAGTCTGTACCTGCCGAAAAAGTAAATTTATGAGCGCTGATCGAAAAATCATAAAATCTAGATCTAAATGAAAAAAATATAAATAGAAATTACTTGAAAATTTCGTAGATTGTTTATAAGATTGCCCATTACCTACTCTCAAAAGGAAAATTTGTTCTAAGAAAACAAAACTCTATAAGTTATTTTTTAGCCGTATCTAAAATGATACGCCAGGAAATTAGAGGGTTAAACGAAATTAAACTTAATTTCGTTAAGTAATATGCATAACATACTGTGAATATAAAAGTTCAGTGTATTATTCTCTTTACTTTCTAACTGAAACATAGATTCAGTGCGAAATGTTAAAATGTCGGCAAACGTAAGCCATACATGTTCCAAAAAATAAGCTTGAAAGTTAAAATCTTGACATTACATTTAACAGAATTCCCATTTCATACAGAATTAAATACCACTTCATTTAATTTTACTTCAATACCGATATAAAATTTTAATACTACAGTCGAACTCGTTTATAACGAGCTCAGATTTAACGATGGAGGCTAGAATATTTGGTTGGATCAATGTTAAGTCTATGGAACAGAAATCGCTTTTAACGAGCAAGACCTGGCTTTGGCGAGCAATATTTTTCTGTCTTGCAATCTTTTCTCATCTTTCTAGTTTCTCCGTGGTTTAATATTTTTGTAGAAAAAATTCCTCCAGCATTCCAATGTCAATAGGGAGGGTTCACAAATACGGTGCAATTGAATTTTGGGCACCAAATTCTACATCTGTTCTCCAGCCTACGGGCCAATTAATCATAAAAAGTTTCAAGAGCCACTTCCGTAAACAACCGATTTTGATGATTCTGGACAGAAGAGATAAAAGTGGAATGGCATCAAATACCAATGTCAACTTACTGGAAGCGATAAGTTTGAAGAACGATTCATGGAAAAATGTCACATGAACAAGCATCAACAAGTGTTTCCATAAGGCTATATTGGAAAGTTGTCAAGATGGCCAATCCACTGAGGAGGAAGAGGTTGACAATTTTATACAAACTGCAAATTTCGAAACAACCAAAGAAGAAATTCAAAACTATGTATCTATTGACGACAAACTGATGACCTCAGATGTACCGACCACCAAAGATATTGTAGCTGACGTACTAGCGAAATCAGCTGAAAAACATGACGAAAGCTATGAGGACAGTGATGAACATAAAGAAAGTGAACCACCCCCAAATTGTTCTACTATGATGGAGTTCGCTGAAAAAAAAATGCAGACCTTTTTGGAGGGAGAGATGTCAGTGATTATGCTTTCAGGGTTGGTTGGTTGGAGTTTTACGGCGCAAGGTACTGTTTAGGACATAAGTGCCAAGCACAATGTGTTTTCATAAAAACAAGAACTAACTGATAAAAGAGCCCTAACCTAATAACAAGGTAAAACCGTACCAGTTTAATAAAATTATAAAAAAGTCTGCAGTGTAAAAACTCAATTACACCAGATAGGTATGTAAAAGGTAAAATTGATGAAACATTAAAAAGCTAAAAGCACAGTAAATTTTAATTAAAAGATGTAAAAAATACTAAAACACTTCATAGAAAATAGTTAAATAGACCAAAATAAGCCTATAAAACGTAAAAAGGATAAAAGACAGGGATGCAGGGGTTCATCTAGTAACTCCTTTAAGGTAGGATGCCGAGTACCAAAAAATAAGACATACGCAGGTTGTAAGTGACTACAAGTGATGTTTTCAGGGAGATGAGTCTTCTCCAAAGAACAGTAGCTCAGGAAAGACAGGGAACGAGTTCAAAGTAAGCTAACAAGCTACAATTTTAAATACGTAGATTAATGAAAAAAAATATTTTGGCAAAAATCGTTTCCTTTACTTTTCTTTCCGTTTGTTTCTTTCCTTTAAGACTGTAGAGCCACTAGAAATTTTTAACTGTTCTGGTGGGAATTGTCATTAAATTAAGTATTTAAATTAATGTAATTGAAGTAAGTATTAAATTTTAAGTAAACTCAATCATTTGACTTGCCAAGCCACCCCCCCCCCTTCTGGTTGCTCACTTGCCTTAAGCACCAGTTTATTACGAGCACTGATTTAACGAGTAAATGTTACGGTCCCTTTGTGTTCGTTATACACGTGTTCGAATGCAATGTATAATTATAAAATTCTAAAGTGAATTGCTCGAGAAGTCTTATTCGGTGTTACTGAAGTCAAAGTCGTAAACCAAATATTACAACAATCAAAAATTAAAAACGATTTATTAGTCCTAAAAGCATTCACTAAAAAGTAAAGTAATACTTCGTTAATTGTGCCAAGTCCTCTTCCTGCAGCGAGAAGCTCTTGCCATGTCCTTTGTTAAATGTAGCTGCGGATTCAGAAGGTTGTTCGCTGGCCTCACCTTCGACTGTAGTTCCTTCCTCTTGTTGATCTTCCTTTTCTTTCTGCTGTTGTTCTTCGTAAGCTTTTAATATCTTCTCAAACCGTAACGAATCCCTCTCGAGTTGGTCGATGTCCTTCCAGCGCTTCTGGGCACGGTCGCATTCTTGCATCAACGTTACCTGCTCCTGGATATGGTCCTCCAGCGATGGTTTTAGACGATTGAACTCTGCCATTCTCTCCTCGTACGTGGGATCGAACTGCATTTGAAAAGTAACATTAGCTGTTTTGTGACAATATACAAAAGTTTTACTTTGAAACTAATGCTAATAAGTTAGAATACTAGCGCATGTTGCGACATTTCCATCGCCTCAATTTGTTCAAATTTAATATTTTGAAAACTGTAGATTTCACCATGTAGCTGACTTCAACCCTTTAACGGACAGTGGTTTCAGAGCGAAACCACCTGTTAAATTCTCTCTGCTTTTGAAAAACATACGATGGATTTTTTAGGTCTTCTATATGTATGACATTTCCTACTCACAGCATAGAGTATACAGGAGCTCCATATTTCATTTGAAATGTACGTGGTTAAACTTACTTTACCTGGTTGGTTGGTTGGAGTTTTACGGCGCAAGGTCCTGTTTAGGACATAAGCGCCAAGCACAAGGTGTTTTCATAAAAACAAGACCTAACTGATAAAAGAGCCCTAGCCTAATAACAAGGTAAAACCGTACCAGTTTAATAAAGTTATAAAAACGTCCTCAAAGTAAAAACTCAATTACACCAGATAGGTATGTAAAAGGTAAAAAGATGAAACATTAAAAAGCTAAAAGCACAATAAATTTTAATTAAAAGATGTAAAAAATACTAAAACACTTAATAGAAAAAAGTTAAATAGACCAAAATAAGCCTATAAAACGTAAAAAAGATAAAAGACAGGGATGCGGGGGTTCACCTAGTAACTCCGTTAAGGTAGGATGCCGAGTACTAAAAAATAAGACATACGCAGGCTGTAACTGACTACAAGATGTAAGTAAATGTAAAATTGTTAGTGGGGCCTGACAGAAAGAACATTGGGGTTTGGGGTCATCAGAAAGATAGTAATTATGTGTAAGACGAGTGTGCCCTTACTTTACCTGGAAAAGTCAGTAGTATGATTTTTCCACTTATAACCCCAAATAAAAAATATCTATCTAAACAACACTTATAAATTGTTTGGCTTGGAGCGCTACGGTCTACTGTTTTGCAACGCGAGGGCTAATCAGACCGAGACCTACAGCTTAAACCCAATTCCGAATGACTACGAACATCTATGCCTGCAGTGGGATTTGAACCCACGAATTCCGTTACCTAGAAGCAGCGCTCTATCATGTGGACATCATGCGGCTGTAAATTGTTTCGTTTTTCTTTATTATACCCTTTTTTATGATAATCATTGTTTTCCCAGCATAATTAAACCTCTATAAAAGTATTTTCGCTCCGTACAAGGGTTTAGGACTTTAAACACCCCTCAAATTCCACCCTACCCCCTCCAGAAATATAAAAAAATATATGCATTTAAAAGTTCATATATACCATTATTGAACTAATTTCATTAAATCACAAAGAATTTATACGAGTGACCATTAAAGGGTTAAAGGGACATACCACCATTAAATCTTAAAATTAAGTTTCTTTACTCTTTTGAACTAGCATATAGCCCATCATATCACGAGGTAAATAAAGTTTTTAGTTCTACTGAATTGTAAAGTACCCTATGAGGCAGTAATGCTAACTAAAAGTTATTCATTTTAAACTTTACTCTTTGAACTTTGCTAACCCTAACTCATCAAGAATCCAATATGGATATCTCTGTCGTGTGATGGTTGATTATAAAGTGATTTCAACTAAACAAACATAACTAAACATTAATGGTAAATATCTGAGCAACCCTAAAAACGTGTAAAACGGTATATACACTGACTGCAAGTCAGTTTGATTTGGAGAGCTACGGTCTACTTTTTCAACACGAGGACCAATGAGACCGGGACCTACTGCTTAAAGCCGATTCCGAATGGCTACGAATATCCATGTCATTGTGGGATTCGAACCCAAGAACTCCGGTTACGAAGGCCAGCACCCTAACCATTCGGCCATCGTTCGGCGGAAGTCACAGTAGGATTGAACATAGCTAGTCTGTAGTGTTGCCACCACTAGAATTAGAATTCGGTAGGTGCGACTTCAGTGCAGCCACACCTCCATCCATTCCGGATCTAACCGCTTCATAAATCCAAGGACAGACAACTTAGGCTATTATTAGATAGGGGGTTCTTTAAGACTCAATTAAGAAATAACCCAAGTAGAACCTGTAAAACTACACTGTGCATTTAATACAGCTTTTGAAAAACAAACCTTTAAATGAATGTTATTGAAATGGTGTCCAATTTTGCACAAAATTCTATTACACATGCCGATTGCAAGTTTTCAGAGTAAATGCAATATACACCTACAACGGATGATTGAATTCAACCCCCAAGATCATTTTTATGACATAATAGCCAACCACTAGGTTGCAAAAACCCACTTTTTATTTTAAATAAATACGATAAGAACTGAACAGATATAAGTGCTTTCAAATGGACACAGTACTAACAGCAAAAAGGCAAGAATAGATAACAATTTTTAAAAAAATTACAGAAATATCTACTGTGTATAAGCTCAAGTCTACAGAAAAGGTAAGCAAAAGGTAAAATAATGATACATTAGAAGGTAAATGCTAAAAGTAATAGGGCACAATATATATTGGGTTATTCGGAAAGTAATTTAGTTTTTTCCCGACAGAGGATTTAATTTTATTTTCTTGCACCCAACTTCACATTTAAGCCGTATAATTTTTATATGCCTTGAGAGCTCATATCGCAAGGCTTATGTGTGAAAAGTTCCAATTAATTCTAAGCAGTAGTTTTTAGTTGGTGCTCTTTTAAATATGGAGAGCGATAAGCAGCATTTTCGAGATATCTTACTGTTTTACTACAGAAAGGGTAAAAATGCTGTTCAAGCCAGAGAGAAATTGACCGATGTATATGGAGAAGGTGTGTTGACAGTACGCCAGTGCCAGAACTGGTTCGCAAAATTTCGATTCGGTAATTTTGATGTCGAAGATGCACCACGTTCGGGAAAGCCGGTTGAAGCTGATAAAGACGCGCTAAAGGCATTAGTTGATGCGAACCAGCGAATAACACGCGAGATCAGATTGAGGTTAAATTTATCAAATTAAACAGTTTATGGCCACTTGAAACGCCTGGGATTATCCTCGAAGCTCTATGTATGGGTTCCCCATGTTCTGAGAGAGAAATCTGTGTCGCCGCATTGACGTCTGCGATTCGCTTCTCAAATGTCACGAAAATGATCCGTTTTTGAAGAGCATCATCACTGGGGACAAAAAATGGGACAAAAAAAAACAATAACGTCAAAAGCAATAGGTCATATAGCAAAAAAGATGAACCGACTCAAACCATTTCCAAAGAGTATATTCAACAAAAAAAAAGTGATGTCTGTTTGGTGGGATTTTAAAGGAATCTTTATTCTAGCTTTTACCGGATAACAACGATTAATTCGGAAGTCTACTGTCATCAGCTGGACAAACTGAATGATGCACTTCAACAGAAAAGGTCAGAACTAATAAACAGGAAATGTGTAGTGTTTCACCAAGACAACGCGAGACAAGTTTGGTCACTCGCCAAAAGCTTTTACAGCTTGAATGGGATACAATGCCACACCCACCATATTCTCCATAGCTGGCATCGTCGGATTATTTGTTCTGGTCAGTCGGAAATTTTTTAGACGGTAAAACCTTCATCTCAAATGAGGAGATCAAAAACCACCTCTATCAATTTTTTGCCAGCAAAGGCAAAAATTTTATGAGCTTGGAATTATTCTACTACCAGAAAGATGGCTAAAGGTCTTGGAACAGAACGGCCAATATATAATTTAATAGAGTATTTGTTTATTATACGAAACTCATTTCCACACACACACACAAAAATAAATAAATAACTTTCCGAACAACCAAATAGTATTACCGATAAAAATTAAACAAGTTATAAACTAATTAAATTGACCATAAAAAGTACACCTGTAATGGAACTACCTACGTTTTCATTTAGTATTTAAAGCACTTTGAATCTTCAAAAAAGCTAAATTTGTCAATCTCTTGATTTAATATTGCCGACGCTTCTTAAGAACTTAAATGTGTAGAATTAAACATTTTTTAATAAAGCGATGATTAATCAATCACTGCTATTTTAAGGTCTACGGACAGTGTCAGAAGACTTAAAAATTTTTAAACAAACCCTTTTAACCTTTTAATATAAAGGTATTTGGAGAAAGAAAGTAAATTAAGAAAAACTAGAAGAAATGCTGAAAATACCATGTATTTACAGTTTTAAAAGATTTGATAAGGTGAAAAATACCCGATTTAAAGCAGTTAATGGCGATGTCCCCAATTTAAGTCATGGATTGAAAAGATCAGTCGAAACATTCTATGGATACATATTGAATAACCTCTAACGGTAAGTCATAACCTACAGAAGTAGGTGTTACATTTCCGAGTAGGGAAGAAGATTTATAAATCACTTTGTTATAGTTTTACCATACTTAATTTACTGGATAGTGCTTCTTCAGGTGAAGAACTAGTCAACGAAGAAATACAAGACAATGATGAATATGATGACTAATTGAAATGTAGAAATTAAAGACGCTTATTAGAAGAAAAGTGTTAATTCTTTTAGAGAGAAAAATAAATCTTTTAAAAAATTTGATGAAATACACAAGAATGTTCGGAAGTTAGTTTTAAGTAACGACAACGCAAAAATTTAACGTGAAAGGAGCATTTTAAAAAGTAATATTTACAGATTTCTTTTAAAGTTATTTGATTTCCAATTTACATTTCATTGATTTAGGTTTATTGAAACAGACATGTTTATAAGGTTTCAAACTTCCAAGTTTGAATTTTACAAACACGTTTTGGGAAGTTCACTGTACGTCTAAGGTAAGGGGAAGCTTATTCTCAGAGTGAAGGTATTAAAGTTGCTTGTTTAGTACAGCCGGAACCTTATTAAATTACTAACAGGTAAAATTGTGTACACTGATGGGTGTACAACTAAACCCTGCAATAAATTCTGTTCAACACTTTTGAGAGTGTAATAAAGTTTTTTATATCTACAACTATTCTTTCCTGTAGTGTTGATTAGATTGCTAAAAATAGCCAAATGTTGCAGGCATAATATACAGAATTGTAAATTCTAGCACAGATATTGCTTAGCATACTAGTATTGCTAAACTTTAAAATTTTATTTTAATTTAAAAAGAAATTTAAAAAGAAAAAGGAATTTTAAAAAGTGTATTCTAGCAGCTTAGTTTTGATTCTTTGCAAAATAAAGAATTCTGCTCTGTTTAAAATAAAAGTTCATACACTATAATTGAAAAGGATACATATTCCAAAAAAAGAGCAGTTTGTTATAAGAATTAACCCCTTCCCTGTTTTGCCCGTACGGGCAAAACAGAACGTCGTACGGGCACAGCTTCGGTGCCTCTACTGATTTGCCCGTACGGTGTAAGGGCAATCTGATTTCTATTTCGATTGCACCGTTTCGGCTGTTTTTTTCCAATTTTAGTAACTAATTATTCGTATTGATGACGTTAGTTAACCAGTAAATGATAGTTTTCAGTTTACTGTATTTTCTACTCTGACTGGTTTAAAAGCGCGGGTTTTTTCGCATATTTTATATCAGAAGACAAATTGTTATCTTTCAGTGTATAGCTTTCTGGTTATATTTTACTAACCGCCTGATAATTTTAGTGATGTACTAGTTGAATAATATATTTTTACTTCTAAATTATGAATAATTCAGAGCGTATGGAGCTAATGTCTTGTGATTCGAACTGCGACTCGCAATCAGAAACCGAATTACCTGTAAATGATAGTAGCGAAAGTTTATTAGATGACCTGGATTCTAATGACTGATAGTACAGATGAAATTAGTCAAGCAAAACAATTTTTTTAAATAAATTTGCGACAACCCTTCGGATCCCCCTCCTAGATTTGCTTTCAATGGAACTCGAAAAATTAACTTGATATCGATGAGACTAAAGGTAAACTTCAGTTCTATGATGCTTTCATAGAATGAAAAAAGTTGTAATAAATGCTTAAAAACACTAGAAATGTTAATTTTAATAACATACCTACTTCAAAATGTAAAATGGACAAAAAAATGCAATAAAAAATGTGACATTTTTTGACTGAATTATGGAAAAAAAATGAAACTGTCAAATGGTTAAGTTTCTAAGACTCCTAACACATATATATACACATACACACCAAAGAAAGGTAAATCCACTTACCAGCAAAATAACTTGCGCGGTTTCTAAATTAAAACTAAATTTTTTAAGTTAAACTGAAGTTTATTTTTTCTTGTTCTGTACCCCTCAATCACACCAGAACAAGAAATGTGTTATAAAAAAAAGTAGCAAATTTTCATGATATAAAAAATTCTTTTCAAGTTTTAAATGTCCAAAACTATTGAAACAGCTACCTTTAAAATTTTGGCTTTCAGAATAAAGAGAACGTTTACGTCAATCCAAAATAAAAAGGAACTATTTCCAGATACCAAAAGTCATTTTACAGGTAAACGAATTTTATGCTATTCAGTTTTGGTGTATATTTCATTACTGTTATCTAAACAAGTATCTCAACTGAAATAACTACACTTTTAAGGCAAGAGTGCCAATAAAGAACTTAAAAAACTATTTCAAAAAAGGTGCAGAATTTTACGATGAATGAAAATAAAAGGGCTGTTGTAATAAAGATCTTAAGCCCCAAATGATAACATGCTCCCTTTAGACATCTTTATAACTATGTTATTGCTTACATCTTCGTCTTCGTTTAAGTTTACTTCCTCCTCTGCCGTAAGACCAATCAGTACACCAAGAGCTCCAAGACTAGACAATCCATAAGACACTGGATTCATATAGCGGGGGAGGAAATCGTTCTTCGAGAGATACAAGCAAATTATGCCTGTGACCAGGATTCCTCCTTTGAAGATCAGTCCGTCCACAAATCGGTTGAAGATTGGCATTTTCCTGAAACAAGAATTTTTAAACTCAGACCGCATGAAGAAATATTTCAAATGGGATTTACGTAATTAACCTTTTTCTCTGCGGGTAACTACCAATGAGTACTCGACTAAAAAAATAAGATTTTAATTCAGCAAATTTGGAAGTGTCCTCAGTCCCATTCATGGTATTCCAGAAGATGGCTATATACTGACGGTTGTAGTTGATAGAGGTGACCAGGTCACCATCGGTAGACTTACACTAGGAACCTCACCTTTGTCAATGGACGAAAGACTACTCCAAGTATTTCACTGCCAAGGCTTCTCCTGTCAAACTCTTGAATTGAGTAGAGCTTCTAAGGGTTTATTTGTTTTATTCCCCCTCTCCTTGTTTGTGACTTCGAGAATTCATGATCTTAGACATTAGCCTCCGTCGGATTAAAAAGAATAAGCCACAACAATATGTTCCATTTGAACTTCAAACCGATGCATGTAGAAATTATATACATTGACTAGTACAGTAGATTAAGAGTATACCCTACTTCTAACCCTCCCCCCTCAACTTTTTTAGTCTCAGCAATTACTGTCACAATAAGAAGTCACTAATAGAAGTTACACTGAAATTTAAGTTATTCGTATTTAGTTTAAATTTTAGTAAGTATCCTTCCGTAAGCATTAACAATGACAAAAAATACGGTACCCTCCCCCTACAAACATACAAAATACTGATCTTAAAGATTTCAATGAGTACTATTAGAAAGGGAAGAAATACATTAATACTACCCAAAACGTTTTTTAGATGTCTACCAGTAGTATTGTTATATTAATCAATTGTCATATAACGTAGAATTTGAGGTCTTCATCCACTTTATGTGCCATAGATTTTAACGAGACAACTAGTCCAAAGCTGTTTGGGACAGAATCTGAGAAGTAAATTACTCAATTTCCCTTCGTACACAAATTCTGGTTTATTTACGATTTTCAAGGTGCTCCAGCCATCAAATGTTATTAACAACAAAGTTGCATATACAAGTCGGAAAGAAGTTCATTGGAAATAATATTCAGTACAATAATCTAGAATGGTTAATACCACATATTATATGTAATAGAGTTTTATAGGTCCAAATATGATCGAGCAAATGGTACACACTTCAAATTTCAAAATGAAATATTTCCTACGATTGCCCGTAACTGTTAAGTTGAATAAAACTAAATTTCAATTTTTTTGGAAGCATAGAATTACATTTTATTAAATTTCAAAGGATTGTTAAAAAACAGCTTCTGTAAATGTTCCTTAAGAACTTGCTCTATTTAAGGTCAAATCACGTCCACACTGGTCTTAAAACAAATGGTGGAAATATACTTTAATGAATAATTTGTTATTTTTCCTCCATATACAGCTTAATTACCTACCTTACTATAAGTTTGTCGGATAACCTACAACTAACTGGTTAGCATGTTTATATGGCTAACAGTACATCTACTTGAGTAATAATAAATTAGCTAATAAAATTATTTTACGTACAATCCTGATGTTTAGCTGTTGACTAAATTTGCAATTGGTATTCAGGAGATTTACATGACAGCTTCGGTTCCCTAGTAAGTGGTAACATGCTAGTTCGTAAGAAATGTTACTAGCTAATGTAGTAGTTTACAGCCAATTGTATAAGAATCATTACTGATAATCAGCGAGATGTTTATAAACAATATGCCTGCTATAACATTCAGATAAGTCAGTTTTAAAGCTGCTGAAAACAATAAAGAGGTATAATAAGCTTATGTCCTTGAACATTAATCTATAAAGTAAGGAATTTTAAGGTAACATCTACACGGACTGAAGGTTATATTACAAAAATAAACATTTCACATAAAAATACACTTAGGTATCAGAGCTTACAACAGAGGTATAAATACAACTTGGATCAGGAAGGGAACACTTCTGGAAATCACTTTCGCAACAATCGTCACTAAAACAGCTATACTCTAGATGCACATCTATACCTCTTTTATACATCTGCAAGATAAGTTCATTATCTTATAGATCGATTAAAAATTCGATATTAGTTGGTTGATTCAGAACTGTACTGTTACAGTTTACAAGATAAGGTTTCATTTGAGAGATTTTCTTTTTATTTAGTTGATTCTGAGCGCTAAAATTTGCAATACTATGACTTATTTGAACAGTTCTTTTTCTTTAGGTTGATACTCAGAACTGTGATTCAAATTTACAACACGACATCTAATTTGAGATGTTCTTTTTCTTTGGTTGATTCTGAGGATTATGATTAAAACTGATTACTCAAAGTTTGAGTTAAATTTTTTATTTGGTTGATTAAGGGTATTGTAGTTAAAATTTAATGTATGAAGATTAATCTGAGAAGGTTTATTTTCCTCAGATCTGTACATGCAATATAATTTCAGAATCTTACGGATCAATTAAAAATTCGATATTGATCAGTTGATTCTGAACAGTAGAGTTAAAATGTACTACACGAGGTTTAATGTTAGAGAGATTCGTTTTATTTAGCTGATTCTAAGCACTATGGTTAAAATTTACAACACGACGATTAACTAATATGAGAAGTTCTTTTTCTTTTGGTTGATTTTGAGAATAGTGGTTACTCCTCGAGGTTTAATTTAAGTGTATTTCTTTTCATTTATCTCATTTTGTGCACTGTGGTTAAACTTTAATAGATGAAGACTAATTTGAGTTGGTTTCTTTTCCAAGGGTTTCTACTTGAAAGAAAATATGCATGCAAGATAAGTTCATTACCTTATAGTTTGATTAAAAATTAGATAGTGTTTGGTTGATTCTAAACTGAATGGTTAAAATTTAATACATGAGGTATAGAACCAGTCTCACCAAAGTCATTTAACCTCGATTAATCCCTGTTTAAACGGAGATTTGCGTCCCACCATTGGTTGGTGCCATGTGTTAATCGTAGTTAGTTGTTAAACGACTTTGAGACCGGTCCTTAATTTAGAGATTTTCTTTTCATTATGTGAGAGTGCAGCTATGTTTTACATAAGGTTTGCGAAACTGATTTGCTTTCAGTACTCACACGTTGTGGGTTGCATGCCCAAGTATTTTTTCGTGACTCCAGGAGGCTTGTGGTGTGGCCAGTGAAAACAACTGCACTTAAAAGTCACCAAGTTTTGGAGAGTTGTGATTGGTCACCAGGAAGAGATTCAGAACCATGCTTGGAGTCCCGGTTCATCTGGAGAGAACCGAGAAAGGACGCATTGTGCAAAGGACAGTGGAACAACGGACTAATCAGCACAGGATAATGAAAAATTATAGGGTGGCTGGAGTAGTTGAGAAGGAAAAGAATTCAGCGTGCTCTTGGACTTTGGCAATTTTTCTTTCAGGTGTAGCACGTGGAGTGCATCTTTTACTTTTTATTTTTTATATATATTTTTTTAGCATTTTTCCTTATCTTTTCTTCTCACTAATATTTTGTATGTTGTAATATAGATCAGTGTCATTTTGCTATAATTAATATTAAAGACTATATAAAGCAAACTTGAGTTATTAATGGATTTGAAGTAACAACAGCAGTGTACTACACCACAGGACATTAATTGATTCTGAAACTGTGGTTGAAATTTACAACACGATGTCTAATTTGGATAGTTCTTTTTCATTTGGTTGATTCTGCAGACTATGATTGTAATTTACTTCAAAATGTTTAAGCAAATTTCTTTTCACTTGATTCATTATGAGTACTATGGTTAAAATTTAATAAATGAAGACTAGTTTGTGAAGGCTATCTTTTCCTCGGGTTATTGCGCAGCACTGCGGTAATATATTTTATATAAATATACAGTAACTTGTATAGGTTTGCAGATTATATTATAGTAAATCGTTTACTTACTGCTCAAATTGCTATTACTAATTGATTCCAAAATGTTGCTAGATGTAACATAGCTAACTAATAATTCATTAAACATAGATTATTCAATCAACTGCAAGTTCTATTTATTGGGTAGTAAGATAGTTTATTAGATAAAATATAATAAGAACAAACTGATTATTGCCTTCCTTATAAATTCTTTATATTTTTTTTGTTAGTTACTTTCTCATGTTATAATTAAGGAACTGGTTATTGCCTTCCTTATAATATCCTTTCATTTTGATTTGTTGGTTTCCTTCTCATGTTGAAATTAAGGAACTGGTTATTGCCTTCCTTATAAATTCCTTGTATTTTCTTTTGTTGGTTACCTTCTCATGTTGAAATTAAGGAACTGGTTATTTCCTTCCTTATAAATTCCTTATATTTTCTTTTGTTGGTTACCTTCTCATGCTGATATTAATACTGGTTATTGCCTTGCTTATAAATTCCTTATATTTTCTTTTGTTTCTTTCCTTCTCATGTTGAAATTAAGGAACTAGTTATTGCCTTCCTTATAAATTCCTTATATTTTGTTTTGTTGGTTACCTTCTCATGTTGAAATTAAGGAACTGGTTATTGCCTTCCTTATAAATTCCTTACATTTTCTTTTGTTGGTTTCCTTCTCATGTTGAAATTAAGAAACTGGTTATTGCCTTCCTTAAATTCCTTATATTTTGTATTGTTGGTTTCCTTCTCATGTTGAAATTAAGGGAAAGTGAATGGGTTGGAATTAAGGGCTGGTAAATCTGCAAAAAAATTTCTAAAGCTTTCCAATGCCTAACTATGACTTAAAAATGTTAATTAAGTCTCTCCTGCTAGCAATTTGGCAACGGTCATGGAGTGAATAGATACGGAATAAACTCTATAATGTAAAACCATGCCTTAGAGCGCTTTCCCACTTACTGACACGACAGAGATAAATCGTAGACGGTTGTCGTTCTCCGACATCGGCGCAAAATGCACTACGATGAGCTACTTAGCTTTCCCACCAACCGATTTAATGACGATTTTGTCGTTTTCGGACGGCCGATATCATTTATCGGGCAGTTTTGTCGTTCCGCAAGCGCTATTCCTTTTGAATCGGTCCGATATTTTGAGAGCTATCGCTACTCGCGTTGTTTGTTTTGGATTAATAAATTATATTTTTTGTAATACAGTTGTTACATGACTTCATTTTTAAATTCATTATTAACCCTCTAAGCGGTTCGCACGTACAATTCCACCAAACCGATGACGTCTTCAAAACGTACAATTTTTGGCTTTCAAAAACGCTCTAAAAATAGATGTAATGTGCATTTTTGCAAGTGCTTTCCCCCATGGAGTTTTGCGGTAGAAGGATCAGGTCGATTGCTTAGGAACTGCACCCCTCTTTGACTGATATTTATTGAGAGATGCACCCCTACAACCTGAGGCACAAAGACGCTAATAGGTCTTCATGGCTTTGTAAATCTCTTATTTTGAAGTATTTCGTTTGCGGTAACAGATGTATCTCTAATTGCAACACTTAAATATCTTCGATGACTTTCGTAACAAAATATAAATAAGTCTCTCAAAGAATATTTTCTTTGTACTTTTAGAATCCATTATTTGTTATGGGATGATCTTCGAGACTTGACGAGCTTTATGTGTATTAAAAATTAACAATCTATAACATCTATTTATATATCTATTTATAACCGGAAGTAAAGGGACAATAACCAGGGTGGGTTTCCCGTATTAGATTCTAGTCGACAAAGGGTGAAGGAAAAAATCATAGAACGTTTTGGACACAGTAAACGTTTAGCGTATTTTTGGAGACTTTTTTTCCTCGATGTGTTCCACTCGGAGGGTTAATATAATATTTAAATATTTAAATTTCTTACGCATTAAATTGACACATTCTGTGCAGATTTTAATGTTATGTTATTCTCACTTGCTTGATCTTAAAATGCAATTTTATCGTAGATTTGCTATTATTACTGTTTGAATTTCACGTCTGTTCTATTAAGTTCTTATCTGCAATAATTAATAAGTTCATTTATCGCATACTGTTGCTTATGAAAGCAAATTACTCAGTGTATCAAATTTTGATTTAAGATTGTATAATAAAAAATTTAAAGAGGTAAAGTTACTAAAGAAAAAAGTGATCTGGTAATTGTGTTAATAGTCAACATTAAATAGATTTATAAATTGAAATAAAAAGGACAAAATGAATTACATAAAATTAGAAAAGAGCAATTAAAATTGAAAACATTTTTATTCGTATTTTTTTAATATGTTATTGTTTTAAACAAAAATCATTTTAATTTTAAAAAACCCACCGGGAATCGAACCCGAGGCGGAAAAATTCTAACACATCGAGCTAACACTACGACAAAACGTCTCACACGATAAGTGTTAAATTGAACTTTTCACAAAAAAAGATGCGAAGCCAAAGCTTCGCTAGCATACCATCGATGGTAAGAATGTAAGAAATTGCTTGATAGTATTAGCATCCAATGTTTTTAAAATGTGTGCAATGAAACAGCGTTCAAATTTACTTTTCTAACAATAATTGTTGTATTAAGTCTATAAAAGTTACTAGTTCAGTCATTATAAAACTCGTGCTAGCTTACCGCCATCTTTAAATGAAACGATATCGGTAGAGTGGAAAAATTGCTTTCTAGACGACACGATACCATTTTGTCGTTGCATTATTTACCGGCCGATACAGGCGTTGTCGTGTCGGTAAGTGGGAAAACGCTCTTAGTGTTTGGACCATATCTTAACACTAGAATTACGATGGTTTTTGTATACCTAGAATTACGGCGGGTGTCATTTTGACCTCTTGATAAAATATCTGCATATTTCTCTATATAATATTGTACCGAGGTACTTTCTCATGGTGAGTTGCACGTGCATGCATAGCCGTGGGAGGATTTTCCTTGACGAATTTAAAACCCCAATTATTTACGTCAAGTTTAGGGACCCCTGCAGAGAGGATACTTCACGGAATGGCAGCATAACGGTCAAGCTCGCACAGAACTGTAAGCGTGAATTATGGGAGCAGGGGCTAAAATGTAATGTCAGTTTGAACAAAAAGGGGCTACTTTAATGAGCCCACCTGCACTCCCGAAGGGCATTTGATGTGGGAAAATTTTCCCGAAGGAAGAGATTGGATAACAAGAAAAGAAGGGGCGTTGGGACCGAGGTGAGGTTTTTGGAAATGGAGTGAGAGCTGAGAGTTAGAAGTGGGCAGTCGAGAGAAGTGGAACAAGGATCCACTAGCACCAGCTCGTCCTGTGCGCCCGGACCGAGACCACCCCGCTCACCATCACCAACTCGTCCCGTATGCCCGTGAGGAAAGCCCCTGCCTGCTCTCCAGTGACTTTAATGGAGGTAATTTATAAATAATATTTACAGTCCTTTGACTTAGGCCTCTGTTAATAATAATAATTCCTTATAAAGAGTTGTGGGATAATAACAGTGTAAATAGAAGATATAAATGATTGATGATTATGTTAACCAAGTATTTTTGTAAATAAATGTATAGAATAAATGTCTGAATCTATATAAGGTATTATATTCATTCTGTGTTTCCCCCTTGTAACGAACACTGGTGTATAGGTTGTATGTACATTACAACAAATATATTTGTGAAAAATAAATTAAAATAACTCAAATTATGACAATTACAGTTTATTTTAAAGAATATAGAAACTTTTCAGGTATGTAGTCAAATAACGAACAATCATTTAAATAGTTCCATCGGAAAATGTAATTTAGCTTTACAAAACAAATGTGACGTTTAGCATAGGATGTCGGTTCTGCATTTTCTCACAAGATATTTTGTAAGGGTCGGCGACCAAAAGTATTAAGTATTTTCTACTTTCCATATAGTTCGATCACTAGCAATTTTTTTACAAGTATTAGTCTGAATTACGTTGAATTTCATATTCCCTTTTGAGCTTCTACTAGTTCCCGCTTTGGCATTCTTAGGTACCTCAGAATTTGAGCTCGTAGAAACAAATCCATTTGTACTTTCACTTGAGCTAGAGGAGGATATTGCCTGATTACTCTCTATAATAAGTTCAGAATCACAAGATGTTTCAACTCCATCTTCATCTGTAGAATTATTTTTGATTTCAGAACCGGAATCAGCATCAGATAGTTCTTGCATCAGTTTCTTCATGCGTTAGTCCTTTTCTACGAGCCATTAGTACTTCACTATAATAAATTCATGTAAATAAAATAAAATTTTTCACTAAAACTTGTTATGATTTTAAACAAAATATCTACAAACGTTCAACTCAATTTTCAGCTCGTCGTTTTTCTCTGTTTTCTTTCCACAAAGAAAAGTATTGCACATATTTCAAATCACGTGGCTGGCAGATATGATTTCGCAGACCCACCATATTATTTTACTTTGTATTTTGTTTAGCAGGTTCAAATAAAAGTAGTTTACAGAAGGAAGAGTGTTTAGATAATACAATGGAATGTGTTCACATTTCTTTTCACTCAAAGGGGTCAAAATGACACCTGCCGTATTTCTAGGTATAATCACTAGTTAGAGCTAAAATAAAAATAAGATTTTCTTGAAATCTTTACTATTTCGTAAATCACAATGATTTAGGAAAAGTCAAGAAAGGATTAAGATATTTGAAAAAAAAAAAAAAAAGAGTAGAGCTGTCAGAGATAAAAGTTCGCTAGGTGTCAAAATGACCCCTACCGTAATTCTAGTGTTAATCTAGAAAACAAGATGTTATTTTCTCCTGGCTACTTAACGGGCATACATATTTTACCTATCTCCACCTATTATTCAGAGAATCTCTCCCAATTTGATGGAGTAAAGTCACTATGACGGTGAAACATATAATAGAATGTGCCAATTTTAGAAATCCCCGTATCAGACACTTCAATTCTCTTGCCATTGGTCTATACCATAAGATCGATGAAACTCATCTTAATATTTTAAACTTTCTTAAACTCATTGATTTTTTTCACCATATTTCAACTGCTTGCTTACAACTTCATTCCTTTGTCTTAATAGCTTTTATCTAAAGATTTTTTTTATCATAGTCCGTATCTGAAAAAAATTTATAACATCTTTTTATTGTATTTACAATTTATGATTTCTCGTACTTGGCACTTTTTGTCCCAAAAGGAATAACTGTCATTAAGCTCAAACGAACCAAACAACCATTCTTATTGTTCCTTTCAGCAGCCATGATGCTGGATCAGCGGCAGCAATTGCTTAATAGTTTTGTAAAGTGTGTTTATTTTGTTACCGCGGAGCGTAGCGCCATCTGAAAAAAAATATAATAGTTTTCGCTGAGAGTGCGGAACGGGGGAGTTAAATCGGCTACCAATCAATATACTGTTTTTTCTTGATGTCTCTTTAACCCCTTAAGGCACACATTAATTTCTAATTTTCGGTCAAAAAATCACCTATTTTTTTCGTTTGGTTGATTTATACTAATTTGATACCAATTCCTTGCTATATCCAAAATCTCGTTGTCATTATCTTCCGATTCACTTCCATCACTCAAGAAACCATCACTCTCATCGCTGAAACTGTCCGATAAATTGGCATATTCAAAATTGTCATCGTCAGAGTCACTCATTATCAGATAACTTTTTTTTAAATTACAAACACACTTAGTAATATAATTTGCAGTTAACTGCTTACTTTTATTATATTTACGTAATAAAAATGGATATATTACCTTTTCCACACCAAACGACTAATTTATCGCAAAGAATTCCTAGCAAACTTATAGCTAATCATCAAAATGCGCCACCTGGTTTACACAAGAAAAATGCTGAATAGTGGTGTCATCTATGTCAAATAAGTTTAATTATAATCTAGCCTATTTATTTTTACTGGAACGGATCTCAGACGAGCATTAGAAATAAAATAACGCGAGATACAAGGGCACCCGTGTGAGACACGGGCATGTGCAAATTTGCCGGAAATTTTCGCCCGTGTGAGACACGGGCAAATGCGTTAAGGGGTTAAAGTGGACGGTTTGGACGACGTTTGGAGAGAAAATATTCAAAGCCATTGTAGTAATTAAATTCTTAATTCCTTTAATCATAAATCTTATTGGGTTTTCATTTTCCAAACACTGATCCAATCCATATACATTTAATTCCATTTGATTGTGTTTATGTATTATGTATCCCCCTCGTTCATATTAATCTTATTTATTGTACTGTGTTAAAATCTTAAATGTTAGTAGTCATTAATTCTCTATTAATAGTAGTATATTTGCTTTGTGTAGCAGCAAATTTCTTGGGGTGAACGAAATCTGTTTAAAATTTTTTGCTGTCATACAAGAAATCCGCACATTCATCGGAAAATGAAATCGTAAACTGAAACTGTTTTTTTTATAACTTGCGATATGAACCTAATACAGATTATCAGTTAAATAAAACAATGATTTTTGAAAACTCATAAAAGCACTAGCATATCACCCGTCATATAATGGAATGAGTAAAATTTTCCAGAATTGTAAAGTACCCTATGAGGCAGGTTAAAAAAAATGGTTTGTTTTATGGCTCAGAGTTATATGGTACACCCTCAATAATTTATCTTCATACTCTTCTAAAATCTCCCGATACTGCCAATGCAGTTTTGAATCAAGTTTAATTCATTTAGAAAGATGATTCAAAGCTTTCTTAGGTATGTCGAAATCATCGTTAAGTTCTTCCTTTTTTTTGCAACAGTAATTAACACGTTCGCTGCCACCGACGCACTGGCGCGTCAGAGCGGCACCTCCTGATATGCCGACGACGCACTAACGCTGCAATAGACTTTGATAAGTTATATGCTCTGTGTTTAGTGTGGCTTTGGAAATTGAACGGCGATGTTGTTTCGGCACGTTAGTGAAGCATTTTTTAATTTTTTGGTGGTTGGTTTTCCAAATTTTTGTTTGCATTAATTTTTTTTTACTATATCGTTTGTTATATATACTTTGCTACATTAAATTAATATTTAGAGTTGATAGTAATTTTGCATTATGAGGTTTATTATTCTGCTTCAACATCTAGAAATAGAAGTAATAATTCAACAATGCCAATATCTGTATATTGTGCTTATTATTCGTAAATGTTTTCAGTATTGTTTCATAAATGGAATAAATGAATATATATGAACGTATATATGAACGGTATTCCGTTTTATTCCTTTTAAACGGCTATTTTATGCAATATACCAGTAATTTCTGAGAATATTCATCAGACGAACTGGAGCGTCAGTGGCACTCACGAAGAGAGGTTGAGTCTGTGTGCCACTGACGCTCCAGAGCGTCGGAAACAAAACGCTCTCCTAAACAGGAAATATGTTTCTCGTTTTTCTGATTTTCGTAGTAAAATATAACGAACATTTAAACCATTAAAACCCTGTTTTGTAATGCGGATTCTGAGGATGGTAATATCATTTTTAGTGGCAGCGAATGTGTTAATAGAAGTAAAGGAATGAAACTATCTCCACTACACCCCGGAGGTATAGAATTTTAATACCGGTGATAAAATGTTCACTTCAACAAAAAATCTGCGATTAAAATTATCACATATGTACTTAATCTATTATTTAAGCCAAATATAAAATAAAACTACGTAATACCTGTGATAAAACTATGTTACGTAGTTATAAAACGCAGTGATAAATGGTATGAAAATAATACAAACTGTATTTAAATAGTTTAAAAGAAATGATTAAATGAGTTAGTTAAAGGAATGACGTCATAATGCTAGAAAAACGAATGTTATTTTCATCTACTTATGTGATAAATCAATTTCATCGCCTGCTCTTAACCGGAAAAATAGGGCTTGTAATAATGGCATTAATTGCTGGAAAAGGGGGAAGGGGTGGATTTCGAACGTTTCTAACCCTAACTCATCAAGAATCCAATATGGATGCCTCCATCCATTCCAGGTGCAAATGCTTAATAAATCTGGGGATAGACGGACAGATAACTTAGGCTATTATATAGGGGATAATTACAAATCTTGACACTTAAATTTCGTTACTTTTTGATAAACAATAGTATAATTACATAACGTATGATATATTGACTAATTCAAGGCAAAAGTATTTGCTACAAGATTTAATCGGCGAGGAAAATCTTTCAGAACCCCAGCTGTACACAATATGAAGTCTAACTGGAAATATGTAGTGTTAGAAAAATAAGAAAAAAAAATACTAAAAGCTACTTTTATTTTGTCAAAACACATAAAATATTTACAAAAAGATCTGTATTTAGAGATTGGCTTAAAGATTGATAAAATAATCACTATTTAGTATATATAATCTTATTTCACTTTTTTTGAAGCTTTAGTTTTTCCGACTCCAAGTACCTTCTTTGACTTTCCCTTTTTAGCCCGTTTCATACCTGAAATTTCCTTTTCTGCTTCAGAATATATGGATTCCAATTCCTTGAAAAGTTCTGGAACAATCTCGGACGATTGGCCTTTAGATTCAGCAATTACATCCCGTAAGAGACCGAACTTTGTCTTGCTGAGATCTAAGGTAATACCTTTTTCCTTTACCTCCATCTTGGTTACCGAAGGTTCATTCTCATCCTCACTAAGAGGCAATTCTGAAGCATCTTTGTTGATTTCAGTTTCAGGTTTTGATTTCTTTAGTTTGAACTTGTCAGCGCATGCCTTCAAGAAGTCTCCATGGCATGAATGGTCTTCCTGTTGCTGAGATTCCGATGTTTTAGCTCTTTTCAGGAATGCTATAGGATCAAATTTTTCATTTTCGCCAACAGTACGTTCTTTTATAACACCACTTTGGCTGCCTTCCTGGGAAAGTTCTTTATTGACCTGGGATGCAATCTCATCGTAATATGCATTTTCTGGGCAAAACTGAAAAATAAAGCTGCATTATTAGATAATCAGTAATCAACACTCAAACGAGGATTATACAGGATTTAATAGACTAATTTTATTTGTTGCTTCTGATGCCACTTTGACAACCCAAGCATGATTGAGCCAATCGCTACGTATATCACGGGGACACATCACCTTTAACCCCTTCCGGTAAAATGACGAGTCTAGCTCGTCATTGGTTTTTCATTCCATACCACACAATGACGAGCTACACTCGTCATGCGATTAAAGTTACTGTTAAATATGATAATTTAGTTTAAAATTTCTAGTGTACTGAATTTGGCAACACTTTTATCACTTGTGAAAATCACAAGTCACTATTGCATATTGTTTACTTAGAATTTCTTGGTACAAGTCATTGCCAAATTAATGAGTCAAAATAAAAGAAAACCTACTAAGAAATGCCGTGTGTGTTACAAGAATCAAAGTAAAAGTGAGACTACTTGGAGGTGTAAACAATAAAGAATTCCTTTGCACTTTGTTTTGAAAAGTACCACTAGCTTAAAGACTTACCTCTATACCGTATTAATGTTTTGCTTTGATATTTTCTTAATTTTAATGTTTCTGATATTATTTAACACTATGTAAAAAGTGCATTTTAATTAAGAATATGCAAGAATTGTAAAATGAAACAAGTTTTTAAATAAAAATTAAATGGTTATTTCATGCACAGCTTTTCATTATTAAATCATACAGGAAGGGGTTAAGCAACTTCAAAATGAGGAATTTGTTATTTTCCGATTTGCCATAACTTTTTCCTTATTACTTGGAAATTTTAGCATTTAATCTGAATTTAGTTAATTATTGTCCTGTATTTACTTTGTTTCTTGTAAATAAGAACTTATTTTTATAAAATAAAATAAAAGTTCTTGTTTTGAAAATTTAAAAATTTTGCTGTCACACTGTGCGCAGTTTTTCAGCAACACAAACTATATTTCAGCAATAATTTTTGTATTTTTATAAACAAAAAATTATTAGGCATTATTCTCCACCTATTTAAAATTTAAAAACTATCAGAAATTTTACATTAGGAGAATAAATTTTCAAAAAACCTAAAATAACGTTGAAAAATTAAATTTCAAATACAATACTACATGAAATAAAACTTTCAAAAAAGTAGGTGGAGTTTCATTGTAGTACTATAATGTACTGACCATTAAAATTATAGATCCATAAGTGCAATAGTTTTTATTCTAGAGTGCTCGCAAACTTTAAAAACATCATTGAGTAAAATGCATTTAAAGTTAACTTTATATATTTTCATCCTATTTCCATTAAATCATTTTAAAATAGTTTAAAATTGCCTATATGTATACATTGTCACTTTTATTTCTAATATTTTTACTTTTATAGAAATTTTATATCTTTCTTGCTTTGTAAGCCACTAACGTAAGCCTCTCAGCCATGATTTCAGCCGAACGAATCAACTGTTAATCACTGTTGTATGTAAATACTCTTGCATAATTACCAATTTGTTAAGTTCTTGCATAACACTGGTTCAAACAATATGACCATCATTAAATACATAAAATGCATCATTTACCACTATTTTAACAATATTAATCTTCAAACAGTTTCAACGCTGAAAGTGATGACAAGACGGCAGGGAGAAACAAACACCAGCTGGGTGATTTAAATGTCCCATGCTGCCAGTGTTTCTTTTTTATGTTATAGTTTTACAGGTGGTTCTAATTCAAATATTTCAATGGGATTTGTTTTAAATGATTCAGAAAATTCTAAAGATTGTAACAATGCAAAAAACAAAACAAAAAATATAGATCTTTTGAAGGTTTAAAAGTAATGTGTCTCCTTAAGGCAAAGAGGTGAGTCTTTGGTTTAAAAGAGATCTGCCAGTGAGGTTAGGTTATTTTTGGAGTGCTACGGTCTACTTTTTGCAACACGACGGCTAATGAAACCGGGACCTACAGCTTAAAGCCGATTATCCACGGCTATGAACATCCATGCCACAGTGGGATACGAACCCTGCCAGTGAGAAAGAACAACTTCACTCAAGTGGGTCCTCATAATTTAGAAGCAAGAACCAAGCTGAAGACTCAATCTTTGCCGGCCACCTCCAGAGGTATTTGAGAATGCCATCTAGTGTATATAATATACTATGTTGAACAGTTGGTTGGTTGGAGTTTTATGGGTCAAGGTCCTATTTCGGACATAAGCTCCAAGCACAAGGTGTTTTTTTCGTAAATACAACAAGACATAACTGATAAAAGTGCCCTAATTCAAAAACAGAAAAAGCTAAAACCAGCAAAGGTAAAACAGTACCAATTAATTATAGAGATGTCTGCTGTATATATACTCGAGTACACAGGATAGGTACGTAAAAGGTAAAATGATGAAACATAAGATAGAAGGTAAAAGGATAAAGCACAATACATTTTAAAAATAAGGGTGGAAAAGGACTAAAATAATTCATAAAAAAAATAAAGTTAAATTGGCCAAAATAAGCCTATAAAACGAAGAAAAGAGAAAAGACAGGGATGAGGGGTTCATCCCGTAAATCCGTTAAGTTAGGATGCCGTGCACCAAAAAATAAGGCATAGACAGGCTGTAAGTGGCTACAAGAGGTAAGTATATGTAAAATAGATAGAGATGACTGACAAAAAGAACATCGGAGTTTGGGTTCGTTTGAAAGATAGTAACTATGTGTGAGAGTATGTTGAATGGTAACATGTGTTATAGGTAAATCGTTTGCTTGGTCTGGCAACAGTTGTAATTACAGACTATATGCATACTTCGTCTACTGTTGTGACTAATGACGGTGTAAGGTTTTAGAATAAAGATGTGTTGCACGAAAGTATTTCGCCTTAATGTTATGAGTTAATTTTGTCTCTTTAGAATGCATGCAGGGTCTTGAGATAATACAACTTTGAGGACATTGTGACAACGAACTATTTTACGTGTCCCAGTCACCTTTATCGAACACGGCGGATCTATAGCCCGGTCCAGCTTAAACATTTAGTTAGTAGATCGTTGCCTTTTCCGACTCAGCTACCTCGGCTCCTAATTTTATATTGTAGTAATTGTAAAAGAAATCTAGTTTCAATGTTTTAGGAAGTACTTAATGTTAAACTTACTAATAACTCTTGAGTGTATTTTAACGATCCGTTATACGACCCGAGCAAAAGAATGTAAGGTGACCTTTCGCAGCGGACCTTTTTGGTTAGCTGTAAGTAGACACGCGTGGTCCGGACAAAGCCGTTTGTGTAGTAACGTTTGTCACAAAACCAGATGCAGTCGTTTAGGCGGCTGTACATTAAGAACTGTTAGTACGCCTGAGCCAGTGTATCTGCGCCTTTATGACGTTCCCTACTGTCAAAGTACTAGAGTAATAATTATTAATTTAGCTATGCTGTAGTGTACATCTGGGCCCCATTACCCGTGCTGCAAATGAATTTAAGTTGTTTTGGTCGATTGACTTAAATACGACCTTTCGGCCACATCTGGAAACTGATCACCTGATCCAGGCGGGGAATTGACCGCAAGATTGCTCCACCCTGGGTCTATAAGGTTCCGGAAGAATCACGTGAAGGGAACCGGGATCCCTATAAAAGATTGGCTGAGCCAAGAAGGAGGCTTTTTATTGAGAGTTACTTTGGATTTGTTTTGTGAACTCGAGAGAAGTCCACTCGTCTCTCCGATTGCTTGAGCTTGCTTTGCTTTAGAGACCGCCAGTGTCTCTGCATTTGCTAAGAAGTTGACTTTCGATTGTGTGATCTCATTCCCGTTATCTTAATATTTTTTGTTCTACTTCGTGCATAGAAGTAGGTAGCTGCGAATGACCCTTACTCTCATTTGTGATCGTCTTGCATCATGAGTTTCTTCAACTAACTCCAGCGTGATACGCACTCTGAGCGTTTGAACCTTGGTGTGGAAGCAGACTGTACTGATCGTCTGCCAGGAGGTTATAGTGTCAGCGTTTCGTACTGGCACTAATTAGAGAACTGTTCCAGTGTTCGAGAACTAGCTTCACTGTACCCACGCATTGTAATTGTGTTAACGTTATCTCAGCACGAGATCTCAAAAGATTTAGAATCTACTGAAACCTGCACATGGCAGTGCACAATTATTCACTCGAATAAAATATTTAATCCAAAGTAAACTGTTGTCCAACCTGTATCATTGATGGCTTCGCCTACCTCTACTTCAGGATGTCACAATATAAATTGTAATTCCCCTTTTTGTTAGATTACACGTGGTAAGTACCAAGAAATTACATCAAAATATGAGATCTTTAATAATTGGTTAAAAGTATATCTTTATGTTAGCAATTTCTATAGAGTAAGTTGAAAATGGTTACAATCCGCAAGCCATTTTTAGGAAATCTACAATTTAAAGATATTAAAACTTAACTCTATCAACGAATGAGAATTTTTTTTCCAAGTTTAAAACTTAGCATAAGATTACCATAATAAAATCTCAAAACGAATTGTTCCTGTTATTACAGAAGCTTCAAACTTGTTTTGTACCAAGTAGTAGAAACAGTCTTCGAACCATACACTGTAAGAGACTTAAGTTTGCGACTAAGTGTAAACATAGTTGTGTAGTCTACAATTGCTTAGGCATCGCATAGGGAAAGGCGCTAAATTCATGATCTAACGCACACTCAACTTTCCTTGGTTAAGACTGAAAGTTAAGTAAACTCCAAGCATGGCTGAAAAACATTTGCAGAAGATATTCCAAGGGTTTACTCTGGACGTTGCGAGTCGGTTCGAACGTTAGTTGTGAAGTCACTTTGACGTCAGCCTGATCGTTTGCTCACATAATGTCCGCAAGCTGACGTCAAAATAACGTCACAAAGGTTCGAACCAAACCGAGAGCAACTTAGAAGTTAACCGAGAAAAGGCATAAGTAATTTCTTCTATTGCAAACTCCGAGTTTTTTCATTTATTTAGTGAATACAAGTAAAATCTTTTAAACTATACTTACATCAATATAAGATCCGTTCCGGTCTCCTTTTAAAATATTCCATACATAGGAACATAAGCCAAAAGAAGCTGCACCTACGGAAATTAGACCCACGTACTTAGGCAAGACTTCTTTCCTCCACAGGAATACGCCTAAAAGACCAGCTCCGATAAGAGCACTTTCATACAGGATCTCTCCAGTTGGAGTTTTTGACAGCGACATGGTTCTAAAACGGGAAAGGGAGAAAGGATTCAGAATGTACATCAATATTAAGGTGAATTCTTAAATACAAAAATAAAGTACAGTTTAAAGCTTCACAACTTTATCCTCAATTAGAAAGTAGGAACATATTCTCCGTCTCTCTCACACCAAGGATGTTACCTTTCCTTCCGGTAACTCAGAGTGCATTTATGTAAATGATATCAATGGAATCTGTACGTGACTGGTGCAGTATAAAAATAGGATAAGTCCAAAAGGCTTCATTGAAAAGCTTATCAAAACATGCTTCTATTACTTACAAATTAAAGTAATGCACTGCTGTAAGAAACACTTGCTACAAATAACCAAACAATCACCATGCTTACATTAGATCAGCCCACCTTCAACACACAACACGGGCCTTTTATACGGCAGTGAAACTCAAAATTTACGTTGAAATATCTTTACATAATCACTATTTCATTCTGCTGCGTTTCAAATAAAATTCAGGCGAATACATATTTGGATGGTTGGTTGGTTCAAGTTTTACGGAGGAAGGTCCTATTTAGGACATATTCGCCAAGCACAAGGTGTTTTTTTTTTTCGTAAATACAAGACATAACAGATAAAAGTGCACTAATCCAGAAACAGAACTGGCTAAAACCAGCGAAGGTAAAACCGTACCAAAAATTATAGAAATGTCTACTGAATATAAAATCAAGTAAACAGGAAAGGTACGTAAAAGGTAAAATAATGAAACATTAGAAGGTAAAAACTAAAAGCACAATAATTTTATAATTAAAAATAGGAAAAGTAAAAAACAATTCATGAAAAACAAGTTAAATTGACCAAAATAAACCTGTAAAATGGAGAAGAGAGGAATGCGGTTGATCATCCAGTAAATCCCTTGTAAGAATGCCTTATGCCAAAAAATAAGGCATAGACAGGCTGTAAGTCGCTACAAGAGGTAAGTATATGTAAAATAGATAGCGATGACTGACAAAAAGAACATCGAGGTTTGTGTTCGTTTAAAAGGTTGCAACTATGCGTGAGACGAGTGTATCCAATATACAAGCGAGTAAGTAAAACGTTATGCTTACTACTAACGTTATCTGGGAAAAAGTGAATGCCCGCAGTAATGTTGTGAAGCTTATTGCCGACATTTATGTCCCATTCATTCTTCCACTTAATATGCAACTGGCGTTTAATTGCCTATGAAAATCCCCCTTTCAGACTTGAAATGTGCATTAAGGTAATGGCATTCTTCGCCGCTTCATCCGCAAGCTCGTTTCCGAGGATCCCCGCATGCTCTGGAACCCAGCAGAGTAATACTGTAAAACCTCCTTTATATAGAGAGGTATACATCTTCTGTATATCTTTAATCGGGTTCACCGTCTCAGAGTTCTGAGAATCTAATACACTGAGTCGATGCTCACTATGAAGTGCCGGTTCTTGTGCGAGATGTGCTTTAGAGCTTGGTACACAGCTTTACATTCAGCTGTAAAAATAGAGCATTGCTGAGGTAACCTCCATCACCGCCTAACCGCTTTACATACAAAGCTGCAACCAACACATTCGTCAGTCCGAGAACCCTCAATGAAAACAAAATCATACCTAGAATGTTTAGCTATGTGGGCATAAAAAGTGCAGTTGGTAAACGATATCATTGGTCTCACCTTTTAAGAAGCCTGCACAAAGATGGATATAGGATATCAGATAATTTTCCCAGTAAGGACAATTGAAGAGTTGGGTTTCAACTGTTAAATTTGCAAGATTCCTCCACTGTAGCAAACGATGAGTCCGCAGGCCAAATGGAGGTATGCACAATGGACAATGTTGATGCCAATTATCGAACGTAGTATCCAAAAGTGACTCTCACACCAAGGTTATTACCTTTCCTACCGGTAACATATGTAAATGATATTAATGAAACTGTTGTACGTAACTGGTGCAGTATGATATCTCCAAAAGGCTTCGTTGAGAAATTTATTATTTAAACAAAACACTTCTGTTACTCACAAATTAATGCACTGCTGTAAGCAACACTTGCTACAGCTAACCAAACAACCACCGTGCTTACATAAGATCCGCCCGCCTTCAACACACAATACGGGCTTTTTAAACGGCAGTGAAACTCAAAATTGACGTTGAAATATATTCGCATAAACACCATTTCATCCTGCGTTTCAAATAAAATTAAGGAGAATGCACATTTGGATATAAAGAACACGATAAAAATAGGGCGAGGTACTTCATATTGCTAACAAAGGAAAATTTAAATCTAAATGCAGATGTTTCAAAACTTAAACTTCATTATACAAATTTGTTTTACCTGCTATTACGTCAAGTATATTGTACAGTTTGGTATACTATACAGATTTGGCACAAGAAATCTTTGTTTATTCTACACATTACAAAGTGCCCACATTGAACTACTCTTATAAAGCAGTTTCAAATTTTAAACATTTTGCCGTTTTAAGAATGTTAGGATGCTCATTGTTTCTTTGACCAATAATGGCTCATGTTTTAATATATACCAAATTAGAATCAGCTGCACAAAAGGTTTTTTAGATATAAATACAAATAAGTCAACAGCGAATCCAAGTCATGCGCAATATAAAACAATTATTGCCAAAATAACTAAAGATCGACAGACCATTCTTTACAACATCAATATTACTAGGATCATCTAGAAAAGAATTATTGAAGACAAATCCCATTATGTACAAACATTGTTTAAGGCTAGTATAGATTATTTTCCCAACCTATTAAAGATTAATTTTCGTACTTCTCAAACTCGTCATTTTAAAAGTGTCATTTCTTTTCCTGAAAATGTATAACTAAGTTAAGCATTACACGTACATAGTATCTTAAGATCTGATAATTCTTTAATATATCCTATAAACGATATATAAATGTTATCAATTCAGAATCAATTTTTTAAGTCTTTAATAAAGCTCTAGTTTCATAAAAAATTATTTTGTTACTAGAATCTACACATTTCTAAAACATTACGTTAGTATATTAATACACTGCATGACACGTACTAGAAAGTTTTCTGACGATTGATACTTGAACGCGAGTCACTAGTAAGGGTTAGTGTAACAAAATGGTTTATTTGTGGGTACAAAAATAATGATATTTTCGTCATTAGTTCTCTTTAGTTTTGCTGAATTTACTTTGCTCCCCAAAATAACTTCATATCAAAAAGCGAAAATTTTAAAATTTTTTCTTAAATTTCTGATACTGTGCATAGAAGTTCAGATAGGGTTTCGTTGATCTTTACTTTTTTGTAAACATTTATGCATAATTCTCCACATATTTAAATTCTTATCACATTGCGCTCGGGCGACGTACTAGTAAGTTTTCTGACGATTGATACTTGAGTGCGAGTCACGTACTAGTACGGGTTACTGTAACAACATCGTTTATTTGTAGGTACAAAAATAACGATATATACAGGAAAACGAAGCCGAATGTTCTTGTCTATTACTTAGATTCTGGAAAAATTTAGACAAATAAAAATTAGATTTTTACATCAGTCGATGCGGAACCACAGAACGGGAAGTTTTATTTAAAAAAGTTAATTTTAAATCTAAATTAACTTTTTATTTATCCTGGCGAAAGTTATATGTATTTTATATATTATATATATATTTGTGTATATATTTCAGCATAAAAACAAAAAGTTAAAAATTAAATCATTCTTGATCTAGTGAGATTTAAATGAATAAATTTACACGCAAAACGTCCGCTTCCAATACAATTCCGCTGCAAAATGTACTCCCACACAATGCGTTAAGTGAAGAAAGTAGATTCATTTACCCTCAAAAACACTAGACTTGGGTATCGAACAGAAGGTAATTGTTTTAATCTATAAACTTCAATTCCATTAACCCTCTAAGCAGTTCGCACGTACAATTCCGCCAAACTGAAGATGTCTTCAAAGCGTACAGTTTTCGACCTCAAAAAACGCTCCGAAAATAGATGTAATGTACATTTCTGCCAGTGTTTTCCCTCATGGAGTTTTGCAGTAGGAGGGTCAGGTCGATTGTTTAGGAACTGCACCCCTCTTTCACTGACATTTATTGAGGGATGCACCCCTCAGTCACAAAGACGCTGATAGCTTTTCATGGCTTTGTAAATATCTAATTAGAAGTATTTCGTCTGAGGTAACAGATGTATCTTTAAATACACCCCTTAAATATCTTGGATGACTTTCGTAAAAAAAAATATAAATAGGTATCGCAAAGAACATTTTTATTTGTACTTTTAGAATCAATTGTTTCTTATGGGATGATCTTCGAGACTTGCCGAGCTTTATGTGTATTAAAAATTAACAATCTATAATATCTATTTACATATCTATTTATAACCGGAAGTAAAGGGACAATGACGAGGGTGGATATAACATATTCCATTCCAGTCGACAAAAGGTGAAGGAAAAAAATCATAGAACGCTTTGGCCACTGAGACAGTAAACCTTTAGCGTATTTTTAGACGCTTTTTTTCCTCGATGTGTTTGTTCCACTCGGAGGGTTAAGAGTATTATACACTTTAATTTATTATTAAGAATTTTCTCGTCAAAGTTCAGTTTATTAGTTAAGATTTTTTTCAAGTTTAAAATGTCATACCTTTAATATTTTAGGCATACAAAATAAAACTTACTTCAATTTGACTTACAGGTTTAGTTTATAATACACGTATTTGAATGTTATCCTGAGTATCAGTAAATTTTATCATTTCACCATTTATTGTATATTTTCTACATTTAAAAATACTCTACTTTATATAAACTATGGTCTTTCAAAGCTAGAGTGTCATTAAAAACGTGTAAAGATTTCATTCTAAAAAGAGCAGGACTTTTTCCAAGATGGTCAAAAAATGTATAAATGTTTTTTTTAAGTCTGAAAAGTTACTGCGACCACTCATTCAAAACGAAATTGCTTTACATATACGCTTATAATTAGTTAGCATTGAGAGATCAAAAGTATTTTTTATAGTTTAAAAAATTAAATTTCATGCATTGAAGAATTTTAAGGTTTATTTTTGGTATTTAAGCTGCAAGTATAAACACTAGATTTACGGACCGAGCCAATTTGACTCATTAAAAATTTGATCACTATATATATAACTTTAATGTCACTTTTCAAAAACATATGTTGGTTTTTAGTTAAGCAATAAAATACATGTAAACTTTCATTCCTCTTCCCCGCAGACCAATTCATTTCGCATTATCAAATGTGGTATACCTATTTTCACGGTTGTGAGCCAATTTGACTCATAGAATGGTTCAACAGTTAATCGCATAACATGAAATTTATATTGGTCCTATCAGGATTGGGCAACAGTCAAGATTTTATTTTCCAATTGGCTGAAGAGCTAAGTAAATATAGAGAAGAAGTCGAGAACACTTGCATTCCAATGACAGAAACTCATGTTACTGACGCACGGCAGAATTGTCAAGTTCAATAATCATGCAATAGAAACAGATGTAGAAACAATTGTGCTAAATGTAATAGAAATGTTTGCGGAAAATGTGTTTCAAAAACAGATTCTATATGTAAAAAATGTTTTCCATGAATTTGATAATAAACTTTTAATTTGGAACTATTTTCTCTGCAAAAAAACTTCAATTTTCTTGTATCAGTCTGATTGGCTCATTTCAGTAAAATTAGGTATATGATCATCATCCGTAATTCTAGTGTTAAGCAATGAATGACTGAAGGGTAAAAACAGTCTAAAAGATGATGCATAATCCGTTAATTTTTGACAATTTTATGATCCCGTAGACCAAGCAATATTTGTATTGGTAACTATTGTACCAACCAATTATTCAAATTGGCTCACTTCAATAAAAATAGGTATACGATCAACATCAGTAAATCTATTGTTAAAAAATTTTAATGCAAAATTAAAGAATAAAACTGCATTCTATTAACAAATTTTTTTTATATTTTTTTTTTAGATAAAAGGGTCTGATAAACTGTTGAATTTAATTATTCACAGTGTCAGTGAGTTATTTCTCATAAAACAAAGTTTAAAGATATCTAAAAGTCTGTCCAGTTTTATTTAAGAAGTCTTAATTATTTCTCAACTAATTTATAACAAAAAGTCACGGATTTTAAGAAACTAAAAAGTTTAAAAGTTTTAATTAAAAGAATAGTTTTTCCTTTACTAAATATACTTAAAATTTCATTCTAGACTTAAAAAGAAATCGTAAAAAGTTTGAGAAATTAAAGGAATCAAGGGCCATAGTACAATTTTAGGTCTTTATCGCTAGAGTTAATTTTAAGTTTTAAAAGTTAAGATTTAGATAAAAATATTTTCCTAATAGTAAATTATTTCTTCCACTTTCATTTTGATAATTATTTGCATTTGATGAGGAAAGTTTTTCTACTATTAATTACAATGAAAATTTATTAAATCTCCTGGAAGGAAATTAAATGACTGCTAACATTTTAAGAACGTTCAAAAAGGACGGATTTTGACCAAAAATATTAAGTGATTTTAAGTTCTTGAAAAATTAAATCATTTTAATATAGTTTTCATTATCAAAATAAATTTTCGAATAGCATGATTACAGAACCGAAGCCTGCACCCTTATTTTAAACTTCGAAAAATATCTTTCAACTTGACTATGTGTAAATTAAGAAATTTCTGAATCTCCCTTCCATATATATATGTATTACTTCTATGGAATTTTTATACAAAATTTGAGGTTTTCTATTAATCTATGTGTCATTAAACTGGGTATTCATTCGAGAGTCAAAGAATTTTCTCGAGTTAAAGCAATTTTTACTTTAAAATGACGAAAGCAGTTGGAAAAATGTTTTAGTATTTAACACTTTCGTGGGCCATTTATTTCTCACACAACGTTTTCAAACTTTCAAAACAGAAACTCTAATTATATATTGAATTGACCAAACAACAGCTGACAACGCAAAACTCAAGAGATATTCAGTATTTCCATCGTTATATTAGCAAAACCAATATATTAAGAGAAGTTTTGCGTTTCCAACAGGTGAATTTTGTAAGATCATGTAGGTGGGAAGTAATCTTCTAAAACGCCTTCGAAAGGGTTAACATAAGTTAAAATCGATATCCAGATTTTTACTCTGGATATTTTAAAGATAAAATAATATAAAAACATTTAACTTTCTAACTTTAACTTTATTTTTTTCTGCAATTCTCTGCCGTCAATAATTTAGATTTAAAGGTCAATATTCATCAAAATGTATTAAGAATTAGCTCAGTCATTGCGGAAATTCAGTAATTTCTACAGCTTTTATTGATGCCATAAAATATTCTTTACTACTAACAAAAATACATACCTTTCAAGATGACTAATTCTTATTGATTTATGTTAACACATTGTGTGTGGATACATTTTGTAGCCGAACTGTACCGTGAGCGGACGTTTAGCGTGTAAGTTTAGTTATTCAGTAAAATCTCAATAGATCGAAAACTAATTTTTTAACCAACTTTTCGGATTTTATATTGAAATATATAAACAAATATAAAAATAGAAACAAATAACAACCATAAGATTTTTGTAAACAAAAATTATATTTTTAGTGGATAAATTTATAATAGTATCGTGAATATGAAAAATCAAATTGAAATAGTGGTATATAGTTTTAATTCTTTTCGAATTATTTTACATATAAACATTTTTACATTTTAAAACTAGGAAAAGAGCAATCATGAAACTATTATAAAAACTAGTTTTTGTTTATCTAAATTTTTCCAGAATATGTAGTAGACAAGAATATTCGGCTTCGTTTTCCTGTCTATACTCTTACTTTTGTACCCACAAACAAACCATGTTATTACACTAACCTGTGCTAGTACGTGACCCGCGCTCAAGTATCCTTCGTCAGAAAACGTACTAGCACGTCTCCCGCACACAATGTGTTAATTGGTATGCTGTGCAATAGTAACTTTTAAAGGAATATTGTTGGCCTACTAGTTTCTAATCAAATTATCTCTTATTTTACTGAAGCATGCTTTCTAACATTTTTTGCGACATGTTGTGTTTGATAACATAAATCTTCATCCTAACAATATTGCTAAAAATTACAAACTTTTAAAAAAGACATTTAACTCTCCTTGGGCATATAATATATTGCCATATTACGTTAGGGTCATATGCAGAAGTCTTTGAGTACAATAATGGCATCAAAAGAAAGTTCACTAATAATTTTTCAATATAGCTTAAAACCAAATATGACAGTTATTCCTAACATTAGGTTACTTCGACAAAAAGGGGGGGGAGGTTTTGACCCCCCTCTTTGTTGTATGCAGTCACACAATATAATACACGTATTCTGTTATAAGTTATTAGTACCCCGTTAAAAACTAGAAATAGTAAAAAAAAACTTTAATAGTAGGCACTATCCTTTCAGCAGCTGGTATTTAACAAAACTATTAGTTAAAGTTTTTATATCAAATAAACACCTCGAGAAAAACTGGTAAAAAGATAAAAATCAATAAAACTTACTTCCAGAAAAAAAAAACCGGGTAATTTATAAACTAAAAACTTTTAAAACACTGATATTAAAAGCAGCGAACAGACAACGCAAGTACTCAAAGCCTTTTATAGATATGTAAATTTACCAAGTTTCGTTGTGGTTAAAGATGTCAATTGAAGGTCATTTATGATTCATTCTTCAATAATTTTTATTTTAATGACTTGCTCTTGAATCATTCCGAAGAATTTTTTTAACGTTTTCTGATGCATGAACTAAAGGAAATTTGTGTTATGAAACATATTTATCTACAAAACTATTTTTTGTTCTTAAAACTATAGAAGTCTTTCTCACCATAATCAGTTGAAAAAGATTGCGATAATTGAAATTTAGGTTAAATAATACTAAAAAATTGAAAAAAACTTAATTAAAGTTTTAATCAGGTAGTGAACATAAGTTTTGGTTTGTTTTTTTATCTAATCATATATTTAATTTTTTTCTTGCTCTCACTCTATGGAAAACATTCTGCTATTTGTGACAATGTGTTATTCTATTTGTGCACGTAAGCACATGGATTCCTCCAAAAAATGTGAATGGATATCTATACAAATTAATGGCCGGTCTCACTAAAGTCGTTTAACGACTAACCGAGATTAACCCATGGTACCAACCAGTGGAGGAATGCAATTCTCCGTTTAAGCAGATATTAATTGCAGTTACCTGTTAAACGACTTTGGTGACACCTGCCCAAAATTAAGTAGCATTAAATGCAGTTCCAGATTTTGTCTATTTTATAATGAGTGTCTCCCCCATATTTTTAAATACTCTAATGCGTAATAGCTAACGTACTCAATACGTTAATGCTGTAGAAACATAGTTTGCTACCATATTGCAGTCGAAATATGTCACTTGATACTTCTACGTCATAATAAAGTCTGAAATCTCCAGAGGGGGGAATTTGGTACCATAAATTTCCCTCTCTGACATAAGTATGACGCAGAAGTCTCTAATGACATATGTCGACTGCAATATGGTAGCACCAATATACTTACTGCTTTAAGGACTTTGAGTAGAAGCCTTACTCTGGACGTCGGGAGTGGGTTCGAAAGTTCGTTGTGAAGTCACTTTGACGTCAGCTTGATCGTTTTCTGGCATAATGTCCCCAAAATGACGTCACAACAAACGTTCGAACCAACTTGCAACTTCCAGAATAAGGCTGCTACTCACAGGGACTAGTCATTATTAGTCAGGGACTTACTGAATAGTCGATTTTTTCGACTGGCTACTTCACTATGACAAAAATCCTCTCTAGAGTAGCAAAAGCTCCCAACTTCGACATAACCAAACGTGCTGAAATGTACTTCTAGTGATGTCATTAGAGAATCTAGTGGTGTAGATGATCGCTGTGAGTAGCAGCCATAGCCACATAACGTATAAAGCAATTTGTCGCAACGTCACGAACTACTATAATGCCCTTCCCATTCCTTTTCATGTTTACAACAACCAATAGAAAAATAATAAACTGCCTTTCCGGTTGAAACTAAAGCCAGAATTGCCAGAATTTGAGAATTTGCCCTACTGCATAAAATCGCCTTAATTTTGGTTACTATAGCACAAATCATTCTTTCATCGGTTATTCGACTTACTCTTCCATCGATTGCACATACAATTTAAATAAAATATCCGTGATAACCGTTGTATGAGAATATAAACGATCAGAGTACAGGAATGTGAAAATACTGTTAATATCAATTCATTCATATGTTATCGAAGTGTACAAGCTGGCATAGTTTCCAATTATCTCGTCCAAAGTGCTCCATGGTTTCCAACATTCGATTAGTTAATTCTTTTTCTATTACATTTAACTCCGCCGTGCATTTTTTTTTATCTTTATAATTTTTTCGATATTTAATTTTTAACAAAATAGGTTAAACAGTTAAAGATGACTCTTGCAAATCGGTCCGAACGTTCGTTGTGACGTCATTTTGACGTCCGCTTCATGGTTTGCTTGCATAATGTCTGCAAGCTGGCATCAAAATGACGTCACGACAAATGTTCGAACCGACTCACAACGTCCAGAGTAAGCCCCAGAGTAAAATCAGTGTTTCGAAACAAAGGGCCGGTCTTGCCAAAGTCGTTTAATGGCTAACCGCAATTAAAACATGTCTTCAACTAATGGTGGGGCCCAATTCTCCGTTTAATCAGAGATTAATCGTGGTTAGCCTTTAAACGACTTTGTGAGACCCGTCCTAAAGAAGTTACATTTTTTAACATTATCCTTATACATAAACGATTTTCAAAATGTGATTCTATTGGTTTTCTACAATTTATTATACAAAATAAATAAATAAATAAATAATAAAATAAATTAAATTAAAGACTGTTTTCTGATCTCTATAGACTGTTATTATTCTAATGATTTCTGATGCAGTTGGTAGATGTTTTGAAACTCGGCCCTTACTCATTGCGGTTCGTACCGCAAGTGCGGTATGACGTAGTCGCGGAAACTTGGCCTAACGATACCTAGTTGCCGCAACTAAGCTCAAACCGTACTCTGGGAGCACGGAAACGAAGGAACTAGCTTACTATCGAGTTTGAGAAATAAATCCCGCCTTTGGGCTGGGCTTATTTTAGAAGTTTAATGGGATCTTCTACTTTGCACCATTTAAACCAATCAGAAATTTAGAATTATAATTCTGATTTTCAGTTTCGCAACAGCAATGTTTGTAAATATAAACAAATAAATAATTCGCATTTTTCTTTGCATGCGTACGGTATTGATAAAAGTGGCATCCAAATCTCAAGAGTTTAAATCGAAGAGATTGTCTCACGGAAACTTTTACCCATGATTAGTTTTATGGAGCATTATTATATACAGTATGGAATTTTATTAAGCATATAGAGGCGCTTTCCATAGGTTTGGTTTGGAGTGCTACGTCTACTTTTTGCAACACGAGTGCTAATGAGCCGGGACCTGCAGCTTAATTGACCTGCAGTTGAATTTTCTGGGTTTCTGCAAGTTACATTCTCTTACAGATATATTTTATACATTACAATTATGATGGAATGCATAAAAATGATGTAACTGATGAATATTATGATGTAAATATTACTGCATTGAGATCATTGATAAAAAACTTGATAAAAAGTTATATTTGTACTGAAAAAAACTGTAAAATGATAGTTATTCCATCAAAATTTATCATATTACTACTATATATCAATACCTAAAATCTAAACATCAATGTTTTGTTTTGAACACAGTTATTAAAATATATAAAATGCAAGAAATTAAAATTTGAAAATCACAATATGAAAATTATGGTTATGATGAAAATAAAAGATAATGATGAAAATTAAAGATAAATAATATTTAAATCATACTTTGATAGTATTTTAAAAACAGTTTTATTATATGTAAACACAAATTTTGGGTTCAGACTAACATCACAGGTATCCATGAAGATTGTAAATTTTGTGCTTAAAATATGTAAAATAAAAGCCGAAAGTTATAAAGGCTTCGATCTTTTTATTACTTAGCATTGTTAACAAGATTTCTACTAGTATGAAAAACATAAAATATAAGATCAAAACTGAAGATACACAATATTTACATCATACTTTTATACTGCTCTAAATTCAGCATTAATATATTTAAAAACAACTTTTTAGTTCATACTTTTAATATCAGTGGTATCCGTGGAGATGGCATGGAATTTTCTACATTTGGCACTATACAAAAACAGGTATATTTTTTTTAACTGAGCTATATATTCGTAAGTCAAATAAGCCGCCATGTTTTCTTACTATCGAGAATTCTCTCTACCAAATTTGCTGCCGGAAATTTTAAATGTACTATCGGTAACTTTGCAATGTAACCCCAGAGTACCGAAGTATCGTTTGTAAAATTTCCGCGAGCTGACGTCAACTTGGCATACCGCATTGCGGTACGAACCGCAACTCCCAGAGTAAAAATCTTTTTACTTTTTTAAAGATATTAAGAAGCACTATGAGTAAGGCCAGACTAAGTGCTTTAGTCATGTTCTCAATTGAAAAATAAATTTTAATTGCTATACCTAAATTCAATGACAAGTTACTGATTTGTTCCTTTAAAAAAAACAGACAAGTGGATTTATATATATATATATATATATTGTACTTGACTACGTTTTAATGAATTTTGTAAACAAGATATATTGTAAACAATGATCTTCGGTAGCTCAGTTGGAAAAGGCAGTCTTTTTGTAATCGAGGGATGCTGATAGATGCTTCTGAACTCAAAATGTTTTAACCCCTTTTAAAGAAATTTTTAAGAAGTGCTATGAGCAAGGCGAGATTCAGCTCTTTAGCCGTGTTCCGAATTGAAAAATGAATATTAATAGCTGTACCTAAATTCAACGTACATACTGATTTGTTCCTTTTAAAAAAACAGACATGTGGTTTTAGTTTATATATATTTTACTTTACATTGTAATGAATTTTGTAAACAAGATATATTGTAAATAATGAGCCTCGGTAGCTCAGTTGGTAAAGGCATTCATCTTGTAATACAGGGATGCTGATAAATGTTTCTGAACTCAAAATGTCTTAACCACTTTTAAACTCATTTATAAGAAACACTATGAGCAAGGCCAGAGTAAGTGCTTTAGTAGTGTTCTCAGTTGAAAAATAAATATTAAATGCTGAATCTAAATACAACAATGTTAATGACTTATATTCTTTAAAAAGACAGACAAGTGGTTTTAATTTATATATATTGTACTTACAACATTTTATGGAATTTTGTAAATAAGATATAATGCTATAAATAATCCTCGGTAGCTCAGTTGCCAAGGTATTCATTTTGTAATCCAGGGATGCTGATAGATGTTTCTGAACTCAAAATATCTTAACCACTTTTAAAAAGCACTATGAGTAAAGCCAGACTAAGCGCTTTAGGCGTGTTCTCAATTCAAAAGAAATGTTAATTGCTCTACCTAAATTCAACGAGGTTACTGATTTGTTCCCTTTAAAAAAAGAGACAAGTAGATTTAATATATATTGTACTTGACTAAATTGTTATGATTTTTGTAAACAAGATATATTGTAAATAATGAGCCTCGGTAGCGCAGTTGGCAGAGGCATTCATCTTGTAATCGAGGGATGCTGATAGATGTTTCTGAACTCAAAATGTCTTAACTCCTTTTAAATACACTTTTAAAAAGTGCTATGAGCAAGGCCAGACTTAGAGTATAGCCGTGTTCTCAACGGAAAAATGAATGTTAATTATTGTACCTAAATTCAACGTTGTTACTGATTTCTTCCCTTTAAAAAGACATACAAGTGGATTTAATTTATAAATATTGTACTTGACTATGTTGTAATGAATTTTGTAAGCAAAATATATTGTAATAAATGAGCTTCGGTTGCTCAGGTGGGAGAGGCATTTATCTTGTAATCGGGGGATGCTCATAGATGTTCTGAACTTTAAATGTCTATACACCTTTTAAAGACATTTTTAAGAAGTGCTATGAGCAAGGTTAGACTCAGCGCTTTAGCCGTGTTCTCAATTGAAAAATGAATGTTAATTGCTGTACCTAAATTCAATGTTGTTACTGATTTGTTCCCTTTAAAAAAACAGACAAGTGGATTTAATTTATATATATATCATACTTGACTATGTTGTAATGAATTTTGTAAGCAAAATATATTGTAATAAATGAGACTCAGTTGCTCAGTTGGCAAAGGCAGTCATCTCGTAACTGGAGGGATGTTGGTAGATGTTTCTGAACTCAAAATGTCTTAACCCCTTTTAAATACATTTTTAAGAAGTGCTATGAGCAAGGCCAGACTCAGCGCTCTAGCCGTGTTCTCAATTGAAAAATGAATGTTAATTGCTGTGCCTAAATTCAACGTTGTTACTGATTTGTTCCCTTTAAAAAGACAGACAAGATTAATTTATATATATTGTACTTTACGTTGTAATGAATTTTGTAAACAAGATATATTGTAAGCAATGAGCCTCGGTAACTCAGTTGGGAAAGGTAGTCTTCTTGTAATAGGAGAGATGTTGTTAGATGTTTCTGAACTCAAAATGCTTTTGCCCCTTTTAAAGACATTTTTAAGAAGCACTATAAGCAACGCCAGACTAAGGGCTTTAGTAGTGTTCTCAGTTGAAAAATAAATATCAAATGCTGAATCTAAATTCAACGATGTTACTGTTTTGTTTCCTTTAAAAAGATAGACAAGTGGACATCATTTATATATATCAAACTACATTGTAACGAATTTTGTAAACAAGATATATTGTAAACAATGAGCCTTGGTATCTCAATAGGCAAAAGCAGTCATCTTGTAATTGAAGAAATGTTGGTAGATGTTTCTGAACTCAAAATGTCTTAAACAGATTTTTAAGAAGCATTATGAGCAAAGCCAGACTCAGAGCTTTAGCGGTGTTCTCAATTGAAAAATAAATGTTAAATTCTGTACCGAAATCCTCCAATGTTACTGATTTATTTCCTTTAAGAAACAGACAAGTAGATTTAATTTATATATATTATATTTGATTACGTTGTAAGGAATTTTGTAAGCAAGATATATTGTAAACAATGAGCCTCGGTAGGTCAGTTGACAAAGGCAGACTTCTTGTAATCAAGGGATGTTGGTAGATATTTCTGAACTCAAAAAGTTTTAACCACTTTTAAACACATTTTTAAGCAGCACTATGAGTAAGGCCAGAATAAGTGGTTTATTCGTCATCTGAATTGAAAAATAGATGTTAGATGCTGTATTTAAATATGTTACTGATTTGTTTCCATTAAAAAGACACACAAGTGGACTTAATTTATATATATCGAACCCAGCCTCATTGGTCCTCGTGTTGCAAGGTAGACCATAGCTCTAAAATTAAACCAAGCCAAACACGAAAGTTACTTAACTCCGCAAGTTTGCTGACCAAGTTAAGATACGGGGAGATACGAGATAGTTTGTAAAATTGTATTCTACCTAAAGGGAAAACTCGTTCCAAGTAAACAAAAATTCTACACGCTTATACACAAGCTGAAATTCACTCAAAAATATAAATATTTTCTTATACATAAATTTATTCCATGAAATATTGACGCTCAGTATTTTCAAAGATATTATTTTTGTATCTGAAAGTATAAATAAGTACAAGTATTTAAACACACCAGGTGGTTATAATTAAACTTCCGTTATAAACTGCTTCCTAGAGAGCAAACGGTTTTACGGAAAACAACGAAATTTTGTATTTACGTAGGCATTTTTCTTCAATTTCTTGAGTCTCCTATGATGTATTCGAAGAACAAAATAGTGGAAATGTACGACATCTACCATGATATTTATATTTCTAAAATTTCATAGTATTTCCTCTTGTGTTTTTCTAGATAGTCGCAAGCTACCAGTCATCACTGGTCTTTAGTGTATTTAAACTAATCTTTTCAAAACAGTGTTATTTGAGGTAAGGTAAACATGTTAAAATGATACAAAATTCATTTGTATCCAATGAAATGGAAAACTTTAAACATACATTTTATCCTCAAAAATCTTTTACAATACTTATCTCTAAAATTGTCTATTATGGTCAGAGTAAAACTGTCAAAGCGGGCAAAAGTTTAAAAGAGTGAAAAATGTAAATGTTATGCAAAACAATACTTTTAAGCTACAAAATATTTAATTTAGACAAATTATATAAAAGTTACATTTTTACAAATGCTTCACATTCATCAATTTCATTTTAAATTGGTTTTGTTTCTGATTCAGGCTCTAATAAAGCTTCTGCTATCTCCATTTCAAGCTTGTCTTGACATTGTTCTGTTTCCTCAGGCTCAGCCTTCACCACTATTTGCGCTTTTTGTCCTTCTGCCACATTTTCTTGTCTCAGTTGGAGGACATCTTGACATTCACCGTCTTTTGGACTTTCGGATTTTTCCTGCAACAAGTTTTGAGAATCTTTTTCCGATTGCATCTTCTCCGTCACCTTTCCAGATACATCCTCTATAGAATCTTCCAATATTGATTTTTCCATTTCTACTGTTTCAGGCTCTTCTTGAGACTGCTCAAGAATTACTAATTCTGGAGTATCTCCCTGCAGTATCTCAAATCCTTCATCTACCACTTCTTCTGGGGTTTCTTGCACTCCTTCAAACAATTCTTTTTCCACTTTCTCCATTATTTCTTCCATGGACCTATCCGACATCTCCCACTCTGCCCCTTCGGGTAACTCAGCTTGCATTCTTCTGTGTATCTCTTGCTGAACGTCATCCGATATATGTTCCAATACAATCTCGGATTCCTTATCTATAATCTCTGCAGATATTTCTTCTAAAATGTCTTGAAAAACCTCTTCACTTACCTTCTCGAATATTATCTCTACATCTTTCTCAGGCATATCCTCTCGAGGTTTATATTCTTGAAGTTTTGCCATTATTTCGTCCTCTTGAACTGGCGAAGATGACCACTGACCAGTCGGCTCGTCACTTACAGTACCCTCTGTACTTCCCCCTTTCGAAGCATGCATGGAACTTTCACAATCTCGTGGCTTCAGTAGCTCTTCAAGAATGGTAACTTTATCTTGGACAAGGGACGGATCTCTCCTCCAGCCCTCTAGAATTTGTCTCATTGCCATAAAACTCTCACAAGCAGCCCTCAGCTCTTCTAGTTTTTCTCTGTTGGCTTCTATTTCAGACTTTCGCTGATCAAGCAAAATAAGAAGTCTTTGATAATCGGCATTTCCCTAAAAAAAAATAATGCTTAGTTTGATTCCTTTAAAAGACTTTATGAAACTAAATAACAATACCATGTGCACTATGGTCTACATTTTTGCAACATGAGGGCTGATGAAATCGATACCTATTGCTGAAAGCCGATTTTGATCGGCTACGAACATCCATTCAACTGTGGGATTCGAATCGGTTAACTCCGGTACTGCAAATAAACCCCCTAAACCATTGGGCCATTGTTCGACTGAATTTATTATCACATTGTGTGCTGGTACATTTCGCAGCGGAATTGTACCAGGAGCATGAACCAAACTGGGGTAGGACCTCCGACTGCTGAAAAACTTACTGAAACAGAACAAAGAATTCTGTCAATTGTTGGCCGATTGTCAGCGGAGGGTGATAAAAATATTCTAGAAGCAGGCTGTGATATAAGTACTAATCTTAAAATACCATGATTGATTTTATTAAAAATATAATCAAATGTTAAAAAATAAATAGTTTACAATTTTAGAATTGTTTCCTAAACAGTCCTACGATTTAAATTTTTTTTTTATTTCTAAGTTTTTAAAAATATTTTCATATGTTTTTAAAATAACATGTTGTTAAACTTTTAATTTCAGACTGATGCTCCAGCATTTGCGGGTTCTATTAACGCATTGTGTGCGGGTACATATCGCAGCGGAATTGTACCGGGAGCGAGCATTTTGCACATAAATTTAGTTATTCAGTTAAATCTCAATAGATCGAAAATTATTTCATTTTTTAACCAACTTTTCGTATTTTATATTGAAATATATAAACAAATATATAAATAGAAATATATAAATAACAATCATAAGATTTTTGTAAACAAAAAATATATTTTTTAGTGGATAAATTTATAATAGTATCGTAAATATGAAAAATCAAATAGAAATAGTAGTATATAGTTTTAATTTTTTCGAATTATGTTACATATAAATATTTTTACATTATAAAAAATGAAAAGAGCAATCATAAAACTAATAATGTAAAAACTAGTTTTTATTTGTCTAAATTTTTCCAGAATCTATGTAGTAGACAAGAACATTCGGCTTCGTTTTCCTGTATATACCGTTACTGCTGCACCCACAAACAAATCATTGTTACACTAACCCGTACGTGACCCGCGCTCAAGTATCAATCGTCAGAAAACGTACTAGTACGTGTCCCGCGCTCAAGTATCAATCGTTAGAAAACGTACTAGTACGTGTCCCGCGCTCAAGTATCAATCGTTAGAAAACGTACTAGTACATGTCCCTCATACAATATGTTAAAAGACACTTGAAGATTTTAAGTATTGGAAGTTATTACTTCCGCTTAAATATTTCGTTCCTGGATTCTAAAACGTTTATATTAGGGTGTATATATAGAGTTCAATATTATGTGTTCACTAATGATACATATCGATAACACACAAGTGTTGTGTTATTAGGATAAAGAAAAATCGGAATAGGCAAAATCTACATAGATATTTGCATTTGTGAGACATTGTAATCTCTTGACCCGTCACCCCCTCTTCCCCGGTATTCCCCATCTCACTTTGTCTCCCTTCCTTATCCCTTTCTCCACCCCGTCTCTTCACACACACTCAAAACTACATTTTTCAGAATAAAATTCCATTATTCTCATAAATCATGAAAAGTATTTTTTGTAGACTAAAATACTCGATATTTCATCTACAAATAAAAAACACTTTATTTGGGTTTTAAACAAAATGAATGCCAGTTATTTTTCTTAGATCTGAATTAGGGTGTGGATTAAAAATTTCTACCAAAAAGCGACTTAATTTAGAAGATTTTTTTAAACAAACTTTGGGGCTAATAGAATGAAAAATCATCCAGATTGATGTTTTTAAACTATATACTAGTTATTAAACTTTAAACTACAAGTATGTACTATTTGTATATACGTATTTTATCGATTATTTTTTGTTGTAATGAAAATTTTATCACCGGTATTAACAACAAATTCTATCTAACTTCAGGGCGTAGTAGAAATGATAGTTTCACTCCTTTACTTCCCTTAATCATTATGGCAAAAAACTGGGAAGAAATTAACGATAATTTCGACTTACCTAAGAAAACTTTGAATTGTATTTCTAAATGAATTCAACGTGATCCTAAACTTCAGTCACAGTATCGGAAGACTTTGAAGGAATATGAAGATAAAGCTATATAAGTATTGAGCTTGTATCAGATAATTTTCAGGTAAAAAACAAATCATTTTTTAAATGCCTTATAGAGTACTTTACAATTCTGGAAAAGTTAAAATTTTATTGATCCCGTCATATGACGGGCTATATGCTAGTAAATAAAATTTATAGAAAATTTATATAAAAAAGTCTTTTCTAGAAAGAAAAAAAGAATATTTGGTTGGTTGGTTGAGGTTTTTTGGCATAAGATCCAGGCAAGTATACGCTGCACCACAAAGAGTAAGATTCTAAAACACAAAAAAATATAATTTAAAAGTAGAGGACACTATCAAGTGCTTAAAAAAACAAATACTAGTAAAACACGATGTAAAGGGTTGCATTAAAATACTTTTTTAAAAGTTAAACAAGGTTAAAAATATCGATGCGAATCAGCAATTCAAAAAGTGTTGGGTGGGGAGGCTAGCCCAAAAGTTCTCTCAGGCTGGGATGAAAAGTTTTAAAAAATATGTTGTAAAATCGTGTAAGAGCTGCACATGAAGTTAAAATGTGATGAACGGTGAGATGAGTGTGACAGGAAGAACATTGTGGAGCAGGCTCGCCAAGAGTAAATGTTTATGAGTTAGTCTAGTATGACCAATGCGAAGATGTGTTAAAATTACATCCAATTTCTGATTCGGAAAACATGGCCAAAATGATATCGATGGTGTAAGACCGTGAAGCTTGTTTAGAGTTTGCGAATTCCATTCGGAATTCCAGCTGTCATGTGTGCTAAATGATATGGCTTTTTTTATGTCACTGTAAGGCAGATTACCAGTGTAAAATATAGTTGCCTGTTTCGCCAAAGTGTCCACTCTCTCTTTACCAGAAATACCAACGTGGCCAGGAACCCAACAGAAAAGTATGCTAAAACCTCTAAGGGAAAGTTTTCTATGTAGCTGAATAACCAGAGAAACGTAAGTGTGAGTTTTGGAATCTGATTTCAGGTTTTCCAAAGCACTCAATGTGTCAAAAAAGAATATTTCAATTCTCTAATATATATATAATTTTAAAATATGCAAAACAAAATACACAATTTTTGAACGATTGTGGTCCACGAATGGAACAGTCAGGAGGTTAAAAGTAGGGAGAAAACCAAGAAAATTATTTCATTTTCTTCAGTAAACTCTTAAGAAAATTTGACTGAAAGAGATTTTAGGTCAAAACAAGAATGTTTAAGACTCCTAAACCTTCTTCCTCCATTATTTTTGGGAGAATCTATGCAACATATCTACTTACTGAGTCATAATCCATGATAAAATATCTTGCAAATCCAAGCGCTCCTAATGAGATCATTCCGTAGGAAAGTGGGCCCAAAATATTTGGAGCATAATGTTGCTTGTACAGGTATAGGCAACTAAGACCTGCTATCAAGACTGCTCCTTTATCCAGCACTTCCCAGATAAAACGTCGTAAAGACTTCATATTCCTAAAATTAGAGGAAGATAATTTAATGAAATGAAAGATATCCTGTTTATATATTTCGTAACTATTACCTACCTTTTATATTAAGGTAATTTTGGGTAAAGTTATCGGAAATACTGTTAAACAGGTATTCAAATTGTAATTTACTGAATAACCATTAACACTCGAATTACGGTGATCTTTGTATACCTAAAATTACGGCGGGTATCATTTTGACCCCTTGATATCTGCATATTTCTCTGTATGATATAATATATTTGTGAAAAATAAATTAAAATAGCGCAAATTTCGACAATTACAGTTTGTTTTTAAAACTTTACAGAATTTGCAGGTATGTAGGATCATTTAAACTACTTACTACATTCCCCTCTAAACGTTGATCACTTGGTCTCATTTTATCTATTCCTAAATATGGAAATCTGTTTAATAAGTATTTTGTTCTAACATCTACTTCTAGCAAAAATTTTATTCTGAATTTATCGAGCTTGTTAGGAATATACTGCAAAAAAACGGCATCTTGGTTTTGTAGGGAATAACTATTCATCAAACGTAATATTTTCATTTCGTTTGAAGCAAAGCTTACAGTTTTCTATAAAAGTATTCCATACTCGGATATTAGTGTAAATTTATCACACTGCAAACGTGAAGACCTTGTTAGTTTATTTTCAAAACGAATAAATTTCATAATTTCCGGAAACCTATCTCTAGTCATAGTTTCATGAAAAAACTTTGGTCCCCAAGTCTTGGCCCACAAACTAAGAATTTATAAGCCCTTGGCGGCTAATGCCCCCTTACGTACAACAGCTCTATGAATGCTTCCAGTTCTGCTAATAAAATAGTGAAAGAGTCATTATGATGTTTGCACTTGTCTTCAACATCAGTATATAGCCTGCCGTATTTTTATGTATAATTATTTGTTAGGGCTAAAATAAAAATACCATTTTCTTGAAATCTTTACTATTTCGTGAATTACAATGATTTAGGTAAAGTCAAGAAAGGATTAATATATTTGGAAAAAATAGAAGAGTTGTCAGAGATTAAAGTTCGCTAGGTGTCAAAATGACTCCTTCCGTAATTCTAGTGTTAACCATTAAATGGTAGTGTCGATTATAAATTGAGATGTTAATCGCAAAATGATATACAATGAAAATTCTCCGAGCGGCTACCCATCTAAATGGCCAATTTTTATGGCAAGGATTTTTCGACTCAAAGACCTAAGACCAAAGTAAAAGAACCTATATCAGCGGCCACCCGACCCCCTTTAACGGCTACCAAGTGGGATTGCCCATTTCATTTTTCGGGAAATTCTACTCAATCCATAATTTAATTTTGAGCGAAAAATCTCAAGGTTAAGTTTATGGTCTGATATAAGACAAAGGAATAACTTGATTCCCGAGATCCCCCCCCATTTCTAGGAAAGATAAACCCTCCGTGAAAAACATAGAGGTAAAAAAAAGTCTCCAAAAATACGCTACAGGTTTACTATGTCAGTGTCCAAAGCATTCTATGATGTTTTTACTTCGCCCTTAGTCGATTAGAATGGAATGCGGGAAAGCCACCCTCGTTATTTTCCCTTTACTTCCGGTTATAAATAGATATATAAAAAATATTATATATTGGTAATTTTTAATACACATAAATCTAGTCAAATCTGGAAGATCATCCCATAAGAAATAATGGATTCTACAAGTACAAATTAAAATATTCTTTGAGAGACTTGTGTACATTTTTTACTAAAGTCATCCAAGATATTTAAGTGGTGGAATTAGAGATACATCTGTTACCGCAAATGAAATACTTCGAAATAGAGATTTCCAAAGCCCTGAAAAGCTATTAGCGTCTTTGTGCCTCAGGGGGTAGAGGTGAATACCTCAATAAATGTCAGTCAAAGAGGGGTGCAGTTCCTAAACAATCGACATGACCCTCCTATCGCAAAATTCCATGCGAGAAAGCACTGGCAGAAATGTACACCACATTCATTTTCGGAGCGTCTTTTGAGGTCGAAAATTGTACGTGACAACCGCTTTGAAGATATCCTCGGTTCAGCGGAATTGTACGTGAGAACCGCTTAGAGGGTTAAATGTGTTATCTCTTTTTTAATTCTCCCCACACCCTTCAGACAGGTAATCCCTATTGCACCATCCATAGAAACTGAAAGAGGAACTGGACAATCAAGAGTTGAAGGTGTCGTAGGGCCTTTGTTTAGAATTCCAATCTGTATAGTTAAAGCATAGTCATGACATTTTTGCTGACAGAGGTGAAATTCTTCCTTAACTAAGAATTGTACCTCTGTCAGCAAAAATGTGATTCACACTTGTTTCATTTCATTAGTTGTTCAGTGAGCTGAGTTGCAAAGATGTCGAAATGCGTTTTTCTAAATCTCGAGCAGAGCATTGAAGGTCTGCGTGAATATCAGAATGACAAATCGACAAGAAAGTTAACTAAATTATATAACTGCTGAAGAACAGAAATCAACAAAGTCATTAAAAAAAAGAATTCGATTATGAAGGAGTACGAAGATTACAGAAGAAACAGAAACAAATTGTAGAATTTAACTTTTTTAATAAAAATGTAAAGAAGCATGAAATAAAGTACTATTTTCTCTTTAGATAAGTTTTAAATTTCATTGACATAAGGGATATATATCAGACTTGTATATATTACCCATTATAGTAATTATCTTATAATAGTAAATAAAACCCTTCAGAGCAGCCAACCCCTCTAAGCGGCCAAATATTCTAGGTTAGTAATCGTGGCCGCTCAGAGAGGTTTTACTGTGTGTATATATATATATATATATATGTGTGTGTGTGTGTGTGTGTATAAGAATGTTGGCAGGATGTATAGTGCCATAGACAAATTGGTATATACGTTTGATATTTGTGATAAAGTGAATTATTAAACAAATTTATAAAAGTTAGTTTACTTAAACTGTCAGTTTATTACTTTCTTCCTTTTAAAATTTTAAGTTGTTTAGAAAATCGATAGCGTATCAGTTTAAATCTGCCTGAGTATACATTTATATGTAAAAATGCTAGTATCTTATATGTATGCAAATACATGTAAAAACTTCATATTTCTGTGGATTCCCGTATCAATATAGCATGTATAGCATACTTACAGATATGCATACAAAACATCTATACATATGCAAACATGTTTATACACATTTATACAAGTGTATACACATGTATATGCACGTGTATACACATTTATACGCATGCACATATAACATTTAAATGCATGGATACATACAAAAAATTTACACTCATACACATATAACACTTAAACACATATATAACATGTATTCACATGCATACAGATCATATATACACATGCCTAAGCACATTTAAATATGTGCGTATATATATATATATATATATATATATATATATACACACACACAACTCCATTACAGTATGCATATTTATAAATTTGTTTAAATTTTAGATACTTATTCATCCTTATATACGATACTACAAGTATAAATTATACCTGGTTTTACATATGTATTTATGCATAAATATATTGATCATGGTTATATTTTCATATATGAGAGCGTGTGTATGGGTGTGTATGTATGTATATGTGTATATATATATATATATATATATATATATATATATATATATATGTATATATATACACACACACAACTATTACAGTATGCATATTTATAAATTTGCTTACATTTTAGATACTTATTCATCCTCATATGCGAGTCCACAAGTATAAATTACACATGGTTTTACATATGTATTTATGCATAAATATAATGATCATAGTTATATTTTCATACATAAGATGAGTGGGTGTGTATGTGTATGTAAATTTATCTACGCCTTATACAGAGTTAGTTTTTTTTTTTCCTTAAAATTTACAGATTACAAGCAATGCATTTCTCAACAAAGTAATGCAATGTAAAAATTCAAAGTAAGTTTTTTTTCATTTAAATGATTTAATAAAATTTAATAATGTGGAACTTACTTTCTATAGAAACAAAGTAATTACTATCATACTCATGCAACTGGTTAATTTCACATTTCTATATAAACGTGCCACAGAAAATAAGCACAAGTACATAAATTTAAGAACAGTTTACAAATTTCTTTCAAAAAGATTCTGTTTATTTCCCTTGAATGAATAAATAATACTTACAGTGTATGGGTTTCATTTATCTAACCTGTAAATTATTTTGCAACTGTTTAGTAAGTATTCAACAGTGAAACGTCAAGTCAGTAAATTTAGCAAGTACTCTAAGTGTTGCCAAAAGATAACACATATTTAAAATGTACAGTGGTAAGTTGAGTTACGAATTTTTTTTCTGCTGTTTATATCCCGGTTAGGCAACTTCTCTGAATCATAGAAAATAACATCGTGTAAAGGGGCATTAATTGCGAGTAATGTCAATTTTAAATAGACGTTTTTTTGAGGGGGTAAAAAAAAATATTTTTGTTTTTTATAGAACTACATCCAAAGTATGTAATAGTTGAATAAGATATACTTAACTTATTGTAACAATTAATGAATAGAAATAGCTGAAAAAATATGCGGAATTAAGAATTACTTTCTTATTGCTAGTAGTAGAAGTAGTAGTAATAGTAGTAGAAGTTAAATTTTTCGTTAATTTTCTCATTCAATTTTTTTAACGGACACAGATAAACAAAATCATGGTTCGTAAATTTATAAGTAGAAGTATAAATTTACGAACCATGATTTTGTTTATTTGTGAATATGAAGTAGTACTAGTAGTACTAACAGTAGTACTAGTAGTAGTTGACGTAGTAGTAGTACTAGTAGTATGTAACTATCTATAATAGTAGTAGTAGTAGTAGTAGTTGTGGTAGTAGTCGTACTAGTAGTGTATAACTATCTATAATAGTAGTAGCAGTAGTAGTAGTTGTGGTGGTAGTAGTACTAGTAGTGTATAACTATCTATAATAGTAGTAGCAGTAGTAGTAGTAGTTGTATTAGTAGTAATAACAGTAGGGGTAGTGGTAGTAGTAGTAGTAATAGTAGTAGTAGTAGTAATAGTAGTATTATTAGTACTTGTAGTAGTAGTAATAGTAGTATTATTAGTACTTGTAGTAGTAGTAGTAGTAGTAGTAGTAATAGTAGTAGTATTGTTATTATTATTATTATTTGCATCTTTTACCGTTTATTACGTTTCATGATATCTGTACTTTCCAACAGAATAATCGTGAAACAAACTTTAATTGCTGAAATGTATGTGCTTAACTGGGCCTTAATTTTTTAATTTAGGCTTTTTCCTTAAATTTTAACTTTTTAATTTAGGCCTTAAATTTTTGTTAATTTTCTCATTCAACTTTTTTGACAGACACAGATAAACAAAATCATGGTTAGTAAATTTATACGTAGAAGTATAAATTTACGAAACATGATTTTGTTTATCTGAGAATATGAAGTAGTACTAGTAGTACTAATAGTAGAACTAGTAGTAGTTGACGTAGTAATAGTACTAGCAGTATGTAACTATCTATAATAGTAGTAGCAGTAGTAGTAGTTGTGGTAGTAATAGTACTATCAGCATATAACTATCTATAATAGTAGTAGCAGTAGTAGTAGTAGTTGTACTAGTAGTAATAACAGTAGGGGTAGTGGGGGTGGTAGTAGTAATAGTAGTATTATTAGTACTAGTAGTAGTGGTAGTAGTAGTAGTAGTAGTAGTAGTAGTAATAGTAGTAGTATTGTTTTTATTATTATTATTATTATTTGCATCTTTTAACGTTTATTACGTGTCATGATATCTGTACTTTCCAACAGAATAATCGTGAAACAAACTTTAATTGCTGATATGTATGTGCTTAACTGGGCATTAAATTTTTCGTTAATTTTCTCATTCAATTGTTTTGACAGACACAGATAAGCAAATTCATGGTTCGTAAATTTATACTTAGAAGTATAAATTTAAGAACCATGATTTTGTTTATTTGTGAATATGAAGTAGTACTAGTAGTACTAGTAGTATGTAATTATCTATAAGAGTAGTAGCAGTAGTAGTAGTTGTGTTAGTAGTAGTACTAGTAGTATATAACTATCTATAATAGTAGTAGCAGTAGTAGTAGTTGTACTAGTAGTACTAATAGTAGTGGTAGTAGTATTAGTAGCAGTAATAGTAGTAATATTAGTACTAGTAGTAGTGGTAGTGTTAGTAGTAATAGTAGTAGTAGTAGTAATAGTAGTAATATTAGTACTAGTAGTAGTGGTAGTGGTGGTAGTAGTAGTAATAATAGTAGTAATATTAGTACTAGTAGTAGTGGTAGTAGTAGTAGTATTATTATTAGTACTAGCAGTAGTAGTAGTGGTAGTGGTAGTAGTAGTAATAATAGTAGTAGTATGGTTATTATTATTATTATTTGCATCTTTTAACGTTTTTTACGTTTGATGATATCTGTACTTTCTTACCGAATAATCCTGAAACAAACTTTCATTGTTGATATGTTTGTGCTTAAATGGACATTAAATTTTTCGTTAATTTTCTCATTCAATTTTTTTGACAGACACAGATAAACAAAATCATGCTTCGTAAATTTATACGCAGAAGTATAAATTTACGAACCATGATTTTGTTTATCTGTGAATATGAAGTAGTACTAGTAGTACTAATAGTAGTACTAGTAGTAGTTGACATAGTAGTAGTACTAGTAGTATGTAACTATCTATAATAGTAGTAGCAGTAGTAGTAGTTGTACTAGTAGTACTAATAGTAGTGGTAATAGTAGTAGTAATATAAGTGGTAACAGTAGTAGTAATAGTAGTAATATTAGTACTAGTAGTGGTAGTGGTAGTAGTAGTAGTAGTGGTAGTAGTAGTAGTAGTAATAGTAGTAATATTAGTACTAGTAGTGGTAGTGGTAGTAGTAGTAGTAGTAGTAGTAGTATGGTTATTATTATTATTATTTTCATCTTTTAACGTTTTTTTACGTTTGATGATATCTGTACTTTCTTACAGAATAATCCTGAAACAAACTTTAATTGCTGATATGTATGTGCTTAACTGGGCCTTAAATTTTTCGTTAATTTTCTCATTCAATTTTTTTGACAGACACAGATAAACAAAATTATGGCTCGTAAATTTATACGCAGAAGTATAAATTTACGAACCATGATTTTGTTTATCTGTGAATATAAAGTAGTACTAGTAGTAGTTGACGTAGTAGTAGTACTAGTAGTATGTAACTATCTATAATAGTAGTAGCAGTAGTAGTAGTTGCACTAGTAGTACTAATAGTAGTGGTAATAGTAATAGTAATAGTATTAGTAATATTAATAGTAGTAATATTAGTACTAGTAGTAGTGGTAGTAGTAGTAGTAGTAATAGTAGTAATATTAGTACTAGTAGTAGTGGTAGTGGTGGTAGTAGTAGTAATAATAGTAGTAGTATGGTTATTATTATTATTATTTGCATCTTTTAACGTTTTTTACGTTTGATGATATCTGTACTTTCTTACCGAATAATCTTGAAACAAACTTTAATTGCTGATATGTATGTGCTTAACTGGGCATTAAATTTTTCGTTAATTTTATCATTCAATTTTTTTTATAGACACAGATAAACAAAATCATGGTTCGTAAATTTATACGTTTATAAAATGGTACATTAATACAAAATATTTAAATTTGCTCAAAGGGCCTTATAAAATCTTATTGAGTACCTTCGATTGCTCATTCCTAGTTTAGATTATATGAATGACACAATCCTGCATATACAGGCAATATAACATATTTATATTCATATATAACATTTTCATGTACATTCATAACATGTATTCACATGCATACATGACATGCATTCCCACACATGCATACATAACATGTATGCATTCACATACAAACATGACATGCATTCACACACATGCATACATAACATGTACTCACAAGCATACAAAATATGTATTCACGCACATAACATGTATATACACACATAACATATATTCACATGCATAACATGAATACATATACATATCATACATACATACATATAATACACACATATATACATACTTACAGATCATGTATACACATCATAAATATCATACACATATACAAACATATACTATATACACATCATAAATATCATACACACGTACATACCTATCACATATATGTACATATATGTTGTATATACATGTAAGGAAAATTCTCAGGGGTTTTCAAAACTTAAATCAAGGGCTAAAAATTTCAGCGTCATTTTGCATTCCCCTTTTTAAACTCTAACCTAAATTGACCACTGGGGCTACAGTTTACGCCCTCAGAGAAGGGGCCTGACAACTATAATCTTAAATGGCCCTAGCAGAAAATCTAGGAAATTTTCAAATAAAAAGGAGATTCACGCTGTCGGAGACCGATTTTTCTAGATATTTTTCTACAGATATTGACCCAGGTGTTACGGATCTTTACATAGAACTTCATGATAGCTGACCCTTCAGTTTATCCTGTCCCTATGATGAAATGGGAACCCGTCCTCCAACGTTATCTTAATAAAGGTCTTTAGCTAAACGGTATCATTTTTATGGGCATGGGTGCAACCACCCATTGAGAAGTCCGTCTCATTACATACATACGAATCTAAAATGAAAGATGTTGTGCGAAAGTAAATCGCTTACCAAAGATTTTTCTGATAATGTAGTACTCTGTTGCTTATTAAAGACTCTGATACTAATCTATCTTTGTCTTCAGAATTTATCGTTCAGTTATAACATCACATGAACTCAATTTAATTGACAGTATGTAATTTTAACAGGTATGCATTCTATTAGTCATTAAGTTTCATCGTAGGAGTAATGCTGGGTACCGGTCCCACCAAAGTCGTTTAATGGCTAATAGCGATTAATCTCTGTTTAAACAGAGAACTGTGTCCCACCATTAGTTGGTGCCATGGGTTAATCGCGGTTAGCCGTTAAAGGACTTTGGTGAGATCGGCTTTGAATCTAAGTATAATCTGCTTCTAAACTACTTAAAATTCATCAAATAATTTGTGAATAATGCTACTAAAATCTTATCATTGTTAGTAACTCTAATTGCGAAAGTACTTACATTCTTAACTCACTCTATGGGTCTTACTCTAGATGTTACGAGTCGGTTTATACGTTCGTTGTGACGTCACTTTGATGTCCGCTTGTGCACATTATGCGAGCAAAAGATCAAGCTGACGTCAAAGTGACGTCACAACGAAGTGAGAATCGACTCGTAACTTCCAGAGTAAGCCTCTATGACGTATGCGTGTTAGTTATCGTGTTCATATAAAGGACGCTCTACACTACAGCCCCCTGTAAGCCATTACCACTGTCTGGAGGTAGTACGGGTTGCATCTCCATGCTTCTCGAGATTGACAATGGCAGACGAGAAAATGGCTTTTGCAGAGGAAGGCTTCGAAAGCGGTTTTACTACAAAAATCAAAGACAGCCAGCATGCGCTACCACAGAGCGCAGTAGATTCTATGGACGCATCCAAGCGCTCTGCTCATTTTTTGGCCCAGTGTAAGGATTAAACCAGTGAACAATCGTCCAAGGTAACAATCAGGACCAGTATTGGAGTGGTGAACAACTGGCCATAGCGTGGAGGCCACATGGCAGAAATGTGTCTGTGGAGGCAATCTTATGTAGCCTCCACACTATTGCCAATTATTCACCACTCCACTATTGGTTCCGATAGCTACCTTGGACGATGGATCATTGGTTGCATCCATGGGTCATTGGTTGCATCCACACACTGGGCAACT
>CM063497.1:62523693-62556193 GCA_032207245.1 Pardosa pseudoannulata
CATACCAATCCCTCTATTTCGGTATGATATTTAGCACAATATATGCTAAAACCTCTTGCTAAAATTCATTACGAATGTCGCTACAAAATACGCTAAAAGTTAATATCAAATTAGAGAATATTGGTCATACCAATCCCTCTATTTCAGTATGATATTTAATAATACAATATATGCTAAAATATCTTGCTAAAATTCATTACGAATATCGCTAAAAAATACGCTAAAAGATAATATCAAATTAGAGAATATTGGTCATACCAATCCCTCTATTTCGGTATATTTAATAATACAATATATACTAAAACATCTTCCTAAAATTCACTACGAATATCGCTAAAAAACTACTTATCTGTTAATTAAAAAAAATATCAAATTAGAGAATATTGGTAATACCAATTCCTCTATTTCAGTATGATATTTAATAATACAATATATACTAAAACATCTAGCTAAAATTCACTACAAATATCCCTAAAAAATAGGCTAAAAATTAATATTCCTCATCTGTTAATTTAAATTCAAATAATTCATTTGATAAATTCAATTTATAATACTTATGTATTACCTTTAAATCCCCTATATAATAATAGCCTAAGTGATCTGTCCGTCTGTCCTCGGATTTATAAAACGGTTGGAGAATATTGGTGATACCAATCCCTCTATTTTGGTATGATATTTAACACAATATATGCTAAAATATCTTTCTAAAATTCATTACGAATATCGCTAAAACATACGCTAAAAGATAATATCAAATTAGAGAATATTGGTCATACCAATCCCTCTATTTCGGTATATTTAATAATACAATATATGCTAAAACATCTTCCTAAAATTCACTACGAATATCGCTAAAAAATATACTAAAAGATAATATCAAATTAGAGAATATTGGTCATACCAATCCCTCTATTTCGGTATATTTAATAATACAATATATGCTAAAACATCTTCCTAAAATTCACTACGAATATCGCTAAATATACGCTAAAAGATTTTATCAAATTAGAGAATATTGGTAATACCAATTCCTCTATTTCAGTATATTTAATAATACAATATATGCTAAAACATCTTACTAAAATTCATTACGAATATCGCTAAAAAATACGCTAAAAGATAATATCAAATTAGAGAATATTGGTCATACCAATCCCTCTATTTCGGTATATTTAATAATACAATATATGCTAAAACATCTTCCTAAAATTCACTACGAATATCGCTAAAAAATACACTAAAAATTAATATTCCTTTTTTGTTAGTTTAAAAAAATATCAAATTAGAGAATATTGGTCATACCAATCCCTTTATTTCAGTATGGTATTTAATAATACAATATATGCTAAAACATCTTTCTGAAATTCGATACGAATATCGCTAAAATATACACTAAAAATTAACATCAAATTAGAGAATATTGGTCATACCAATTTCTCTATTTTGGTATATTTAATAATACAATATATACCAAAACATCTTCCTAAAATTCACTACGAATATCGCTAAAAAAACTCCTTATCTGTTAATTTAAAAAAAATCAAATTAGAGAATATTGGTAATACCAATTCTATTTCAGTATGATGTTTAATAATACAAAATATACTAAAACATCTAGCTAAAATTCACTACGAATATCGCTAAAAAATAGGCTAAAAATTAATATCAAATTAGAGAATATTGGTCATACCAATCTCTATTTCGGTATATTTAATAATACAATATATACCAAAACATCTTCCTAAAATTCACTACGAATATCGCTAAAAAAACTTCTTATCTGTTAATTTTAAAAAAAAATCAAATTAGAGAATATTGGTAATACCAATTCTATTTCAGTATGATGTTTAATAATACAATATATTCTAAAACATCTAGCTAAAATTCACTACGAATATCGCTAAAAAATACGCTAAAAATTAACATCAAATTAGAGAATATGGTCATACCAATTTCTCTATTTTTAAATTTAATATACAATATATACCAAAACGTCTGTCCTAAAAATTCACTACGAATATCGCTAAAAAAAAACAATTCAAAGCAAGTCTTCAAAACGTTCGAAATCCCCCTTCCATTTTTTTTAAGTGTTAAATGTCATATCAAGCCATATTTTCCAGGTTAAGAGCAGACGATTAAGTTTATCACATAATAAATAGGTAAAAATAACAATTATTTCCTAGCATTATGAAGATTTTCCTTTAATCATCTCATTTAATAATTTCTTATTTTAAATTATTCAAATATCGTCTACATTTTTTTCAGACGTTTTATCCCTATACTTAGATATTATGTAAATAATTTTCTTTTATATCTGATTTAAATAAATAGATTAGGTACATGAAATATTTAAAAATTAATCATCGATTATATTTTGTTGCGATGAAAATTTTACCACCGGTATTAACAACGAAATTCTTTTCATAAAAGTCTAGGAGTTTACTTCACGGACTAATAAATAAAAATATCTAACGTTTAAGTTATACATCTTTGAAAATTAAGAAGTTTGTTAGTTAGTTTTTTATACATAACCACACGGTTTGAGACCAACTCGCTAAATTTTGGACTTCATATACTAGCATATAGCCCATCATATGATGGGATCAGTAAAATTTGATTTTCCATCATTGTAAAATATCCTATAAGACAGGTAAAAAAATGTTTGTTTTTTTGGCTGAGAATTATCTTGCAACAAAAAATAATTAAATTTAAAATTATCCCATATGCAGGGCTTCGAACCGTAATCTTTTTTTGTTCCGGTTTTCGTTCCGGTTCAACTAAAAAATTAATATCGGTTCAGTTCCGGTTTTCGCTCCGCCAAAAATAACTGTTTTTGTTTCAGTTCCAAATGAATAATTTCATTTTATGTATATTCTTATTTGTACTAAAAATATAATTTTATCATAAACAAAAAATGTAATTCTATCAAAATTTAGAAGATTTTATTCTTTTTTTAATTGGTACACTATGTGAATTGATACAAACAGCAGGTACGATAAGAGCAGCGAGCATTGGCATTGTTATCCATTATCAAAATCGCATTTGACAACTAGGTTCATGATTACCCACATTCGTCGTTTGACTCTCACATCGTGCACTTGGCCTTGCAATAATTATGTAAAAAATATATTATTTATTTAACATATGGAAAAATGCCTCTAATTATTAATATATCTTCTAACGTGGTTTCACTGAGATTACTTCTGTTGTCTCGGAGAATAAATTTCAAACCTGAAAACGCTCTTTCATCAAATATCAAAATAGGAAATCGAGAAGCATTATACATGTAATGATAATTATAAAGTTGACGTTAAATTAGAAAATATTGATAAGTTGGTAACAGTAACAAAATGACTGAAAGATATATCGAACCGAAATAAACCGATATTTTTTTCGGTTCAGTTCCGGTTTTCGTTCCGACCAAAATAACGGTTTTTTCCGGTTTTCGGTTCAGTTCCGGTTCGAAGCCCTGCCCATATGTGCCTATATTCTATTATTTAAGCCAAATATAAAAAAAAGTATTTGCGTAATATCCAAGTTCAGGGATAAAACGTATGAAAATAAGGCAGACGATATTTAGTTAATTTAAAATAAGAAATAATTAAATGACATGGTTAAAAGAATGACGTCATAATGCTAGAAAAATAATTCTATTCTAGCTATTTATTATGTGATAAATTGATAAATTTAATCGTCTGCTCTTAAAATGGGTCCAGATATAATGGCATTAAATTCTAGAAAACGGGGGAAGGGATGGATTTCCAATGTTTTAAGATGACAGTAATTTTTGCTTTTTAGATGAAGATAAACTTTACTCTCTTTGAATTTTGTAATCCTCACTCATAAATCCATGCCTCTATCCATTCCAGGTCCAACAGCTTCATAAATTCGAGGACAGACAGATAACTTAGGCTATTATCATATAGGGGATACTGCCAAAATTCACTCTCAATATTAAAATCTCTGCAGTCTATCCTATCACGTCATATCACAAGATAAATTAAAGTTGGCAGTTAAAAAGTTTGTTCGTTTGTTTTTATACGTAACCACACGGTTTGACTAAATGAATTCAATTTGATTCTAAACTGCATTCACTCTATCGGGAGACTTTAGATGAGAATGATTATAAATAAATAGTTCATAAAATATAATCAATAATTTATATATGATATATAAATTATTGATCGTCTAGCAGATATCTCTCAGCCAAAAAACGAACCCATTTTTTTACCTGCCGTATAGGGCACTTTATAACTCTGGAAAATTAAAAATGTTACTAATCTAGGCATATGACGGGCTATATGCTAGTAATTAAATATATACTATAAAGCTCTCTAAAATTCACAACAAATATTATAAAATAATTCGCTAAAAATTGGCATTCCATATCTGATAAATTTAAAATTAAATAATTAGCAAATTTCAGTTCGTATTACCTTACTTCGATGTTTAATTAAATTAACATCTTGGGCAAACCATCAAATATGCGTCTGACAGTCAACGTGCTAATATTACATACCTACTAAATTAAAAATGTGCTATTACAGCTCGCTAAATTTCACAACCCTAAAAAATAATTACTAAGAATTAATGTTCCTTAACTGCTAAATTCAAATAATACTTTTGCTAAATTTAATTCGTATCACTCTTGTTAGGCATTACCTTTAATATACGCTATAAAGCTCACTAAAATTTATAATCAATACCACTATGAAAAATTCGCTTAGAACTAAGTCCTTATCTACTAAATTCAAAAGCAAGTAATTAGTTAAATTCAATTTGTATTATTCTACTTCGAAATATGTCACCATATTAATGAATTAAATATGTGCTATAACAGCTCTCTAAAATTCACAACCGTAAAAAATATTTGAGAATTAATCTTCCTTAACACCTTCCGGTAAAATGACGAGTCTAGCTCGTCATTAGTTTTTCATTCCATACCGCACAATGACGAGCTACACTCGTCATGCGATTAAAGTTACTGTTAAATATGATAATTTAGTTTAAAATTTCTAGTGTACTTATTTAAATTTTATCACTTTAAAATCACAAGTATATTGCAGTTTAAAATTTCTTGTATGTCATAAATATGAGTCAATAAAATATAAAAATGTGTGTGAAAATCAATTAAAAGCGAGACTACTTCTTACAATTAGTTTCCTTCACTTTGTTTTAAAAGTACATTGCTTAAGATATTAATTGTATACCTTATAATGCAATAATTTTACTCTCTTCTGATATTATTTAACACTATGTAAAAATATTTTAAAAGAATAAGTAAGAATTGTAAAATGAAACAATTTTTTTGAAAAATTAAAGATTTCATGCACTTTCATTATTAAAATACCAATTAACTGCTAATTTAATAATACTTTTGCTTAAATTTAATTTGTAGCGCTCTTGTTAGGTATTATCTTATAATTATTACACACTATAGACTAAAATTTTAATCAATAAATAAAAAAAAAATTCGCTTAGAACTAAGTCTTTTCTACTAAATTAAATTAATAGTTAAATTCAATTTGTATTATTCTTAAATATGTCACCATATGTTATTAAATATGTGCTATAAAATCTCGCTAAAATTCACAACCGTAAAAAATATTTGAGAATTAATCTTCCTTAACTGCTAAATTCAAATAATACTTTTGATAAATTTAATTTGTTTCACTCTTCTTAGGTATTATCTTTAATAATGAAACATACTATAAAGCTCACTAAAATTCACAGCCAATATCATTATAAAATATTTCGCTAAAAATTGGCATTCCTTATCTGCTAAATTTAAAATTAAATAATTTGCAAATTTCAGTTTGTATTGATCTACATCGATGTTTAATTAAAAATATATCAAAACAGCTCACTAAAACTCGCAGCAATTAAAATAGGAATTAAAATGAAAAAAATAAAAGGTTGACTGCCATGGGGATCGACCCATAACTACAGCGTCACTTGATCTGAAATTCACGCAGCAATAAAAGTAAAACATGACTGCCATAATTTAAACGAAAATTAAGCATGACTGTATAACTTATTTTATCTGCTACAAATAATATTTCAGCTAAATGCATAATGAGTTTAGCTAAACCATCGAAAATCTTGTTATTTAATTCATCACTCTTGTTAGGTATTATCTTTAATAATTAAATATATACTATAAAGCTCACTAAAATTTATAATCAGTACCACTATAAAAATTCGCTTAGAACTAAGTCCTTATCTACTAAATTCAAAATCATAATTAGTTAAATTCAATTTGTATTATTCTACTTCGAAATTATCTTTAATTAAAATTATACAAAAACAGCTCGCTAAAATTCACAACCCTAAAAAATATTACTGAGAATTAATGTTCCTTAATCGGCTAAATTCAAATACTTTTGCTAAAATTAAATTGTATCACTCTTGTTAGATATTATCTTTAAGGATTAAATATATACTATAAAGCTCACTAAAATTTATAATCAGTACCACTATAAAAATTCGCTTAGAACTAAGTCCTTATCTACTAAATTCAAAATCATATAACTAGTTAAATTCAATTTGTATTATTCTACTTCGAAATTATCTTTAATTAAAATTATACAAAAACAGCTAGCTAAAATTCACAGCTCTAAAAAATATTACTGAGAATTAATGTTCCTTAACTGCTAAATTCAAATAATACTTTTGCTAAATTTAATTTGTATCGCTCTTGTTAGGTATTATCTTTTATAATTAAATATACACTATAAAGCTCACTAAAATTTATAATCAATACCACTATAAAAAATTCCCTTATAACCAAGTCTTTATCTACTAAATTCAAAATCATATTAGTTTAATTCAATTTGTATTATTCTACTTCAAAATATATCACCATATTTACTAAATTAAAAATGTGCTCGAACAGATCGCGAAAATTCACAACCGTAAAAAATATTTGAGAATTAATCTTCCTTAATTGCTAAATTCAAATAATACTTTTGCTAAATTTAATTTGTAGCACTCTTGTTAGGTATTATCTTTACTAAATAAATATATACTCTAAAGCTCACTAAAAATTATAATCAGTACCACTATAAAAAATTCCCTTAGATTTAAGTTCTTATCTACTGAATTCAAAATCTTAGTTAAATTCAATTTATATTATTCTACTTCGAAATTATCTTTAATTACAATTATACAAAAACAGCTAGCAAAAATTCACAGCCCTAAAAAATACTACTGAGAATTAATGTTCCGTAACTGCTAAATTCAAATAATACTTTTGCTAAATTTAATTTGTAACACTCTTGTAAGGTATCATCTTTCATAATTAAATATACACTATAAAGCTCACTAAAATTTATAATCAATACCATTATAAAAAATTCACTTAGAACTAAGTCCTTATCTACTAAATAAAAAAGCAAATAATTAAACTCAATTTGTATTATTCTACTTCGAAATATGTCACCATATCTGGTAAATTAAATATGTGCTATAACAGCTCGCTAAAATTCACAACCGTAAAAAATATTTGAGAATTAATGTTCCTTAACTGCTAAATTCAAATAATACTTTTGCTAAATTTAATTTGTATCACTCTTCTTTGGTATTATCTTTTATAATTAAATATACACTATAAAGATCACTAAAATTTATAATCAATACCATTATGAAAAATTCGCTTAGAACTAAGTCCTTATCTACTAAATTCAAAATCATAATTAGTTAAATTCAATTTGTATTATTCTACTTCGAAATTATCTTTAATTAAAATTATACAAAAACAGCTCTCTAAAATTCACAGCTCTACAAATTATTACTGAGAATTAATGTTCCTTAACTGCTAAATTCAAATAATACTTCTGCTAAATTTAATTTGTAACTCTTGTTAGGTATCATCTTTTATAATTAAATATACACTATAAAGCTCACTAAAATTTATAATCAGTACCACTAAAAAAAATTATCTTAGAACTAAGTCCTTATCTACTAAATTAAAAATCATAACTAGTTAAATTCAATTTGTATTATTCTACTTCGAAATATGTCACCATATCTACTAAATTAAATATGTGCTATAACAGCTCGCTAAAATTCACAACCCTACAAATTTGAATTATTCTACTTCGAAATTATCTTTAATTAAAAATATACAAAAACTTTGCTAAAATTCAAAATTTTACTACAAAATAATGTACTAAGAAATAAGATTTCTTATACGCTAAATTTACGAGAATTTCAGATGAAATAGTTTTAACAAGACTATCTTTTAAAACTGCTGGTATTAAGAATTATTAATGTAACTGATATAGCTAAGTACATTGATGCACACAAAAGTTTTCAAATACTTATGAAGCTATTTAATAACTGATGTTTAAATCATTTTAACTATATTCTTATAGTGGCAGCGAAGTTTTAGGACCATAAAATGAAAAATTTTTATATATACATTTTAAGAAACTTTTTTACATATCTTTATATAAAAGTAATACCTATTTTTTTCAATAATAAGATTATTATTTGTTAAATAGTTTTGCTGTTAATAAATTTTTCTTAGTTTTCAGTTACATTATTTTAATTAGAAATTGGGTTTTTAATATAAAAATATATTAAAAATATTATAAACATTCAATTTCTTATCGTTTAAATTGTAAAATACAGGAAATTGTCAAGAATGAGTTATTTGATGATTCATATATTTTTTCGTATTTGCTATTAAATAATATTTCAAATTAATATTAATATTACATAATACTTTCAAACTTAATATAATATTAATTTTCAAAATAATATATACTTAATGCTTTTAATATTTTTAAAGGCACTTGTAAAAAAAATACAAATTTTTTCAACTGAAATGATAAATAAATGTGATGAGTTTGTTCAAGTTCCAATAAAAAAAGTTTTTAAACCTTTAAAAAATTAAGTAGTTTTATTAAGTATTTATAAGTATTTAATTTTAAATAAAGATTTGATTTTAAGTATTTTGAGGGTTTAAGTATTTGTAGTATTTGATTTTAAGTATTGATTTTAATTTTGATTTTAAGTATTTATTTTTAAGTATTATTTTTAAGTATATTTTAATATATTTTAATTTTTGATTTTAAGTATTTATTTTAAGTATAAATATTGAGGGTTTTAATATTTGATTTTAAGTATTTGATTTTAGTATTATTTTAAGTATTTATTTTAAGTAATTTTAAGTATTTATTTATATTCGGGGTTTTAAGTATTCTTTTAGTATTCATTTTAATATTTATTTAAAGTAGAGGGTTTTAAGTATTATTTTAAGTTTTCGAGTTTTAAGTATCACTTTTAAGTTTTAGAACCTTTAAAATGAAAGCTAAAATTAAGTTCTTAAGACTATTAAGGACTTTGATATTTGTGATAAAGTGAATTATAAAACAAAATTATTTATAAAAGTTAGCTTACTTAAAAAAACTACCAGTTTTTTGCTTTCTTCCTTTTAAAATTTTAAGTTTAGAAAATACATAGCGTATCAGTTTTAATCTGTTTGAGTATACATTTATATGTAAAAATTCTAGTATCTTATATGTGTGCACATACATGTAAAAATTTCATATTTCTGTGGGTTTCCGTATCTATATAGCATGTATAGCATGTTTATACACATACGTCTATGCATATACACACATGTATATGTATATATTGGCATTCAAGTCTTCTTATCCTTTAAAATAACGAAATACAGGAAATTCTTGCGTTATTTGATGATTCATATACTTTTTCTTATTTCATATTAAAATCTTAATACATTCAAACTTAATATTTAATCGAATACTTTCAAATTTAATACTTTATATTTAAATAGTAATAATAGTATTTAAAAGTATTACTAAATTTAAAAATTTAGTAATTAATACCTTCACACATAACACTTAATATCTTTAAAGACACTTGTAAAAAGTTTTTCGGTGAAAATGATAACGTAAAGTTATACTCATTTGGGAAGCTTAATAACCTCAAATAAGCGTACATTCAGGTAGAAGGGATTTTACAATAATATAATCAATTAATTTATAATTACTTATATAATTTTAAGTTCTTATTTACGTGATTTATAAAAAGCATATATCGTTATAACATATTACAGTTTAAATATAACGACTACTTGGGTATAAATGAAATCCCAAAAGTTTTAAAATAGCAATTATTTGTATTTTGCATTTACTTACATTGTTCTAAGTTTTAAAGTATTCCTGTAAGAGTTGTTACAAATATTTTTCCTTTCAAAAAATCACAGGTAAACCTATTGCCATTATTCACCCCAAAACTGGGAAAAATTTAGAATTCTTTAAAAGGTTGCCATTAGAAACAAAAGCACATTTGAAAAAAGTATTTTCAATTTTCCTCAAATTGATAAATCTATAACTTGTTATTCATCAATAATCAATCATTTAAATAATGTACTTCCATATTGTTTCTTTCTGTAAATTTACTTCTTTTTCACACTCAGTTGATTGAATGTAACCAGAGATTAACAGAAATAGATATTGGGATCTACTCTGGACATTGCGAGTCATTATGACGTCACTTTGAAGTTAGCTTGATCGTTTATTCGTTTATTCGTTATTCGTTATAGCTTGATCGTTTATTCGTTATCAATCATTTAAATAATGTACTTCCATATTGTTTCTTTCTGCAAATTTACTGCTTTTTCACACTCAGTTGATTGTTCAGTTGACGTCACTTTGAAGTTAGCTTGATCGTTTATTCGTTATTCGTTATAGCTTGATCGTTTATTCGTTATCAATCATTTAAATAATGTACTTCCATATTGTTTCTTTCTGTAAAGTTACTGCTTTTTCACACTCAGTTGATTGAATGTAACCAGAGATTAACAGAAATAGATATTGGGATCTACTCTGGACATTGCGAGTCATTGTGACGTCACTTTGAAGTTAGCTTGATCGTTTATTCTCATATTGTCCGCAAGCTGATGTCACAATGAACATTCGAACCATCTCGAAACTTCCAGTCTGACCATTGTTAATGTCAGGTAATCCAAAATTACATACTATATAATAACTGACTGTAGAACATAGGGTCGACTTTGGTTTCACCAAAGTCGTTTAACCCGTTAACGCCCAACTTAATTTAAAATTGAAATTTTGTCAAGAACTTTTTAAATTATGTTCTAAACACTTAAATTAAATATAATATGCAATTAAACTCCACACCATTAATTTAGGATAAGATATAATTACAATAATTTCAATCCTATAAATAGGACGCTGGGCAAGTCTTTCGATGCTTAGTACTTCTTTGTTTTTAGTTACTTGATTACGCTCTGTTCCCAAACAATTGAACTTTAAAATTTAATGCAAAATAAAATGAAACACAAATCAATTTGACATTTTTTTATTAAGTTTCAACATTTTCACACTATTTATGGTAATTTGAAAAACAATTTGTACATAGAGTTACATTACATTTCATTCAAAATGTAAGAGTCTTTCCCGAACAATTTTGCATTTCACAGTGTCTTTGTTTTTCTCTTTTACCACTTATATGGCCAACTCCATCACGTCTAACAGTATCTATTTCTTCTACTCTAGATGAAATGGTATAACTTGGTCAACTGATTTGTTGTTGTCCTGTGTTGCCTTTTTTAGGTAGGCTATTGCAATATGTCTCCTTATTTCTTCGATACTCTTTTCTCTGCATTTACCATGTAGTAAATAACTCGGGTATTTACAACATCTATGTCTACAATTCGGGTAAAAATTGGTCAATACCATTTATTCCACGTATTTTCTGATATGTTTCTCTAAAAGCCAATCATGAGAATCTACACCAGGCATGTTTTTGATATAATTGTTTGCGAGGCATGGCTGTTCGTTTTATTTTTCAGCTTTTTATTTTTAGACAATTAAACAGATGTTAGTGTCTCAATTATGTCAAAATTTGTCACAAATGTAACGCATTTGTTATGCAGTTGTCCTATTTTTCAGCTTTTTATTTTTAGACCATTAAACAGATGTTAGTGTCTCAATTATGTCAAAATTTGTCACAAATGTAACGCATTTGTTATGCAGTTGTCCTATTTTTAGGACAGTAGTTTAAATTTGTAATTAAAACTAATAAAAGTAAAAATAATTTTAAAATGTTTTAAGATATTAGTTAACAGAATATCTGAAATATAAATTCCGGAAAGATATTTAAACTTACAATTAAAATCTTTTCTTGCGATTATAATGAAATTCAGCAAGAAAAAAATCATGAAAATGGTGAAGGTAACGTGTCTACGGTTGGCTAAAAAATGCTTCAGTCCGGTCTAAACCGATTTAAGTAAGTAGGATGAAACCATTACTCTTCAGGGGGTAGAAAAAGAACAGACAAAACGTTGAATAGCTTTATTTATAATGGTGAAAATGAAGTGTCCTATAAATGGGACGCTAGGCGGAAACGGGTTAAAGGCTAACCGCGATTAACCCATTTCGCCAATGGTGGACTTAATTTTCCGATTAATCGCGGTTAGCCATTAAAAGACTTTGGTGAGATCGGCCCTTAGTATACTGGAATTTTTAAATTTCAATCCAGTTCTTCGCAAGTTATTCTACTTAATATGTTATAATAAATAAATATGACATGAATTTTCCATTTGAACAATATTTTATCATTGTGCTGAATAGGAACTAACTAAGCTTTTTTCAAACCTTCTATACAAATTTGTCCGTCTTACCAAAGTCTTTTAATGGCTAACGGGGATTAATCTATAGCGCCAACCAATGGTGGAACACAATTCTCCGTTTAAACAGAGATTAATATCGGTTAGCCGTTAAACGATATTGGTGAGACCGGTGCTTAATCTACGATCAAATGTAGTATGTTTAGTTAAAATAGGTATTTATTGTAAGAATTAATGAAGTAAGTTATAGGATTTTGAAATGAATTACTCTTTTTTAGTAGGTGTATTACCATTAATATATTAACCAAAATAGGATTTAATAAATATGTAGTATATGTATTTTAAATTTTAAAAATGTTTTATCATAGTGCTGAACATGAACTAACCAAGCTTTTTTCAAACCTTTTATATAAATTTGTGGTCCGTAAGGCCGATCTCACCAAAGTTATTTTAACTGCTAACCGCGATTAATATCTGTTTAAACCAAGAATTGTGTCCTACTATTGGTTTCGGCCACAAGTTAATCGTGGTTAGCCGTTAAAAGACTTTGATGAGATCGGCCCTTAATCAACGATCAGATGTAATATGTTTAGTTAAAATTGTTGTTTATTGCCAGGTAAGAATCACTGAAGTAAATACTCACAATTCTATGATGTAGAAATGCATTATTTCTTTTTATTAGGTGTATTAACACTATGCTTTTGAATGGTATAGTGGATTTTGCTCTGCTGTCAAAAATAAAATGAAATTGAATGAGAAAAATTTTGATTTAACTGTAATGGTTGTGGCAGCCTGAAGAATCTGACTATTTTAACTTGCTGTTATTTTTGTTACTGAGTAATAATACCGTAGAATACCTCAAAGTCTATAGTGCTTCAAAATAATTTTACATATGTTATCTTCATACTGGTGAATAATACAGCAAACATATATATTATTTTATTTTCTTTATTAAACCCTTACTTAAATTATAAAATGATAATTTACCTACTACCGGGTGGCCAGAATTAAACTGACAAGATTAAACAAAACGAGGGACGGAAGATTCCGCAAAAAAAAAAAAAAAAAAAAAAAAAAAAAAAAAAAAAAAAAAAAAAAGTTCCAAAAGTCACCACTAGGAGAATATTTGGCACTTTGTAATAGAGAATAGAGTGTTAACAAATGCAAATCAATATGGAAATTAATTTCTTAATTGTGCCAATGACTGTTACGTGAAATTTGAATACAGAACTTCTGCTCAGCGTACATGATATTGCAGATCACGAGACTTTATCGGTGTTTACGTACATTTTACGCTTTTTTAAAATTGTTGCCATATTGCACTTGAACTAAATCAGAAAATGTGCATAATAAAATGTAATTTTATTCCGTATTAATTTGCATTTTTTAAGACTCTATTTTCTATAACACACCGCCAAATATTCCCCTATCGGTGACTTTTGAAACTATTTTTTTTTTCTTGGAATCCTTCGTCAACCGTCTTGTTTAATTTTCCTATAAAATGTGGCGTCATTCTCACAAATAGATCGCTCTACAGAACACTGTGAGTACTGTCAGTTTAATTATGGCCACCTGGTATTTATCTTCATCAGCTTTTGGAGAATCTGTTAAATAAAATAAATTGTTAGTAAGAATAAAATAACACAGTTTTAAGTAAATTTGCAAATTAAATCTCTTATTATTATACATCTAAAAATTATTTACCATTGTAGATGAATTATAGCTTTCATCATTCATACCCTATGTGCATCTACCTCTAATGATATTTATAATCATTTCTTCATATGGCAAAAAGTGTCCGATAGAGAAAGTCTACCACCCGTTTCAATATATTTTTAAAGTGTATTTTAGGTCGTTCTACTTATGTTTGACTTGAATGGCTGTTCTTGGAACACGTTTACGAGATCGGTAAAAAAAAAATTAAATTTAAGCCTTGCCCCTCATTGCTTCGAAAGGCGAGGCCACCCTTTTTCGAGAGGGACCGACCCCCCATCCGCCCCCTACCAACCTACCCGGTCGAGCCCTTTTCGTCTAGTAAAAAAATTACCACCGCCAATCCGGTGATTTTCGAGTCGGGGCTGTGGAAAAGTGAAGGTAACGCCAGTTCGGACAAGAGGAGGTAGGAGTAGCGCCCGTCTGCAAGACGTAGTCCCACACTATGTGCCCGATGTCGTGTAGTCCTCGTTATATATTTATTAACAACCTGTGATCAAATGTATAGTGGAATTTATTTTAAATTGCGTTGTGTTAAATATTTGTTTTACTACAATTTAACCACTACAATTTAACCACAGGTTCTGAGCAACTACAGACATTAAAATGAAGAATCAACTAACCTCTAAAATAATGGCAACTGAGACTAGCTTAATATAAAAAAGTAGATTTATTATAAAAAAACATTTATACATCTATTTACAAAAAAAAAACTAATAAGTCAATAATTAAGCTTAGTCAATCTATTTAAATTACTTCTGACAAACTTTATATACACTTAGGAAATTTTTTGTAAGTATAGAGAGAGGACCTAATCTCGATTTCAAAATGTAATGCAAAAAAATGGGTACCTTTGTGGGTCTAAAGTGTTGGGCCCGGAACACTTCTGGTTGAAGGGTATGAGAGGGAATCTTTACATCAACCGTTGATCTGGGGCTTTCTCCTGAGTCTCTGTGGTGCGGCCGTACTATTTTGCGCAGGAAACTTTCTGGCGGACTTGGCTGGAGTATCGAGCAACTTCCTTTTGGGACCTCCGAAACGAACTTCTCTTCTGGGACCTTCTAACCAAACTCTCTGGGTCCTTCTCTCCAAACACTATGGGGCCTTCTCATCCAATTCTGTGGGGCCTTCTAATCCAATTCTGTGGGGCCTTCTCATCCAACTCTCTGGGGCCTTCTCCTGCAATTCTCTGGGGGCCTTCCCTTTTTTAGATTTTATTGTCTCGAACTTAGTCCCCTCCTTCTTCTTGACTCCCAATCGGGATAGTTGCCAGAAAGTCATTGGTCTCAGCAAACCCCGCCCTGAGACCACCAACGTGAGTAACCTTATCACCTCTAATTGGGCCCTGTCCCTTAGGGACTCATAAATACTCCACAAAGGTACATTCTTATTTAATGTCAAGTACGGAGACAGGATTCTTATCTGGGACTGGAATCAGACCCCCGTACAAGACTACAATAATCCGTTAAATTATGGTCCTCTATCTCTAACGATGTGATGAGGTCAGATTTAGATCCCGAACATTTTACTTCTTTTATGAATGAAACAATTATATATCAGATCTAAATCGTATCATCACACCCGACATTTTGGCATCGAGACGGGTGATCGCTGCTGCGGGACTTATTGCCAAAAGTGGATTTTGGAAGGCGATCTGGCGTTCGCCTCCATAGAGATCGGAAGTGCATGCTCCCATAGCATAATGCTACAAGGCGAGACGATCACATTTCGTGATAATGCTCACAAGGAGAAAAAAATTGCAATGAATTTATCTTCTACCATAAATAACCAAGATGCTACTACCCCTCAACCGACCGAACCTGATATTGATGGCTCGATGAACTTAGATTCCCCTTCGCTACCAGATAACCTGACCTTCCAACAGCTCGAACTACTAGATGCTCTAAAGGAGACCAGCTACAAAACTTTCTACAGGAATACTTCTGATGCTAGTCTACTTCTCATCCTGGACTACTGGGAGGGTAAGAAGACAACTTTGGATTTTGATTTTAGCTCAGAACATTCAAATGGCTCAGGAATTTCCCCCTCTAAAAAATTTAAAGCTCTTAACGATATTGAAAATGGAAACAATAAATTTACCCGACCAACACCTAGATTAACTGCAAAACGGCCCCATTTAATAACTAAAGATAACACAAATATAGGTAATAGATTTAACGGACTAGATGAAGAGAATCTTGACAACCCGGAAAATAATTTGACTTCAGGAACCTAGAATTAAACATGTCACTATCAAAAAGACTGAAAATTATAGGAAAATTCTGGAAAAAATAAATAATATTAACATTAAGTTCCATGCGAGAATAAGCGGAGAGTTTATCCGTATATTCCCCGAAACTGCCGACAACCATCGCAACTTAACTAATTTTCTGAAACAAACGGTTTATTCTTCCGTTAGGTACTGTTAAAAATGTAAAAGTTGTTCTACGTGCCCTCCCCACTGACATCAGTGAGGAGGAAATTAAGCTCGAACTTGAAAAACTGGACTTTGAAATAGTTAAGGTAGCTAGAATGATCACGAGATCAACTAAAATGCCAATGCCACTTGTTCAAGTGGCATCCATGCAAGACTAAAGAAATTTTTAATTTAGACAAATTGTTTTTCGTTAAAATAAGGTGGTAGATTATATTAATTAAACAACCAAATCTACTAGCGAGTTTGCGGAATGCTCTATAGATGATATCATTATTTTCTCATCAAACTGGAATGACCATCTACATCATATTCGAACTATCTTAGAAACATTAGAAAAACTAAATTTTTCAGCCAATTTGGCTAAATGCTCTTTTGCCATGCCAAAAGTGAAATGCTTAGGCCATATTATAGGATCAGGAGAACATTCGTCCGATCCAGGGAAAATTGCCATTATAAGGAAATTAAAAGTGCCTCAATCGAAGAAAGCTTTGAGATCACTGTTAGGTTTATTTAATTATTACAGAGAATATTCCCGGATTACGCAGTACTAGCAAAGCCTCTGACCGATTTGACCAGAAAATATGTACCTAATGATATTCCATGGTCAAAAGAAACAGAGGAGGCATTGAATAAATTAAAAGGACATCAGTTAGCAATCTATCAAAAACCGGGAAGTAGTAATAATGTTGCCGATGCATTGTCACATTTGTATGATAATTAATGTGATTGTAGGTGCATAAAATTAGTTATAGGAATTTGTGTAATATTTTTTTAATTATAAGTGTTATATTGAAAATTGTTAATCAGGTGTAATAATTACTTAAATGTAGAATATATGTTTAGATATATTTGTGGTATTGTATTGTGATCACTGCGTGTTATTTCAATCAGGATTATTTTGTATTATTTCATTACTTTTGAGCAGATATTTTAGTGTGTGAGCTCTAGCAGGAGAGCAGTTTCTAATCGGGACACAAACAAAAATCACATACACTATGGCTCTAGGTGAAAATAAGGGAAAAATAAAGGATGATGTTGACAAACTCTGCAACGCTTCTGACTGCCTGGACCAAGGTAGTTTCTCATGTGCAGAACAAGTGTCCGGCAATGAGAAACTGGAGGGGAAGTGTGAAGTCCCCGCGTCACCAGCGACATTTCCTTGTTTTGGTTTGTCCCGGAGGAGGACAAATCAGGGGGTGCCGCGACCAAGACAAGAGCCGGTGGAGAAGCGGGAAAGAAAGAAAAAAATAAGAAGTTGACCGGAGAGAGGGACGCTGGCTGGAGACAGAGTGTAAGATAATGGAGATGTAGATGTAAATACTGTATATAACTTTGTGTCGTTGGTGTTAATAAAACCCTAGAAAATGCAAGATTCTAGAGATGATTCCTGCTTACTGTTTCCCTAACTGGAACCAAACGCAGGAGCGGGTTTACAAATCTTATTCAAGGATCACGAGCGAAGCTTAAAGAAATGTGTATCCTTTCGATATACTTAGCCAATGGTTTTGGATCCGTCTCCCACGAAACTATTTTCGCTGCTCTCCTCTCCTCTGGTGCTGATGATGCCTTCACAGAAATAGTACAATCACTTTATGAAGGCACATCTACCTGTCTTATAACTCCTGAAGGCGAATCTGACCCGGTTCCTAATGTTGCCGGTGTCCGTCAAGGATACTCTCTTAGCGGGGTCCTTTTTTACCTGGGCATTGACTCTTCCTGCGGAACGTGAATGTTAACAATGATATGTCTGCCCTTGCCTTTGAAGATGGCATTCTATTGATGGGTAACTCCCCCTCTGATCTCCAGCCACTGGTTGATAAAGCTACCTTCTCATTAATGGGATTCCACATCAACCCACAAAAGTGCTTTTCTATGCACTTAGGTACGAATCCTTTTGCATATAAGGAGACCTCGTTCATGAGCAATGTGTCCCCTTCTTGAAAGATGGCGAACGGCCAATTTTCTTGGTATACCAAGAAAATTGGCCTTTCATGAACTACAGAATAGTTTTCTTGCTATTCTGTAGTTCATGATCCTAATAATCTTGAAGAGCTCTCTCGTGCGGGTGAAACCATCCTCTCTTCTTTCCTTGCCCCATGGCAGCATCTGGATGCGTTAAAGACGTTCTTTTATCTATCCTTACATTACGCCCAGCGGACATGGCAACACCCGAAGTTTAGATGGCACTCCCTTGATGAGAAGTTGGGAACTCTGAACGTCCCCCCACGGGCAGCGAATGATAACATATATGGGACAGCCAAAAGGGACTACTAGGAATTCCCTTAAGTGTTGAAGACTTTGACATTGCATTTATTGACGGGGCTTTCAAGTTACTCACCTCGAAGGACCCTGCTGTCTGTGACATCGCCTGGAGCGAACTCTCGGAACTTGTAGCCACTCGTGCTGGCGGGACTGATGGCCATGATGATATTGCAGACTACCTCAGTGGCAAGGATTATCCGTTAACCGAGAATCCCATCTCGTCTATTTGGACCAAAGCTAGACTTGCTTCCACTAGACTTGGGATCAAATGGGACGTTTAACCTGATGATACACTCGGAATGTCAGCATACATTTCGAATCTACTACCATCATAGATCTTAGAAAAGTGTTCAAAATTCTCCGAGGTAGCCTGCGCACCTTTCGTCTTGAATTAGAATTTTTTTTAAATTTGAATATAAATTTGAATTTTAAAGTGTGCATAAATTGAAGATTTTAAATTGTGTATAAATGTGTTTGATTTTAAATTCGTTAATAAGATAAGAACGATTATTGAGTTGAGAACATTGTTTAAATTCAATAAATATCTTGTGCATTAATTAATTAACATAATTTTGTACTTACGAAAACTGTTAGCACATTTTAAAGAGAATATTGCAAGTATAATAATTTTGTATTTTGTGCATGTGTACTAGGAAAATTCTTATTGTTTTTGGTGTTCAAGTGATTATTACTGTGTTATATTAAAATTTTGAATTTTGGGCTAAACATTTTAATATCGAATAGTATTTGAATTGTGTCAGTATTTTATTTCATAAATTGATTGAGTAGTCAGTAGTTAATATTGTGAAATTTCAGTAGTGAGTGTGCTAGGATATTATCTCACCATGAGTTACATAAAAGAAAGAGTTAGCCAGGGAAATTATAGGTGAATAGAGAATTGACTATAATCAATAATTAAATTATTGTGCCTTAAAGATTTAGTATTTTGTAAGGATGTCTAGAAAATAATCGTGTTAGCATATTGATAGCTTGAGAGAGAAAAATATACAGAGAATAATTTGAATTAGAAAAGTTGAAATTGACTCAGGAACGCAAGCTAGTGAACCATTAATTAAATAACTTTGGTAAATTGTGTATATTTATGTAAAAGGGAATGCCAGGAATTGCCGGCCTCCTGACCCCTTATTTTATGGAATGGGGCTTGTCCATGTCCGAGTCACCTTGAATTTTTTCCCGCGCTGACCATCCGTGGGTTGCCGTTTTGCTCTCCCCATCTTTCATCTTTTGTCCAGCTTGAGCGCTGCTTGGCGCCCTAAGTTTCCTAGGCTGTTGTTCCTATTCAAGCTACGTTTGGCGATCGTCTTGGGTTCCCGCTGGCGGGATTTTTCCACTGACCTCGCCATTCGCGGGGTTGAATGGACATCATTCTGGCCGAAATTGGGGAGAGATTACCCGCATCATTTAAGAGGAAAAAATATTTCTTTTGAGCCATTTTGCTCCTTTTTCTTTGATTTTTATGCATGTCGAGGGACGAGTATTTTTGACAAAGTCAGCAAGGAATAGTCATAAATAAAGACTCCTTATAGCTATTAGTATTGGACTATTTTTGTTTTCTTCAGTTTGCATTTTCCTTTGTCATAAAGCTTTGGAGCATTCAATAAAGACAGTGAAGTGTGTCTGCCGCCATTTTTTCCACCAAAGAACCGATCAAAGGTTATTGCGGACTATAAAAAAAAGGAATATTAAAAACCTAAATTCAACACGTTATTCTTCTTTTTTATACAGGATGCAAATATTTAAACCCGATGAAACAAATATCAGTCTGTATTTTTGTCTGTTCGAAAGACAAGCGCAGTATCTTAAAGCGCCCGAACTTGAGATGGCGGGGGAATTAATTTCCTTACTGTGGTATAGCCACATTCTATTTAAAAGGGAATGTCAGGAATTGCCAGCTTCCTGACCCCTTGTGGAATAAAAATTTGTTACTGAGCTGTAGTGTTAACACTATGTCACATGCATAACAAATTTTATCGCACCAATATGAAGCTATAATAGTAAACTATAGACTCTGTAATACTAGACTCAAGACTCGAGTTGGTTTTACATGGCCTCCTGGATTTTTTCGGCGGCCGAAGACAGACACCCCGACAGAAGGTGGGCAAGCTATGTTCCATGAAGTTCTACAGGAGGGGAACGAAATATGCGATTCCGCCCGCGCCAGCTACGGACATTTTCCCGTGGAGGCGAAAACTTGACCGAGGGGGGGGGGATTCCCCCCAGCCCTCACGAAGAGGGGTGAAAAAGAGATGCCCGGTCGGAACGACGGGGAAAGGACATTATTCTGATGAAAGGAATGGAGACCGAGGGAGGTGTTTGTCAGCTCGGCACAGATTATTTTTGTCCTCGGTCTTATTTGAGCCCTGTTTGGGTATGATTTGCGATGTATATATATTTTAACAAGTCTTAATAATAAATGTTCAACCCAGAGTTTTGTCGCTGCTGTGCTTCATCGTCGGCCACATAGGCTTTAAGCGAACCCAAGATACCTGTTCCAGTAAAAATAGGCGGGCAGGTATAGAACGTGGCGTGCAGACTTCCGAAAGTGCAGCCGGGGACGCGCGAGGCGATTTACAAATGTTGTTCAGGAGCGCGGCGCCTATGCCGACAATTTGATGTCGTCAAGTCAAGAGGACTGAATGACGGGGAGAAAGCGAACAGCAGCGTGCTACCAGAGGGTCCAATGCGACAGCGATGAACAGGAATAATGACGGAAGCTACCGGAAAACGTGACCAGCCAAACCAGGCCCGAGCATCGTGTCATCTATCAAAGATAGATGCATGAATTTTCTTGTTTCTCAGTTTCTCTTGCGTGGTTGTGTTGATTTGGGGTGCAACAGAAAACTCGCGAATCTTTAATTATGATATGGTTTTAGTGATATGATTAGTGTGTTTTTTTTTCTCTCTTAATTGTTTAAAAAACTTATTTTTTAGTAACTTAAATAAGTTATTGCTAAGGTGCTAGCAGGGTAAATGTGCATAAGTTGCATGATTTCTTTTATTTGGTTTCTTCTGTATTTTATTTGTTTATTCTTTGTGTATTTTTATCTCTGTAAAGTTTGGAACTTTTTTTTGTTGTTTGGTTTTATTTCTTTTACGGGTCATTAAGTGCATTTTGAAAAGGGCATTCTTAATGAGGGAAAAGAAACAGATCTCATGCTTCTAGCGAGAGACATGGGAAAGGAAATTCCGGGAGAGGCAACGAAAATACAGTTGAGAGACTCGATTTTGAGTGGGGATTTTGATGAGGAAACTATAAAAAACTGGCTAGAGGAAATTAAAGAGGAACGGGCAGAAGAGAGAGAAGAGAGGGATAAAAACAGGGCGCACGAATTGGAAATGGAAAGGCTAAGGGTGCAAGCATTGGAAACTGAGAGAGCAATGGGAAACAGAAGCAGTTTAGGCAGTAATGACGGGAGTAGTCGGGAAAAATCGGTGGACGAAATAATTCGTACCATACGATTACTCACGGTCAAGGTTCCTTCCAAACCGGAGGGGTGGAATTTCTTCTTTTCCAGTTTAGAGAAAGCATTTGATTTCGAAAAAGTAGCAGAGGAGCTAAAGGCGAGAATTCTGTTAGGTCTTTTGGGAGAGAAAGCCGCAAATTTATTCTCGGAATTGGAAAGTGACCAGTATGGGGATTATGAAGTGGTTAAAAAACTGGTGTTAAAAGAATTTGAACCTTCGCCGAAGGCTTGTCTTGAAAATTTTCGGAAAGATAGGCGGAATGCGGACGAAAATTTCATGCAATATTCTTCACATTTGATCGCGGCGTGAAGCTACTATTGTAAATTGAGGGGGGCACATGATTTTGGAACGGTCAATCAATTGATTGAGGCAGATAAAATTATGTCGTCTTTGGGTGAGGAAACTGCTTCTCATATTCTCGTGAGGCAGGGAGAATCCTGGTTTAAGCCGAAAGCGTTAGCTCAGGAATGCGACCAGTTTTTCTCTGCTGCGGGAAAAAGTTACTTTTTCAAGACGGGGAGTGAACTGATGGGGAGAGATAATGGCTATTCGTGGGGAGCTTATAGTGTCCGTAAGAGGGAAAGTGTCAAAGAAAGAGAGACTGGGTGCTTCGCCTGTGGAGTTAACGGTTATCTCAAAAGGGACTGTCCGAACGGAGGCAGGGGGTTGAAAAGAAACCAGAGCAATAAACCGGTCAGCTCTAATTGCTTCGCTTGTGGATCAAAGGGCCATTATGAAAGGGACTGTCCGAAAGTAGATAGGGGGTTCGAAAGGAACCAAAGTAATAAAGAGGTCATTGTTAATAGGGCCACTGAAATGGAAACGGATGTGTACAAAGAGAATGGGAGGGAAAGCCCGATTGATGTGGAGAAAACTCAAGAGAGAGTTGTCATCGCGAGTGTTCGCTCTTTCCCTGAGAATGATGTGATAACGCGGGGGAAATTACAATACGTAAACGTTAAAATAAATGGGAACCCGGTTAGAGCATTGTTAGACTCTGGGAGCGAAATAACGGTGGTAAGGGGGGATATATTAGGGAAAGGTAATTTTAAGAACTTGCCTAGTATATGCCTGAAAGGAATTTTTGGACCACCGGTGAGATGTCCGCTGGTCAGAGCCAAATTGTCTCTTAATGAGGGGGATAAGTCGTTGCGTTGCCCGACAGAGGTAGTATGCGCGGTGGCTAAGAATTTAGATTATGAAATGTTAATTCCACCCGATATTATGAAACAATTAACTGGGAGTGTGAACTTAAATGTAAATCAAACACAGGAAAAGAACACTAATGTAATAATGGATAGAGTAAGGGCAAGCTAAGATTTGGGCCACACAGGTGTTTTTAAGTCTGCGGAGAAAAAAGAATTCCAAAATTGGGGTAACAAAAATGCTGCTAAACAAATTGACCACCTGAGTCATAAAGTTGGATGGGGAAGACAAGGTCCGGGGGAAGAGAAAGCAAAGGGTATTGGAAATTTAAATCGGCCTAAAAATAAAAAGGAAGTGAGGTCTATGATTTCGTTTGATGGATGGCTTGAGCAGAAAGACAAACAGGGGAATTTCAAACCAATGGGGTTTGGATCCAGAAAATTGGAAAATGGGCCACCATTAAAGGGGAGGCATAGAACATTTTGTTCTTGCTGTCAAAATTCAAAAATGGATTTTGGGTTGAAAAGCAGAGAAGGCAACGGACCATATCCATTTAAAACTCACGTCGGAAATAGTCACCTAGACTCGGATGCCTTTTGCATCTCTCGTGTGAAGCAGAGATATAATTGATTGCATTGTTAATTTACCTTTCAGTATTTTTTTGTGTGTAGAGAATAAGTATATGTGTATGTTTTATGTGTAGGAAATAAGTTTTATGTGTATGTTTTATTGCAGTTTATTTTTTCTTATGTAGGAGTTTGATTTTTTTTTCTTTTGAGTAATTTTTGTTTCTTAGTGAAGTGAATTTTTATGGCATAGATTAGTTCTTTGCCTGTAAATAGTCTTAGTGAGAATTGAAGGTATTTTTTTATAATCTTGTTTCCCTTGCACCTCACAACCACGGAGAAAAAGGGGAATGAGGAGGTTTGTGCGTCTTGAGTCGTCGTTAAAATGTGGATTGATTTAGCCTGTTGGACAGGCAAATTCAATCGTGTAGAAGGGGCGTGTAATACTAGACTCAAGACTCGAGTTGGTTTTACATGGCCCCCTGGATTTTTTCGGCGGCCGAAGACAGACACCCCGACAGAAGGTGGGCAAGCTATGTTCCATGAAGTTCTACAGGAGGGGGGCGAGAGATGCGATTCCGCCCGCGCCAGCTGCGGACATTTTCCCGTGGAGGCGAAAACTTGACCGAGGGGGGGGATTCCCCCCGGCCCTCACGAAGAGGGGTGAAAAAGAGATGCCCGGTCGGAACGACGGGGAAAGGACATTATTCTGGTGAAAGGAATGGAGACCGAGGGAGGTGTTTGTCCGCTCGGCACAGATTATTTTTGTCCTCGGTCTTATTTGAGCCCTGTTTGGGTATGATTTGCGATGTATATATATTTTAACAAGTCTTAATAATAAATGTTTAACCCAGAGTTTTGTCGCTGCTGTGCTTCATCGTCGGCCACATAGGCTTTAAGCGAACCCAAGATACCTGCTCCAGTAAAAATAGGCGGGCAGGTATAGAACGTGGCGTACAGTGTGCAGCCGGGGACGTGCGAGGCGATTTACAGACTCTTCGATTTCTCATCAGTCAAAACTGAAGTTCTTGCGTCTTCATTACATTCTACGGTCTTTGTTCGACGAAAGTCCGTAACTTCGAGTCAAGCAAGATGATTTAAATGTGAGAACTTTACAGAACTTATCATCATTCATCCTATTGCAGAAAATTAAGTTCAGATACTATTCTGATGTCATCAAGTATGATATTCCATAATTTTGTGTCTCCTTAAGTGCGTCTTCCGACAAAAACTGCACCATACACTTGATATGTCCATGTTCGAACTGAAAGTCCAAAATATTTTCATAAAGTAACTTTTCTGCTTCTTCAAGTTTACAATGATTTAAATGTGTTTATGAACTTTACTTTTAATTTGAACCTTTTGAAATAATATATTTTTATAGTGCATTGAATTCTTTGAAAAATTAAGTTCAGATGCTATTCTGGTGTCATCAAATATAATATTCCATAATTTTGTGTCTCCTTAAGTGCTGTTCTGACAAAAACTGCACCATACACTTGATATGTCCATTCAAAAGAACTAATTCGTCGTATTAATATTTTCAAGCCACGGACTTTTCTTGTCTGCTTCTTCAACTGTTTACAATTATTATGAATAATATTGTGTTTATGTCTGCATGTCCTTAGATTTTAATTTGAACCTTTTGAAATAATATATTTTTATAGTGCATTGAATTCTTTGAAAAATTAAATTCAGATGCTATTCTGATGTCATCAAGTATAATATTCCATAATTTTATGTCTCCTTAAGTGCTGTTCTGACAAAAACTGCACCATACACTTGATATGTCCATTCAAAAGAACTGATTCGTCGTATTAATATTTTCACACCACGGACTTATCTTTTCTGCTTCTTCAACTGTTTACAATTGTTATGAATAATATTGTGTTTATGCCTGCATGTCCTTAGCTTTTAATTTGAACCTTTTGAAATAATATATTTTTATAGTGCATTGAATTCTTTGAAAAATTAAGTTCAGATGCTATTCTGATGTCATCAAGTAGAATATTCCATAATTATGACAGATGCTATTCTGATGTCATCAAGTAGAATATTCCATAATTTTGTGTCTCATTAAGTGCTGTTCTGACAAAAACTGCACCATACACTTGATATGTCCCTTCAAAAGAACTGATTCGTCGTATTAATATTTTCATACCACGGACTTATATTTTCTGCTTTTTCAACTGTTTACAATTGCTATGAATAATATTGTGTTTATGCCTGCATGTCCTTGGCTTTTAATTTGAACCTTTTGAAATAAGGTATTTTTATAGTGAATTGAATTCTTTGTTTTAAATTTTTGTGCAAGTATATTTCCAATTCATCAAAATATTAGCATTATTCAAAGTAATCCACCATATAACAGACGTGTGATATTTATATATTGAATGTATCTTTTTGAAATTATAAGGTGGAATTTTATAAAACTTCGAGTTTCAATTTAAATAAGTTTTTGTACTCTTTTCTATGTATAGGAAATACATAATAGTAATTTGATAGCATAGGATATTTTTTATTTGTTTTTGTTCAACTTGCTGTTTATGTATAGCGTCCGTCTCTGTCGGTGGTCAAGAAAAGCGTCGGTTAAAGCGAAATTTTGGTTCATGGTAAGGCGCCGAACATTTCAAAACGCCGAACAATAGAAAAAACGGCAGTATTGCATCAGCAATGGTCTTTTTGAAGCACGGACGATTAGGGGTGTCAAATGTGCCGTTTTGTCAACGCACCGACAGAGAAAAGAAATTGTTCTTTGTGTGACCGCATCGGCTGTGCTACAAAGGTCGTTTCGGCTACTCCAAGGACAAAGGTCAACTAGGGGGGTCGATCTCCCCTAAAACCGAGGTTTCCTGTTTGGAAAAGAAGAAACGAGAGGAAACTCTAGGCTGAACTTTGAGATGAGCAGGTTGTCTAGAGTGATCTCCTCTCTGGAATATAGATTGCATCTACATTGAGTTGATTTGTTTTATTTCTTTTTTTTTCTGTTGTTAAATAAATGAACAGTTGTTAAGTTTAATCTTCTACGGCTGATTATTTCGCCTCCATACCTGCTCCTTATACGAGACCCATGCAAAATCATATCCAGATGATTAGGGTATGACTTACAATCTGAAATAGAAGCATCGCAAACCGCTCGGCGAGATTATATGCTGCTTATATAAAATGCAATTTAATAGCATTTGTTTTATTTTGAATTTAAATATTATATTTGTTATTTGTGAGTTTATGTCAATAATTAACCACTTAGTTTTGAAAGTCTTGACTTTAATTTCTTTCAGTATAAAAGTTATCTTTTGCGAATAATTTTGTATCTGTTCAACTTAGTGATCCTGACTGATCGTTTTTGAGGCAGGGTTTTTTTTTTCTTTTTTTCTCCTCTGCCACAGTCAACTACATTGTACTTTTACCGTTCCTTGACTGACTTGAAAAAAAAATTTTTTTTTTTTTTTTTGTAAATTTTTTTTCTGGCTCTGTGTATGGATGTGGTATAGCCACATTCTATTTAACAGGGAATTCCAGGAATTGCCGACTTTCTGACCCCTTATTTACTGGAATAGGGCTTGTCCATGTGCAAGTCACCTTGAATCTTTCATCGCTGCCCATCCGTGGGTTGCCGTTTTGCTCTCCCCATCTTTCACCATTTGTCCAGCTTGAGCGTTGCTTGGCGCCATAAGATTCTTAGGCTGTTCTTATTCAAGCTACGTTTTGGCGATCGTCTTGGGTTCCCGCTGGCGGGATTTTTCCATTGACTTCGCCATGCCAGGTGTTGAGTGGGCACCATTTTGGCTGAAATTGTAGAAAAGGTCACCCGCATCATTAAAAAAAATATTTTTTTTAGCCATTTTGCTTTTTCTTATCTTTGTGTAATGTCGAGAACGGGTATTTTTCTGACAAAGTCAGCAAGGAATAGATAATAAATAAAATTCCTTTAAGCTAATCATTTAGTAGGACTCTTTTCTATTTGTCAATTTGCATTCACTTCTGTTCTAAAATTATAGAGCATACCATATGAATACACTGAATTGTGTCTGCCGCCATATAGTTCCAACAAAGAACCGGTGAAAGGTTATTGCGGCTTAAAGAAGAAATGTAATATTCAACAACATCAATAATTCCATAATAATAATTCTACACTTACTAAAGTTATCAACATCAAATCTTATTTTAAGGTAAAAAGCGGATGATACGCGAAACTATAAGTTCGTGAAAAAGCTCCTTTTGGAACATTATAGATTATCGTCGGAAGCGATGAGGCAGAAGTTTGTACATCATGTACAGAAAACACGGCATTTGTGGAAAAATTACCTTTTTGAACTATGGGCATACCTAGAAGGCTGGGTGTCAAGTTTAGGTGTAACCACATACCAAGGGTCATTACATTTAATGTTAGTAGACCAGTTGAAACGGAAGATGGAGAGCGAGTTCAGGGAAGTCCACCTCAAAGAGTGGGAAAGTTTTGTTTCTCCCCAGACCATAGTGGACTTAAGAGAGTGACACTTACTCTCATATTTGGATCGTCTTAAAGCATTTGATTCTCAATGAACTCCAGCGAGATACGTACTTTGAGCGTTTCGATCCTCATTGTTGAAGTCAACTGTTCGGATCATCAGACCGGTAGATTATTATGTCAGAATCCCTTACCGGCACTAATTAGTGAACTGTTCTTGTGTTCGATAATTACTATCTTCACTGTACCTACGTGTTTTACATTTTTAATGTTTATCTCAGCACGAGTTTTCAGAAATAATTGAATTTACTGAATCATGTACATAGATGTATATAATTATTCCCATGAATAAATCATTTAATTAAGATTAAATAGATGTTCAGCCTGTATCCTTGTCTGCATCTTTCACCATTCCTCCAGTACGTCAGAATGGCTAGGCACCCGATAGAAATGGGCAATTGTTGAAAATGATGGAGTTATTATAGCAGCTCATGAATGACAGGGTTTAACATTGTTTATACTTTTTAATTTAAATTGTAAAAACTTCTTAAATAACATCTATTTGATATTATTCTAAAAACATTTTAGAATTATTTTTTTAGAATTGGTGAAGCCTGTATACACTGTATACACACTGGGGCAAGTTATGTTCCATGAAGTTCTACAGGAGGGGGGCGAGAGATGCGATTCCGCCCGCGCCAGCTGCGGACATTTTCCCGTAGAAGCGAAAACTTGACCGAGTGGGGGGATTCCCCCCGGCCCTCACGAAGAGATGTGAAAAGATGTGTCACGAAGAGATGCCCGATCGGAACGACGGGGAAAGGACATTATTCTGGTGAAAGGAATGGAGACCGAGGGAGGTGTTTGTCCGCTCGGCACAGATTATTTTTGTCCTCGGTCTTATTTGAGCCCTGTTTGGGTATGATTTGAGATGTATATATATTTTAACAAGTCTTAATAATAAATGTTTAACCCAGAGTTTTGTCGTTGCTGTGCTTCATTATCGGCCACATAGGCTTTAAGCGAACCCAAGATACCTGCTCCAGTAAAAATAGGCGGGCAGGTATAGAACGTGGCGTACAGACTTCCAAAAGTGTAGCCGGGGACGTGCGAGGCGATTTACAGACTCTTTGATTTCTCATCACTCATCAAACTGAATTTTATTACTAGTTCTTGCGTCTTCATTACATTCTACGGTCTATGTTCGAAGAAAGTCCAAAATACATAAAGTAACTTCGAGTCAAGCAAGATGATTTAAATGTGATGAACTTTACTCACAAAGAACTTATCGTCATTCATCCTATTTCAGAAAATTAAGTTCAGATACTATTCTGATGTCATCAAGTATAATATTCCATAATTTTGTGTCTCCTTAAGTGCTGTTCCGACAAAAACTGCACCATACACTTGATATGTCCATTCAAAAGAACTGATTCGTCGTATTAATATTTTCACGCCACAAACTTATCTTTTCTGCTTCTTCAACTGTTTACAATTATTATGAATAATATTGTGTTTATGCCTGCATGTCCTTAGCTTTTAATTTGAACCTTTTGAAATAATATATTTTTATAGTGCATTGAATTCTTTGAAAAATTAAGTTCAGATGCTATTCTGGTGTCATCAAATATAATATTCCATAATTTTGTGTCTCCTTAAGTGCTGTTCTGACAAAAACTGCACCATACACTTGATATGTCCATTCAAAAGAACTAATTCGTCGTATTAATATTTTCAAGCCACGGACTTTTCTTGTCTGCTTCTTCAACTGTTTACAATTATTATGAATAATATTGTGTTTATGCCTGCATGTCCTTAGCTTTTAATTTGAACCTTTTGAAATAATATATTTTTATAGTGCATTGAATTCTTTGAAAAATTAAGTTCAGATGCTATTCTGGTGTCATCAAATATAATATTCCATAATTTTGTGTCTCCTTAAGTGCTGTTCTGACAAAAACTGCACCATACACTTGATATGTCCATTCAAAAGAACTAATTCGTCGTATTAATATTTTCAAGCCACGGACTTTTCTTGTCTGCTTCTTCAACTGTTTACAGTTATGAATAATATTGTGTTTATGTCTGCATGTCCTTAGCTTTTAATTTGAACCTTTTGAAATAATATATTTTTATAGTGCATTGAATTCTTTGAAAAATTAAGTTCAGATGCTATTCTGATGTCATCAAGTAGAATATTCCATAATTATGACAGATGCTATTCTGATGTCATCAAGTAGAATATTCCATAATTTTGTGTCTCATTAAGTGCTGTTCTGACAAAAACTGCACCATACACTTGATATGTCCATTCAAAAGAACTGATTCGTCGTATTAATATTTTCACGCCACGGACTTATATTTTCTGCTTCTTCAACTGTTTACAATTATTATGAATAATATTGTGTTTATGCCTGCATGTCCTTAGCTTTTAATTTGAACCTTTTGAAATAAGGTATTTTTATAGTGAATTGAATTCTTTGTTTTAAATTTTTGTGCAAGTATATTTCCAATTCATCAAAATATTAGCATTATTCAAAGTAATCCACCATATCACAGGCGTGTGATATTTATATATTGAATGTATCTTTTTGAAATTATAAGGTGGAATTTTATAAAACTTCGAGTTTCAATTCAAATAAGTTTTTTTACTCTTTTCTAATATAGGAAATACATAATAGTAATTTGATAGCATAAGATTTTTTTTTTGAGTTTTTGTTCAACTTGCTGTGTAAGCATCGCGTCCGTGTCTGTCGGGGGTCAAGAAAAGCGTCGGTTAAAGCGAAATTTTGGTTCATGGTAAGGCGCCGAACATTTCAAAACGCCGAACAATAGAAAAAAAGGCAGTATTGTATCAGCAATGGTATTTTTGATGCACGGACGATTAGGGGCGTCAAATGTGCCGTTTTGTCAACGCACCGACAGAGAAAAGAAATTGTTCTTTGTGTGACAGCGTCGGCTTAGCTACAAAGGTCGTTTCGGCTACTCCAAGGACAAAGGTCAACTAGGGGGGGTTCGATCTAACCTAAAACTGAGGTTTCCTGTTTGGAAAAGAAGAAACGAGAGGCAACTCTAGGCTGAACTTTGAGATGAGCAGGTTGTCTAGAGTGATCTCCTCTCTGGAATATAGATTGCATCTACATTGAGTTGATTTGTTTTATTTCTTTTTTGTTGTTGTTGTTGTTGTTAAATAAATGAACAGTTGTTAAGTTTAATCTTCTACGGCTGATTATTTCGCCTCCATACCTGCTCCTTTTACGAGACCCATGCGAAATCATATCCAGATGATTAGGGTATGACTTACAATCTGAAATAGAATCATCGCAAACCGCTTGGCGAGATTACATGCTGCTTATACAAAATGCAATTTAAATAGCATTTGTTTTGTTTTGAATTTAAATATTATATTTGTTATTTGTGAGTTTATGTCAATAATTAACCACTTAGTTTTGAAAGTCTTGACTTTAATTTCTTTCAGTATAAAAGTTATCTTTTGCGAATAATTTTGTATCTGTTCAACTTAGTGATCCTGACTGATCGTTTTTGAGGCAGGGTTTTTTTTTTCTTTTTTTCTCCTCTGCCACAGTCAACTACATTGTACTTTTACCGTTCCTTGACTGACTTAAAAAAATATTTTTTTTGTTTTTTTCTGGTTAAAACAATTATTTTCTGGCTCTGTGTGTGGATGTGCTATAGCCACATTCTATTATAAGGGAATGCCAGGCATTGCTGGTTTCCTGACCCCTTATTTAATGGAATGGGGCTTTTCCAAATACCTTGAATCTTCCCTCGCTGATCATCCGTGGGTTGCCGTT